>JBAMCF010000569.1:0-29377 GCA_037075285.1 Drosophila lutescens | reverse complement strand
GTATTGCTGACAGACAGACAGACAGACAGACAGACAGACAGACAGACAGACAGACAGACAGACAGACAGACAGACAGACAGACAGACAGACAGACAGACAGACAGACAGACAGACAGACAGACAGACAGACAGACAGACAGACAGACAGACAGACAGACAGACAGACAGACAGACAGACAGACAGACAGACAGACAGACAGACAGACAGACAGACAGACAGACAGACAGACAGACAGACAGACAGACAGACAGACAGACAGACAGACAGACAGACAGACAGACAGACAGACAGACAGACAGACAGACAGACAGACAGACAGACAGACAGACAGACAGACAGACAGACAGACAGACAGACAGACAGACAGACAGACAGACAGACAGACAGACAGACAGACAGACAGACAGACAGACAGACAGACAGACAGACAGACAGACAGACAGACAGACAGACAGACAGACAGACAGACAGACAGACAGACAGACAGACAGACAGACAGACAGACAGACAGACAGACAGACAGACAGACAGACAGACAGACAGACAGACAGACAGACAGACAGACAGACAGACAGACAGACAGACAGACAGACAGACAGACAGACAGACAGACAGACAGACAGACAGACAGACAGACAGACAGACAGACAGACAGACAGACAGACAGACAGACAGACAGACAGACAGACAGACAGACAGACAGACAGACAGACAGACAGACAGACAGAATATCCCTAAAACATTATTAAATCAAAATTGCATTAATAAAGAAATTTCTATAGTTGGAAGTAACCTTGTTAAAATCCTCAATTGTTCAGTACAATTAGATGAATTCACTCTTTCAAATACAATGTTAGATTACACACAGAGCGTTTACGTAAATAATAATGTAACAAAGTTAGAACCATTATCCTATATTCAAACGAAAGAATTAATAGAATCACACACAAACACACAAAAATATACTAATGTATTCCAAATAATCACTTTAACAACATTTGTAATCATTATTATAAGCATTTTATTGTACTTATTGTATAAATTTAAGAGCATACCAAGAAAACTTATTGTAAAATATGTAAAACCAAAGGAAGAAACACGAAAAAGCACAGAAATTGTAAACGATCTACCAAATCAAATTAACATAGAAGAAAATGTAATGTTATACCCAACCCTATCCACCTGAGGACAGGCCAAATTCAAAGTATGGGGGAGTGACATATCCATAGTACCACATAACTCTATGCACATGTCCATACGCCCACACACACACACACACATACACCATCCCAGAACCTACCCTTCAGATAACCTCAGTATTGCAACCAGCCAATATCTAATTGCAAATGTACCCAAGCTCTAGACTAAACATCCAGAACGAATCAAATTACGTTATAAGTTCGTTCCCACACTTTCGGACCCTCAATGGAAAATTACCATGAGAAAGAATCCATAAAGATTTAGACTAAACAAACGGATTGAGTCGCCGGTGCATTATCAATCAACAATCCAAAGGGCAATTAGAAAATTCACTCAATTAAAGCTAACTCCACTCATAGAAAGCTCTAAAGCTCAAAACCGAGGTATGATCGTCAAAGAAGTTTAAGTTAAGAAGCGAGTTCAGTTTGAGACTTGTCCAAAGACAGTCAGTGTTCTTCCAAAATAAAAATATTTGTAACCAGTTTAAAATTAAATTAAATAAAGTTTTTTTTATATTAAACTTATGGTGCAGACATTTTATTATATATAAGTAATTGATAAAGGAACTGTGTTCCGACAAAGTTATCCCGTTGCTAATCCTGGGCGATGAGATCTCGACGCGCTGGATCCTCGGCTTTTGAAGACATTAGAAACATATATATATATATACGTGCAAAAACTATCTTCAAAACACACGACAAAAAAACTTCGTTCTTTAGCACAATCACTTATTGGATATATATATATACTAGGGTGGGTCGATTTGGAGGTCATCAAATCGTAGGGGGGAACGTATTCTATAGACAATTCTAAGCAACATTGCCAAAGAAACTATGCCTTAAAAATCACGTTTGACCCTCCGCATTTGCAAGAGAAAAATACTGGTTTTTTGATGAAAAAAATCAGAGTAGCCTTGAATTTGGAACATTTGTATGTATTTTTCGTTTGCAATTGCGGAGGGTCAAACGTGATTTTCAAGGCATAGTTTCTTAGACAATATGGCTCAGAATGGCCCAGAGAATGTGTTCCGCCCAAACGATTTCTTACTTTTTTCGCGTCCATACAAATGTTCCAAATTCAAGGCTACTCTGATTTTTTTCATGGTTCTGACCGCATGACACCCGAAGAGATCGTCAAATTGCACATTTGCTTGTTTCGGTGAGTCAACGGGTCGATTGCCCCTCTCCTTGCCACGAGATTCATTGTTGCTTTCTACGTGCATCTTTCTCCATTAAATAAATTGAAGGAGAGGGCGTACGTCACAGGCTCGAAGTGATCGACGCGTTAACGCATGGAATGACTTCGCAAAAATGAATCTTCGTACGACCATCAAATAAGTGCTTGATTTCTCTCCAATTTTTTATACCCTTGCAGAGCGTATTATAATATCAGTCAGATATTGTAACGCAGTGAAGGAGACGTTTCCGACCACATAAAGTATATATATTCTTGATCAGCACCAATAGCCGAGTCCATCTAGCCATGTCCGTCTGTCCGTTTCTATGCGAACTAGTCTCTCAGTTTTAAATCTATCGCAATGAAACTTTCCCAAAAGTCTTCTTTCTATTGCAGGTAGTACATATGTCGGAGCGAGCCGGATCGGACCACTATATCTTAAGGCTCCCATACGAATAATCAAACAAATATAAGAAAATTCATTGTAACTTTGCAGGAAGTAGGCGTTTTGATTTCTGACAACTTAAAAAGGTATTTCTTTTATCTGCAAGGGTATATAAGCTTCGGCTGGCCGAAGCTAGCTTCCTTTCTTGTTTTTTTGTTATTATTCAGGCGCCCTTAAACGTGTGGCTTCGACCCACTCCTGTACCAAGAGTCTCATGTTCAACCGACTGCGCTAACCGGGCTATTATCAATCTATTGCATGGGCAAGAAAGTCATGTCGTTTTTTTTTAGTAATCGGTTTTAATCTAATTTTTTTACGACTACTACTACTAATTTATTTACGAGCACCAGGGTCACACTTTTTAGTATCGTTTTAAAGCTTATTGTCTTAGGTACTATCGATGAAAATTTGGTAATTATTCGATAACATTTGTGGAAGCTGTAGCAAATTAAACATGGAGGATCAAAGTGAGTATTTTCGGCATATTTTGATTTGTTATTTCCGAAAAGGAAAACAGCGGTCGAAGCTCGCGAAAAATTGTGCGAAGTGTATGGTAAAGATGCCATGAGTGATCGCCAATGTCAGCGCTGGCTTGCCAAATTCAGGCTTGGAGATTTTGGATTTCTATAGTTGGAAGTAACCTTGTTAAAATCCTCAATTGTTCAGTACAATTAGATGAATTCACTCTTTCAAATACAATGTTAGATTACACACAGAGCGTTTACGTAAATAATAATGTAACAAAGTTAGAACCATTATCTTATATTCAAACGAAAGAAATAATAGAATCACACACAAAAAATATTATAATGTATTCCAAATAATCACTTTAACAACATTTGTAATCATTATTATAAGCATTTTATTGTACTTATTGTATAAATTTAAGAGCATACCAAGAAAACTTATTGTAAAATATGTAAAACCAAAGGAAGAAACACGAAAAAGCACAGAAATTGTAAACGATCTACCAAATCAAATTAACATAGAAGAAAATGTAATGTTATACCCAACCCTATCCACCTGAGGACAGGCCAAATTCAAAGAATGGGGGAGTGACATATCCATAGTACCACATAACTCTATGCACATGTCCATACGCCCACACACACACACACACATACACCATCCCAGAATCTACCCTTCAGATAACCTCAGTATTGCAACCAGCCAATATCTAATTGCAAATGTACCCAAGCTCTAGACTAAACATCCAGAACGAATCAAATTACGTTATCAGTTCGTTCCCACACTTTCGGACCCTCAATGGAAAATTACCATGAGAATGAATCCCCAAAGATTTAGACTAAACAAACGGATTGAGTCGCCGGTGCATTATCAATCAACAATCCAAAGGGCAATTAGAAAACTCACTCAATTAAAGCTAACTCCACTCATAGAAAGCTCTAAAGCTCAAAACCGAGGTATGATCGTCAAAGAAGTTTAAGTTAAGAATCGAGTTCAGTTTGAGACTTGTCCAAAGACAGTCAGTGTTCTTCCAAAATAAAAATATTTGTAACCAGTTTAAAATTAAATTAAATAAAGTTTTTTTTATATTAAACTTATGGTGCAGACATTTTATTATATAATATTTTACTTTAGACAGACAGACAGACAGACAGACAGACAGACAGACAGACAGACAGACAGACAGACAGACAGACAGACAGACAGACAGACAGACAGACAGACAGACAGACAGACAGACAGACAGACAGACAGACAGACGGACAGACGGACAGACGGACAGACAGACAGACAGACAGACAGACAGACAGACAGACAGACAGACAGACAGACAGACAGACAGACAGACAGACAGACAGACAGACAGACAGACAGACAGACAGACAGACAGACAGACAGACAGACAGACAGACAGACAGACAGACAGACAGACAGACAGACAGACAGACAGACAGACAGACAGACAGACAGACAGACAGACAGACAGACAGACAGACAGACAGACAGACAGACAGACAGACAGACAGACAGACAGACAGACAGACAGACAGACAGACAGACAGACAGACAGACAGACAGACAGACAGACAGACAGACAGACAGACAGACAGACAGACAGACAGACAGACAGACAGACAGACAGACAGACAGACAGACAGACAGACAGACAGACAGACAGACAGACAGACAGACAGACAGACAGACAGACAGACAGACAGACAGACAGACAGACAGACAGACAGACAGACAGACAGACAGACAGACAGACAGACAGACAGACAGACAGACAGACAGACAGACAGACAGACAGACAGACAGACAGACAGACAGACAGACAGACAGACAGACAGACAGACAGACAGACAGACAGACAGACAGACAGACAGACAGACAGACAGACAGACAGACAGACAGACAGACAGACAGACAGACAGACAGACAGACAGACAGACAGACAGACAGACAGACAGACAGACAGACAGACAGACAGACAGACAGACAGACAGACAGACAGACAGACAGACAGACAGACAGACAGACAGACAGACAGACAGACAGACAGACAGACAGACAGACAGACAGACAGACAGACAGACAGACAGACAGACAGACAGACAGACAGACAGACAGACAGACAGACAGACAGACAGACAGACAGACAGACAGACAGACAGACAGACAGACAGACAGACAGACAGACAGACAGACAGACAGACAGACAGACAGACAGACAGACAGACAGACAGACAGACAGACAGACAGACAGACAGACAGACAGACAGACAGACAGACAGACAGACAGACAGACAGACAGACAGACAGACAGACAGACAGACAGACAGACAGACAGACAGACAGACAGACAGACAGACAGACAGACAGACAGACAGACAGACAGACAGACAGACAGACAGACAGACAGACAGACAGACAGACAGACAGACAGACAGACAGACAGACAGACAGACAGACAGACAGACAGACAGACAGACAGACAGACAGACAGACAGAATATCCCTAAAACATTATTAAATCAAAATTGCATTAATAAAGAAATTTCTATAGTTGGAAGTAACCTTGTTAAAATCCTTAATTGTTCAGTACAATTAGATGAATTCACTCTTTCAAATACAATGTTAGATTACACACAGAGCGTTTACGTAAATAATAATGTAACAAAGTTAGAACCATTATCCTACATTCAAACGAAAGAAATAATAGAATCACACACAAAATATTATAATGTATTCCAAATAATCACTTTAACAACATTTGTAATCATTATTATAAGCATTTTATTGTACTTATTGTATAAATTTAAGAGCATACCAAGAAAACTTATTGTAAAATATGTAAAACCAAAGGAAGAAACACGAAAAAGCACAGAAATTGTAAACGATCTACCAAATCAAATTAACATAGAAGAAAATGTAATGTTATACCCAACCCTATCCACCTGAGGACAGGCCAAATTCAAAGAATGGGGGAGTGACATATCCATAGTACCACATAACTCTATGCACATGTCCATACGCCCACACACACACACACACACATACACCATCCCAGAATCTACCCTTCAGATAACCTCAGAATTGCAACGAGCAAATATCTAATTGCAAATGTACCCAAGCTCTAGACTAAACATCCAGAACGAATCAAATTACGTTATCAGTTCGTTCCCACACTTTCGACCCTCAATGGAAAATTACCATGAGAATGAATCCCCAAAGATTTAGACTAAACAAACGGATTGAGTCGCCGGTGCATTATCAATCAACAATCCAAAGGGCAATTAGAAAACTCACTCAATTAAAGCTAACTCCTCTCATAGAAAGCTCTAAAGCTCAAAACCGAGGTATGATCGTCAAAGAAGTTTAAGTTAAGAATCGAGTTCAGTTTGAGACTTGTCCAAAGACAGTCAGTGTTCTTCCAAAATAAAAAATATTTGTAACCAGTTTAAAATTAAATTAAATAAAGGTTTTTTTATATTAAACTTATGGTGCAGACATTTTATTATATAATATTTTACTTTAGACAGACAGACAGACAGACAGACAGACAGACAGACAGACAGACAGACAGACAGACAGACAGACAGACAGACAGACAGACAGACAGACAGACAGACAGACAGACAGACAGACAGACAGACAGACAGACAGACAGACAGACAGACAGACAGACAGACAGACAGACAGACAGACAGACAGACAGACAGACAGACAGACAGACAGACAGACAGACAGACAGACAGACAGACAGACAGACAGACAGACAGACAGACAGACAGACAGACAGACAGACAGACAGACAGACAGACAGACAGACAGACAGACAGACAGACAGACAGACAGACAGACAGACAGACAGACAGACAGACAGACAGACAGACAGACAGACAGACAGACAGACAGACAGACAGACAGACAGACAGACAGACAGACAGACAGACAGACAGACAGACAGACAGACAGACAGACAGACAGACAGACAGACAGACAGACAGACAGACAGACAGACAGAAGACAGACAGACAGACAGACAGACAGACAGACAGAGACAGACAGACAGACAGACAGACAGACAGACAGACAGACAGACAGACAGACAGACAGACAGACAGACAGACAGACAGACAGACAGACAGACAGACAGACAGACAGACAGACAGACAGACAGACAGACAGACAGACAGACAGACAGACAGACAGACAGACAGACAGACAGACAGACAGACAGACAGACAGACAGACAGACAGACAGACAGACAGACAGACAGACAGACAGACAGACAGACAGACAGACAGACAGACAGACAGACAGACAGACAGACAGACAGACAGACAGACAGACAGACAGACAGACAGACAGACAGACAGACAGACAGACAGACAGACAGACAGACAGACAGACAGACAGACAGACAGACAGACAGACAGACAGACAGACAGACAGACAGACAGACAGACAGACAGACAGACAGACAGACAGACAGACAGACAGACAGACAGACAGACAGACAGACAGACAGACAGACAGACAGACAGACAGACAGACAGACAGACAGACAGACAGACAGACAGACAGACAGACAGACAGACAGACAGACAGACAGACAGACAGACAGACAGACAGACAGACAGACAGACAGACAGACAGACAGACAGACAGACAGACAGACAGACAGACAGACAGACAGACAGACAGACAGACAGACAGACAGACAGACAGACAGACAGACAGACAGACAGAATATCCCTAAAACATTATTAAATCAAAATTGCATTAATAAAGAAATTTCTATAGTTGGAAGTAACCTTGTTAAAATCCTTAATTGTTCAGTACAATTAGATGAATTCACTCTTTCAAATACAATGTTAGATTACACACAGAGCGTTTACGTAAATAATAATGTAACAAAGTTAGAACCATTATCCTACATTCAAACGAAAGAAATAATAGAATCACACACAAAATATTATAATGTATTCCAAATAATCACTTTAACAACATTTGTAATCATTATTATAAGCATTTTATTGTACTTATTGTATAAATTTAAGAGCATACCAAGAAAACTTATTGTAAAATATGTAAAACCAAAGGAAGAAACACGAAAAAGCACAGAAATTGTAAACGATCTACCAAATCAAATTAACATAGAAGAAAATGTAATGTTATACCCAACCCTATCCACCTGAGGACAGGCCAAATTCAAAGAATGGGGGAGTGACATATCCATAGTACCACATAACTCTATGCACATGTCCATACGCCCACACACACACACACACACATACACCATCCCAGAATCTACCCTTCAGATAACCTCAGAATTGCAACGAGCAAATATCTAATTGCAAATGTACCCAAGCTCTAGACTAAACATCCAGAACGAATCAAATTACGTTATCAGTTCGTTCCCACACTTTCGGACCCTCAATGGAAAATTACCATGAGAATGAATCCCCAAAGATTTAGACTAAACAAACGGATTGAGTCGCCGGTGCATTATCAATCAACAATCCAAAGGGCAATTAGAAAACTCACTCAATTAAAGCTAACTCCACTCATAGAAAGCTCTAAAGCTCAAAACCGAGGTATGATCGTCAAAGAAGTTTAAGTTAAGAATCGAGTTCAGTTTGAGACTTGTCCAAAGACAGTCAGTGTTCTTCCAAAATAAAAAATATTTGTAACCAGTTTAAAATTAAATTAAATAAAGGTTTTTTTATATTAAACTTATGGTGCAGACATTTTATTATATAATATTTTACTTTAGACAGACAGACAGACAGACAGACAGACAGACAGACAGACAGACAGACAGACAGACAGACAGACAGACAGACAGACAGACAGACAGACAGACAGACAGACAGACAGACAGACAGACAGACAGACAGACAGACAGACAGACAGACAGACAGACAGACAGACAGACAGACAGACAGACAGACAGACAGACAGACAGACAGACAGACAGACAGACAGACAGACAGACAGACAGACAGACAGACAGACAGACAGACAGACAGACAGACAGACAGACAGACAGACAGACAGACAGACAGACAGACAGACAGACAGACAGACAGACAGACAGACAGACAGACAGACAGACAGACAGACAGACAGACAGACAGACAGACAGACAGACAGACAGACAGACAGACAGACAGACAGACAGACAGACAGACAGACAGACAGACAGACAGACAGACAGACAGACAGACAGACAGACAGACAGACAGACAGACAGACAGACAGACAGACAGACAGACAGACAGACAGACAGACAGACAGACAGACAGACAGACAGACAGACAGACAGACAGACAGACAGACAGACAGACAGACAGACAGACAGACAGACAGACAGACAGACAGACAGACAGACAGACAGACAGACAGACAGACAGACAGACAGACAGACAGACAGACAGACAGACAGACAGACAGACAGACAGACAGACAGACAGACAGACAGACAGACAGACAGACAGACAGACAGACAGACAGACAGACAGACAGACAGACAGACAGACAGACAGACAGACAGACAGACAGACAGACAGACAGACAGACAGACAGACAGACAGACAGACAGACAGACAGACAGACAGACAGACAGACAGACAGACAGACAGACAGACAGACAGACAGACAGACAGACAGACAGACAGACAGACAGACAGACAGACAGACAGACAGACAGACAGACAGACAGACAGACAGACAGACAGACAGACAGACAGACAGACAGACAGACAGACAGACAGACAGACAGACAGACAGACAGACAGACAGACAGACAGACAGACAGACAGACAGACAGACAGACAGACAGACAGACAGACAGACAGACAGACAGACAGACAGACAGACAGACAGACAGACAGACAGACAGACAGACAGACAGACAGACAGACAGACAGACAGACAGACAGACAGACAGACAGACAGACAGACAGACAGACAGACAGACAGACAGACAGACAGACCGCGATATCAGAAATACCACCCGTTAAAATCGAAAACTAAGTATGCAGATATGCTTATTTACAACTATATTAACACAATTTAATGCACATTAGCCTGCACCTTTAAATAAAGTCCGTTTTGTTGTCCAGTGTTATATTTGTTCATGCAAAACTTATTTTAAGATAACCTTATACTCATCCAGTAAGCTAAAAACGTTGTCCCTGTTCCTTGTGCGTTTAATTAAAACAGCAAAAAGAAAGTCGTCTAATAATAATTTTGATATTTACGGAAATTGAGATTCTGATTACTCTGCTGGTCAAATATAATTTCATAATTTTTTGGGTAAATATCAGATCAGTAATCCAACATTTCCCCAGACTGAACTTTTGAAAAATGCGGATGTATAAATTTACTTCCACATTTTTTTTTCGCACTAGCCAATGTTTTTTTATCAAATAATTAAAGTAATCATTTTTTCGTCTCCTTTAATAAACCAGTCTTTATTTTTGTTTATTGTAATTATTAATAATTATAAAAATTGTAATGTGAATGAGCAATGCTCATTGAGCATATTTGGGGAGAAGGGGGCTCCAATAGTAAAAGGGGCAAAATAGTATGTGCCCCTAGCGGCCAAACGGCTCTTTTAAATTGCCCGCCGTGTTTACTGAAGGTTTCTTAGGACACCAGAGGGCTGCACTGAAAATTTGAGCTTTAAGCGCCATCAGTTGAAGAAATTTCGAACCAATTTCCATCAATGTCAAATTTGTGAAAATAGTCTCATTCTGTTCGGGACATTTTATAAAACATTGGTCACTCGCGAGATTTTTTTAAAAAATTATTTTCTAAAGCCAAATTTAATGCCCAACGCGTTTCTCTTACTAAATATTTTGTTGGTCTTCAATCTTCGTGGTATTTAGACAAACTTTAAGCATTCCTTTTGGGGTGAAAATGGTATAGGGTACTATATGATAACACATGGTCTTTAATTTATTTCTTATGACTTCTGCAGGTTGCTCAGTCAAACTGAGCAAAATGGCCTGAGTAGCGGTTAAGGGCGGCAAAACCAAAATTTGACTGCCCGAAATTTTTAAGAAATAATGGAATTGTAGAAATCAGGGAAGAAAAACAATAAACTTACAAAAATGTGGACCTCCGCGTCAAAGAACTATAACCGCATTTTTAATACAAAGAAAGGTTAGAAAAAAAACCCACAAAAAATGTACTCCTTTTTAGATCGAAAGATTAGTGTCCAAAGAGTCCAATTAAATGTTATGAAAATTATCTCTTTTACCCTATACCGTTAACAGCGAAAGTAAGATTCGTACTGTAATTACCCCAGTACTGGGGCTAGACTAGTTTAAAAAGTATGTTGATATTTTGCAACGTTCCTCGGAGGCTTTGCAATTGACTTCAAAATTATGTAGGAAAAATTATAGTCAAAATAGCAGTCTCCTTCCAATGGCTCTTTATTTATAGCGTGTATGTCTAACCAAACTTTTCCTACTATTATAGCCCCCTCCTCCCCTACGGCTACTCTCTCACTCCTATCGGATCCTTTTGGAATTCAAGTTTTCTCATCGTTTAATATTCTTTTAACAATTTTTAATGAAAAAAAGTACAATTTTAAGTATTTTGACAATTTTTGAATGAGAAAAAGTAAGTCATTTTTTAATCTATTAAAAAATTACAATTATTTATTTTTATTTAATAATAATATATTTAAAAAAAAAAATATTTAAATATGCTAAATAAAATACGAACAAAAAAAATTTTTTTTTTTTTAATTTTGTAATTTTTTATTTTTGTTAAATACATTTAAATATTTAAAAATGTTTAATAAATTACATAATACAAAAAAATTATAAACCAAAATTTTATTATTATTGTTCATTAATTGGAGGGTTAAAAAATAATTGTAATTTTTTAATAGATTAAAATATAAAATTTTTGAATGACAAAACTATCAAAAATTACAATTATTTATTTAACCCTCCATTTAATATTAAAATATAAAAAAAATATGTTTAAATATGTTTAATAAAATACAAACATACAAAAGAAGTTTTTTTTTTTTAATTTAAAAATTTTTTTTGTTTGCTTAAAACATTTTTAAACATATAAAAAATAAAGAAACCAAAATTTTTAAAAGTATTGTTTATTAAATGGAGGGTTAAATAAATAATTGTAATTTTTTAATTGATAAAAAAATAACTCTTAACTATTTGTCATTCAGAAAGTGTCTAAATACTTAAAATTTAACCTTTTGTCATTAAAAATTGTTAAAACACTGTTACACGTTTCTTAACATGAATTCCAAAAGGATCCGATAAGAGTGAGAGAGTAGCCCTACTTGCTGTGACGTGTTTTCATAGAATAAAACCCAGGGCTTATTAAAAAAAATACAATTTAAATTAAAAAAGCATTTTTTGTAATGGCAATGCTTACAAATTTTTTAAGAATCCCAATTTGTTTTTTTTTTTACGAAACTAAAAACATGTTTTTTTTATTTTAATTCAAAAGAAGACGTTTTAGAAGAATTAATACAAAAGACATTAAGTCAATCGGATTACTACAACCAGAGATACAGATTTTCAATGAGAGGGAAACTAAAAAAAACCTCTAATTTAAAAAATAATTTTTTTTAGGCCAAATCCTGATACACGTGTTTACTTAAAAAAGGTTCAGGAAAATTAAATAATTTCTGAGCGTTAAATGGGGTGGGTTTTTGAATAGCATCAATATAAGGCCACTTATGCGCTGTGTGATTTCTGTGGCACCCCGATTATAATATTTTTTAACCAAAAAATCACCAACTTATAATATTCTAAAATCCTATGATTTACATCAAAACCAAAAGTCTTGATCTCACATTTATCTTTAATTTTTTAGTATTTTTAAAATACGTCGAAAAAAATTAATAATTTTTAATTAAATAAATTAAACTCAAGAACTATAATCATAATGACTAAATCAAATTTATTGATGATTTTAATTTATTTTACTCAAAAACAAAACTTTCCGTGCCACACGGCTTTTGAAAATTCCTCTGGAAAATAACATATTTTCATCAGGTTTCCCCATATAAGCGGAAGGGACTAAACCTCATTCACCCCTTACATTTCTTCCATCTCTGGTTTCAAAATACACGGGGGTGACACAAAAAGTATGGGGGAAATGAGATTTCTATCTGGATCTCTGGCAGAAGAATGCAGGACAAAATCCACTGGTTTTTCGACTTCCCGCATTATAGATTTTCCACACGTGCTCAGTTATGGTTTTCCTCTATTTGCAATATCTGCTTTTCCACACCCTCCCAGTTTTGGTTTTCCAGTACTTTGCAGTATCTGATTTCCCACAATAAAAAACAAGAGAGAACGCTATAGTCGGGTGCCCCGACAATCAGATACCCGTTACTCAGGTAAAGGGAGTGCGAGGGAGATGGAGATAGAAACTTTGAACACGCATAACTTTTTAACGAATGGTCCGATTCGAAAAATTTCTTCTACATTTCGATAGGTTTTGATAAACACAATAAAACTGCATTTTTACTTTTCTGAAATATTTAAATTTTTAATATCGTATATAAGCGATTGTGGGCGTTAGAGGGGGCGTGGCACCCTTTTGAAACAAACTTGCGCTGCGTAGGAACTCCAAGAATCTTCATGCCAAATACCAATCCTCTAGCTTTTATAGTTTCCGAGATCTCAGCGTTCACACGGACAGACAGACGAACGAACGGACACGGCTACATCGACTCGGCTAGAGTCGAAAACGTATTCTTTTGCCTGTTACATGCATTTCCCCTTTTACTCTACGAGTAACGATTTTAAAAAGTGTAAAAATTTTCCAAATCAGTCAATTCGTTAAAAAGTTATGCGCGATCTAAGATTTATATCTCCATTTCCCTCACACTCCCTTTAGCTGAGTAAAGGGTATCTGATAGTTGTCGCACCCGACTTTTCTCTTGATTTTTTATTTATTAGATCAAGCAAAAACATCTTTCAAAGAGTTCTGATATCAAATTTTGTGACAAAAAATTATTGTATTATACATTCGAAAAAAAAACACTTTCTAAAATCTCTCTCATATCAATATTTTTTTTTAACAAGACAAACAAATTTTTTTTATAATTTTCAATTTATTGCAGTTGGACAATTTTATGGCGATTGTGGACGTTAGGGGGGGCGTGGCACCTCGTAGGTGCGTAGGAACTCCTTAAATCTGCATGCAAAATTGCAATCTTCTAGGTTTTATAGTTTCCGAGATCTCAGCGTTCATACGGACGGACAGACATACAGACAGACAGACGGACAGACAGACGGACAGACGGACATGGCTAGATCGACTCGGCTAGTGATCCTGATCAAGAATATATATACTTTATAGGGTCGGAAACGCTTCCTTCTAGCTGTTACATACTTTTGCACGAATACAACATACCCTTTTACTCTACGAGTAACGGGTATAATAACTTTACAAAGCAATTTAGCGAATGTTTACAGTTTTAGTCAATTAGAAACTACAGAAGTTGTAATTCTAGCTATTTTCTAGCGATTATCGTAAAACTAGTGGTTTTCAAAATGTGTTACGACCTGATTTCGATTGTTTGATCACTACGTAAAGCAGGCCATATACAGTCGAATTTGTTCGACGAACATTTTCGCGAACACAGGCAAGATAGAATCGTTTCTATCTTTGTCGAACAAAACGTCGAACAAATTTCTATGAAATTTGAACACGAACACTACCACCAACGACAAATACACGGACATTTTCGCCGAACAAATTCGACTGTGGATGGCCTGCTTAAACGCCGCGACTAGCTCAGAGATGTTGTGTGTTCGTCCCACCAAATTAGTATCGCGTGACTGCCCGTGACCCAAGAAAATGCAAGATACCCAGTTGGGACAGCTCAGAGAAGCTGGGTCGAGTAAAATAAAATTTTTGAATTTTGAAAACGGGAATCGCTTGACCCCCATTTGACCACTTTTGCCCACCCGTTTTTTTTTTTTACCACGTTCAGTTTCGAAAATATCGAAGTTCGAAAATTTTCGAAAATCAAAAGTTTGACTTTTTCCAATTTTTTTTGTGGAATCGTTTGACCCCCAATTGACCACCATTGCCCACCTTTTAGAATTTTGAAAAAGTGAAAACTATGGAAACTGTGGTAATTTTTCGTTTTTCTCAAAATTCGAAAAACTTAAAGTTCAATTTTTCAAAACTTTTTTTGTCCAATCGTTTTACCCCCAATTGACCACCATTGCCCACCCTTTGGAATTGTTTTTTGACGGAGATGTTTCGGATTTCATCTCCAGTATTAAAAGAAATGCCGAAGATGAAGCCGGCCAAACCCTTATCATTTGCCGGAATTGATGCCACCTCTTCTAAAACTGTGCCAGTACTTTGTATTATGGGCCAATGTGATGAAAGACAAATTTTCATCGAAAAATAATGTCGGCTCATCAGCACTGGTGGAAGCTTACTTCAAGGATCTCAAAAACACGGATATGAGCATATTCCACCGACCAGTGCGTGCAGATAAAATCGTGGTGCAACATATACGCTGCATCGAAGCTGTGTGCAAATTGGAACGCGCCTCCATGAAGCGAAAAAACTTAAAAGTTCCTTAATTTTTAAAAGGGGAACAAATTAAAAAAAAATTCGAGAAGAAAAAGCAGTCCAGGAGGATATTTTTGAAGAAAGTGATGTGGAATACCTTTTAAAAGAAGAAAACTGGAAGGTGAAGAACAACACAAAAAATCCTTTAGATTTTAATGTCAAAGTAGACGATGGAAATGAATGCATTTATCAGGCAAAGGATTTGGTAAATAAATATGAAGAAACTAAAAACAAACCAAGAGGAAAATATCTCAAGGAATGCCCTAATTCACAATCGACCTCATCGAAGGAAAAGGGATGAGATCCTACATAATGGCGGAGCAATGGGCCCTATATGGATTGGAAACCAATTAATACAATTTAAAACAAGAGCGAACGCTATAGTCGGGACACCAACCCGTCACTCAGCTAAACGGAGTGCGAACGCTGTACTCGGGTTGGTGTCCCGACTATCTAATAATCGTAACTCAGCTAAAGGGAGTGCGAAAGAGATAGATATATAAACAATTTTGTTTGCGTATAACTTTTTAATGAATGGTCCGATTTGAAAAATGTCTTCTACATTTCGATAGGTATTAATAAACACTATAAAATTGCGTTTATATATTTTAAAAATCTTAATAGATGTGGCCTCGAGACACATTTGAAAATCGTTTATGGCGATTGTGGGCGTTAGGGGGGGCGTGTCACCTTTTTGAAACAAACTTGCGCTGCGTAGGAACTCATAAAATCTGCATGCAAAATCGCAATCTTCTAGGTTTTATAGTTTCCGAGATCTCAGCGCTCATACGGACGGACAGACAGACAGACAGACAGACGTACAGACGGACAGACGGACATGGCTAGATCGATTCGGCTAGTGATCCTGATCAAGAATATATATATACTTTATAGGGTCGGAAACGTTTCCTTCTAGCTTTTGCACGAATACAATATACCCTTTTACTCTACGAGTAACGGGAATAACTAGACGCAACGTAACACTACTGACACTGCTGGATTATAGCAAAGCTTTTGACACCGTGAATCACGGTAATATATGTTCAAAACTAGCGAATAGGTTCATGTTCTCTAATATGGCACAGAAGTTAATTCGTTCCTATTTGACTGGTAGAAGGCAGGCAGTTGTAACACCAACGGAATGCTCATCCTTCCTTGTGCTGACAAGGGGTGTCCCTCAGGGGTCAGTGTTAGGTCCTTTGTTGTTTACCATGTATGTTAATGAAATTCCTAATATGCAGACGATGTTCAGATGTATGTATCTTAGAGGTGGGGAAAAAATCGATGTGAAAATCGATTGATCGATGTTTAATGATATTTTGAAAACATCGATGTTTCCTCGAAAAACATCGATGTTTTTTTGAAGTAAAAATCAAATTTTGTTACGTTTTCCGAGCTGAACTGGTCAGAGATATTTGAAAAATTAAAAACAAAATGCTTAGACATATGAACACTTGCATTCCGAATATAAATGGAAAACTAATTTCTAAAGCATGCATTGTACAGGCGCGACTAAGGAAAACTGCAAGCCCTCATCTCCGAAACGAAAACGGGAAGCCTTCAGTGTTTGGCAGCAATACAAAAGATCTGAGGTTAAGGCCATTGGGTAATACTCTAGATTAGCGGACTCACCCCCGAAATTCGCGAAAAAAATATCCTCGATGGACCGCGATTTCTTAGGAATTAACGTGCATAAGATTATTGGCGGAAATGCATGGTTCTCTTGTAATTGCATTTCAAAGTTGCGTGTTTTGCTATAAAAAAAACGTAGCGGTCCATCGAGGATACTTTTTTCGCGAATTTCGGGGGTGAGTCCGCTAATTTAGAGTATTACCGGCCATTGCAATCTGCAGTTACTGCGGAAAATCTTTGAAAACATCAGGGAACACAACAAATATGATGGAACATCTCAATCTATATAGATGTTGAAAATAATTTTGCGCCAGCGAATTTGTCGAATTTAAATCTTCAGATTTAAAACGGATATAAGAAATCAATTAATTTTTCTGTCTAAATGGCCCAGTTTGAAAAAATGTATTTTTATTTAAAAACATTGATGTTTTTCGTTCCGGTCTGTCTCCTGCTCTTGGAATCAATCTTTTAGCTAAAATTAAAATACCCTCTGCCAAGGTATATTTATGTTCATTTTTATATGTGTAAAAACAAATGCAAATATACGCCAATCCAATAGAAATGTAAATTTTTAGTCAAAAACATCGATGTTTTGTGACATAAACATCGAAAACATCGATGTTCCCAAAAATCGATATTTCTCCACCTCTACTGTATCTCGTCCGTTGTGCAAAGTTGATGAATGTGTTTCTGTAGTCAACAAGGAGCTAGCTGTTTTAAAAAATTGGTCTTTCAAAAACGGTCTCCAGCTTAACCCTAGCAAAACTAAATGCGTTGTAATCCATAAAACCGAAATAGACACAAGTGTTTTGGCTCCACTTAAAATAGGAAATAAAACCATTGAGTATGTGGAAAAAGTAAAAAATTTAGGTATAACTTTTAATAAAAGTTGGAAGTGGAATGACCATATCACACAGGCGGTAGGGAAAATATATGGATGCCTTGGGCTCTTAATTATACCCAGTCTTTCATACCAGAGAACTACCGTCTTTTAATTGCAAAGACCATAGTCACCCTGATTTTATTTTATGGAGTTGAAATATTTGGTAATGGTGATGCTCAAAGTAAGAAAAAGCTAAATGTTGTATTTAATAGTGTTGCTAGATATGTCTTTAATGTAAAAAGGGGGCACTCCATCTCGCGTTTCTCCCATAAAATATTTGATCTTCACCTGTCCGACTGGATTAAACTTAGGGCATTATCGCTTCTTCATAAAATTATAAATACCAAGGAGCCTAACTGTTTGTATGAAGAACTGATTTTTACTTCTTCCTGAAGGACAAATAATGTAATATGTCGCAGATATAGACTGTCAGTCTCTGAAAATCAGTTCTTTGTCTATGCTGTACGTTTTTGGAATGAGCTACCACATCGCCTCAAAATAATTAAGAGTGTTCCACAATTTAAACATGCCTAATGGCATACTAGAAAAATTAGAAATAAATAGATATATAAATAAAAAAAAGCTATCCAATTTGGCGGAAAAAATTAAAGAAAAGGAGCCGCCACTAGCTAATCGCAAGAGTCTTTCATCATGACAACGCTAGGCCCCACACATCTTTGGTCACTCGGCAAAAATGAACGGAGCTGAATTGGGAAGTGCTACCACATCCACCTTATAGTCCGGACTTAGCACCTTCAGATTACCATTTGTTTCGCTCTCTTCAAAACTCTTTAAATGGTAAAAACTTGTCTCGATTCTTTGCTGGAAAAGACCAAAAGTTTTTCGAGCGCGGAATTATGCAGCTGCCCGAGAGATGGGCATTAGTGGTCGCACAAAACGGCCAATACATAATTGATTAATTATAAGTCCTGATATAAATAAATCATCTTTGAAAATATTGAAAAAAAACGACATGACTTTCTTGCCAACCCAATATTTAATGAAATCTAATAAAAATATATAAGACTAACAGTAAGCATAGTAGTTATAAGCTAAAAGTTATATTTGATATGCTATTCATTGTGACTAGCGCAATAAATATAAGTAATCACTTGTCGCGCTAGGAAAAATATTAATAAATAAATAATAAATAAACTAAACTAAACTAAATATTCCCATTCGGAACCCTTCAATAGAATGTGCCTTTGTAGCAGCTTATCAATTTTGCTGAAGCGGTACGAATGATAATATTTTAGAGCGTATTTTATTCACTCAAATGCAAAAGCCTTTTTCGTCACAAAATTTAATATCAGAACTTTTGTATGTTGAAATATTTAAAAAACACGCCCCTTCGAAATTTTGTTGGTTATTTTTTAGCTTTAAATATTTTTCGTTAAGGTTCTGTATTCTGAAAGCCCAACAAATTTTCAAAAAAATCTTCGTATAAAACAAATTTCTTTAACTGTTTTCATAAGCAAGGGTGTCACAGGAACCGTCGACGGTTTTGGGGACGTTTGGTTTGGAAACCAACCAACCAAAACCGTCGGTGTCACAGAATCTATAGAATCGGAGTAAATTTGATTTCATTTTAGAAACATTTGTTTCAAGGCCTAATTTTTAGTTGACTAAAAGGGCAACATTTAGTTGAATGAGATATCTGTTACACCCCTGATGAAGTTTTTTGTTTTTAACAGCTTTTTTGGTCTAAGCATAAATAAGAATTAAAATCCTTTTATATGTTGAATGGTCGTAAATTATTTGAAAATTAATAATGATAAATAGGTCAAAAGGCAAGACAAAATTTTTAGGGTGTTATTCAAATAACACGGTTTAAATTAGACCTCGTACTTTGCATGTTTGCATACTTCTGTAGGATAAAGGTAGATCATTTCTGACCGCACCAAAATTCTTTTTATTAAAAGTATAGTATAATATCATAAAATATATGGAAGTATGCTAACATTTACATTTTAAACAAATCAAAATAAAGGTTACAGAAGCTATTCTGAGTGTTGTAACATATCTTTAAGCTAGGTAATTTATAAAGTATTCGATATAATTATATTACAACCAAGTCGGACTTTCAGGCATATCGTGCATGATTTCACAATAAAATCCTACGTAACATTTCAGGGATTTGCACCAGGTGAATTCTTTCAGCGCTTTTCAGGTGGAATTAATTTGACGAAAAGTTCGCTGCTCGTTTAAATAGGAAATTCCATAGGAATTTGTCAAGGGGACAAATTCCTGTCACTGGAACAGCGTTAAAACTCTCAACTTTAAATTCTAAAAGTGCTCAGTATATAAAGCGCTTAAGTAATTTGTGTTTCTCGTTTATCCATTTTTAATTTCCAATTCCTATTTTTCTTATAAGAAATAATATAATAGGACGCAACTTAGAATATCGTGTTTATCTATATCAACAATTCAATTTTGTTTATGCCCGAATGCGAACCCCTGAATTTCGCTTGCCGTTTAATTAGCCTTCTTTGAGAGCTTCAAACGCTCTATCTCGATGGGTCCCGTTTCAGGTATATCAGATGTATTATTGCCCATTTTTAGATTTGGTTTTCAAATTGTCAAAAATAATACCCTCTGCAAGGGTATAATAATTTTTGACTTCCACGAAAAAGTCTACAAAGCCAAAAACCTTTAAAGTTGAATAAAACATATTTCCACATGATTTTCCCCCCAAATTAGTTTCTAATTAGTTTGATCCTGAGCTAAACTAAAAATGTTGAGTATAGTTTGATTATTTTTATGACAAACACTTTCAATATACGCAAAAGTTAGTTTTTGGTTAGTTAGTATTGTAACGCAGTGAAGGAGACTTTTCCGACCACATAAAGTATATATCTTCTTGATCAGCACCAATAGCCGAGTCCATCTAGCCATGTCCGTCTGTCCGTCTGTCCGTTTCTATGCGAACTAGTCTCTCAGTTTTAAAGCTATCGCAATGAAACTTTCCCAAAAGTCTTCTTTCTATTGCAGGTAGTACATATGTCGGAGCGAGCCGGATCGGACCACTATATCTTAAGGCTCCCATAGGAACAATCAAACAAATATAAGAAAACTCATTGTAACTTTGCAGGAAGTAGGCGTTTTGATTTCTGACAACTTAAAAAGGTATTTCTTTTATCTGCAAGGGTATATAAGCTTCGGCTGGCCGAAGCTAGCTTCCTTTCTTGTTTAGACCTGTCTTCTGTTGTTAATTTATCTTATAGAAATGCTAATATGTGACATTTTGCTATACTGAATTCCTTATTTACATGTTAAACTATTAAGTTAAAAGCAAAACAGCCAGCAATTGAGGGCTAGAGGTAAAGAAATCCATTTAACAAAATGGTGAGGAAAAATGTGCCGGGCGTCATGTCCCAAGCGAATGTGTTTGAAACTGCATAAAAAAAACTTCAAAGAATTTTTGAGTAAAACCAAAACCATTTCACAGCGACCTGATTGGACTAAATTAAAAACAAGAAAGGAAGCTAGCTTCGGCAAGCCGAAGCTTATATACCCTTGCAGATCATTCTATTAATTTACAAATCGCAAAAATGTTAAATTTCCTATTATTTCACATTAATTTTTCGATCGTTTCTATGGCAGCTAAATGATATAGTAGTTCGATCTTTTTAAAATTAAAATCGAAATTCGGAAATATTTAAAAATAGTCATATCCCAGAGTAGAAGAGAATGTAATAAAAATCAACAAAGATATAATTTTTTTCCTATTAATTTCCATTTAATTTTTCGAAAGTTCCTATGGCAGCTATATGATATATTGATACAATTTTTTAAATATTTAATTCGAAATTTATAAATATATAAAAAATAATATTCCCAAGATTAGAAGGTAATACTTTAAAAAACACCGAAGCTAGAATTTTTTTAACGTTGTTTTTCCGATCCTTCATATGAGAGCTATAGGATATAGTTGTCCGATCCGGTCGGTTCCGACTTATAAACTACCTGCAATAGTAAGAAAACTTTTGGGAAAGTTTCATCCCGATAGCTTAAAAACTGAGAGACTAGTTTGCGTAGAAACAGACAGACGGACAGGCGGACGGACAGGCGGACGGACAGGCGGACGGACAGACGGACAGACGGACATGGCCAGATCGACTCGTCTAGTGATGCTGATCAAGAATATATATACTTTCTGGGGTCGGAAACGTCTCCTTCACTGCGTTGCAAACTTCTGACTGAAATCATAATACCCTCTGCAAGGGTATAACAAATCGCATTCAAATATTCCATCAGAATTGGGTAAAATCTGGTGTTGAATGAACTTCCCCAAAATCCACTTCTATATTTGTCCCAAGCGAATACGGCAGTTTTTTTTACGATATTTTAAAAACTAAAAGTGGTACAAAATCAAGATTTTTGCACAAAATAGAGCTTGGGAAGAGTGAAAAGTAAAGTAATAAAGTAAAAATAATTATTAAATTTAAAATCCATTTTTTTTCCCTTTCTTTTCAACTTTAAAGGTGTGCAAATGTCCCGAGAGACAATATGGAAGTGCCCATATACAAAAAACAAAGAGTCAGATTATGTTTTAAAAAGTTTTTTTAGAAATAATCAAAATGTTGGGTGTTTTTTGATGCGCAAAAGAGAAAATGTCTTTGAAAAAATGGGCCAAGTCAATAAAGCGGAAAAAACATTTTAATAAATTGAAGCGGAAACTGAATGCCGCACTCCCATTCCCTACTTTACTTACTTTACAGATTTCCAAAAAAATAGCATCCGAAGGACAAATTGTATATACCCTTGAACTTAAATTATGCCATTAAACATAACAATGTCGAGTGGCGAAAATTGGAAAAAAGTTATTTTTATCCTACCTTTAGTAGTAATATTTTGTTCCGTGTGAGGTATTCGGCTATTTCACTTTGTTCTAGTTGTTGCAGTGGTAGTATGGAAACGCCAACATTTTCATCAAAAAATGAGCAATCATCTTCGTCGCAACAAGACATATTACAGCAACAGCTGGCAGCTATGTTCACTGGAAAGTCTTCATATGCATTGTTCCAAAAAACCCCTTCCACAGCATTGCTGCAGTTCTTGAAAAGGTAGTTAGGAGAAGTTTCGGAATGTTTGTGTTCATCGCTGTCGCAGGAATCTTCCTCTGAATCACATACAGAACTAATATTCAAACATGAACCACTGCAGCTAGAGAATGAAACAGAATGCGACCTAGAGGACTTCTGAATTTTACTTTGGTCGTTGTAGTCGCCTTTCGTAAAGAATGTGGTGTTATCACTATAAATCGGCCTGATTAAATTCCCCGAAGTGATTTTGACCGTGGGTGATGGACTGGGTTCGGCTTTTATATAGTCCTCGGAGTCATTAAATTTTGTCGCCTTTTCACTTACTTTCAAATCGATTAATCTTCGCTCTATTTCAATATTACACTTTTTTGCATATTCTGCTGCTGCGTTAAGCAGTTCATTGGTTGTAGCCTTATTCAGGTTCTTTTTCGAAAAGTTCTGCAGATCGTTAGGATCCCCATGGGTTTTTATTTGAATTGAGCCTTCACATTCCTTGCTTTGTATTGGTTTTCGATTATTTTCGCAACTGGGAAACTCCCCGTTGTGAATAGTTTTGCAATGATTGCATTGATGCTGGCAATATTCATTAGAGACAGAAACGTCGGAATCAGAGCAGCTGCTGAGGAAACATTTTTTATCTTCATACTTATTTTGATCTTCACATTGGGAATTAAAACAGATTTTATAATCGCAGCTTTCTTCATGATAATTGATCTCAGGAAGTTCAGCTTGTTTGATGGACCGATCCTTATTAGTGGTGATTATCGGATAATATTTTTTTCGAATATGAACACGATTTATCTTTTTTTTTTTTTTTAAGTGGGGAGATTGTTCTGGTTGTGCCGTGAAGTCATTACTGCTGATTTTTTTGCTGCTACTGCCGTTTGCATTTCTTTCGTTTTTAAACAACCATTCTGGTACAGATTGGTTTAAGCGGGATTCGTTATGTGCTGCGTTTGGCTGAAGATATTGAGAGTCGAGTTTTAGGTGTGATCTGCACTCTATGGTCTCTATTCGTGCGATGCGGTCTGCCCGTGATTTAATGCCGATGAGATTTATCAGTTTTTGCTCCTGAACCTTTAACATTGCCATAGAACCTTGATTTTGACTTGGTTGCAATAGCAACTTCCAAGAATCAACTATTGGCGGTTTTTGGTAGGACAAAGAAGTCATAGAGCAATTCGTCGAGAGACTAGGACCGGTTTGATGCTTATGCCCGATTTGCGATAGACTTCGTAACTGGCGGCGGTATCCACCAAAACGAGTCGGATTTTTTCGTCGCTCAACCAGCCGTGGCTCGCTCGACCTGTTCATAATAGCATTCTTGCACTGGTGTACATAATTAACCTTGAGCAGCTCCATTTTGGGTATATTGACACAGCTACGAGAATCAGTAGTGCTATCTTCTCCAACATTTTCCCTAAGATGTGGCATTTGAATCTTGACGATGTAAATTTTTTTTATGGTTCTTTTACATATAAAATTAATCAAAACTTGTGATTTCGTTGTATTCACATAATAACTCTAAGGTTCCACTTTTCAAATAGATAAAATACGCTTCGATCAATACCGGTTTGATTTCGATGAAATATTTCGATGTTGTTCAACAACCAATTATTTGCATTGTTATTACAAATTAAACAGGGTTTATTTTATGATTGATGCCTCGCGCGTTTAGTTTTGGAAATTCCCACTGCGGATTGTTGTAGTTGCTACATCAAAAGCTCGAGTCTCACTATTGCTGCTAGACCACGCGGTTTGGGTTTCATCAAGTTCTATCTATACAACATGTTTGATACACTTAAACTTTAGTTATTTCTTTGCAAACGTAAAAATATATAATTTTCGGTTTAGACATACTAAAATTCAAATACAAAATTTGTTGACTTCAGTTCTTAATAATAAACAGGTCCTACTCTACCAAAAACTACAATCATCCTTCTTGGTGTATTTTCAAAAATTTATTTTGTAAGCTAGTGTTATTTGTTGAGTTTTATTTCAGATCTAGAAATAATGATTATTTTATAAGTTCTTTTTTCCGCTTGATAAATACCGCTAACTTTCTGATTTTAATTTTCTGATTGAAACATAAAACTTATTCCGTGAGTTTTATTTGTTATCAATACATTGAACTCCAATTTCTTTGAATTTAAGACAGTTGGCTTTGAAAGTGGTCAAGAAATATACTAAGTAGACCACGGCCAACACATTAAGGTTACTTTTAAGTTGGCGAAAACCGCCAACATCTAAAAAAAAATACTCGCCTTAAGCAAATTAAGCTTAACAATAAGAAAAGCTATAGCTGAGTGCCTTCACTATAAAATACCGGTTGCACTGTTCACGAATATAAAATGGGTATAAACTTCCTCATAAATTGAGCCAGTCTAGCTGCGGGTACACTCAAAAATTTTTTTTTCCTAAATTTTAGAAAATCGCCTTAAATGAAATTTGTTCTTAATTTTAGAACATTTTTTTGAATTTTAGAAACTGTTTTCTTGAATCTAGGAAAAAGAACCATAGAAACAGAATTTTATGAAAAACTTTTCTTAAATTTAGAAAAATGTTTTTTTTCTTAAATCAATGGTGTTTTTTTCCTAGTTTGCTCTCCAAAATTTTTCTTAAATTAATGGCGATTTCGCCATTAAATTAAGAAAAAATGTACTTCAGGCATTCCTAGAATCTAGAAAGTCGCCATAAAAAACACGGTACATTTTTTTAAATTTAAAGGATTTTTCTGAATTAAAAAAAAAAAAATTTCTTGAAAACAGAAAAGTAGAATTAGAAAATCACCATAGATTTAAGATAAACTTTTTTTATTTCCTTTATGCTTTTCATTCTTTCTTCGAAACGAAAAAGAAGAAGACATGCGGTAAGTCCGCATGGTTAGTAAGTGTGCGAAAATTTATGGTAAGCAAAGGGCGTACTATTTTAATAGTTTTGGCTATTAATGATATTGCAGGCCGCAAATACCATCCTTCTCTAATATTAATTTTTTTTTTATTTTCGATTGCAGTAATAATTTCAATTTCAGGTATTGTTGATAATTTGGCAGTAAGTAAGTAAATTGTAAAATTAATATATTAAATACTTAATATAAATATTAATAATTATATTTTTATCTTTTTTGCTTTATTTTCTCTTTTTTGTTTAGGAAATATTTATAATGGTATTTTTATCTTTTTTGTCTTCTTTTCTCTTTATTTTAGGAAATATTTATAATGTTATTTTTTTATTTTTTGTTTTCTTTTCCTTCTTTGTTTAGGTAAAATTAATAATTTTCTTTTCATCTATTTTATTTTCTTTTTTTTTTCTTGTTTAGGAAATAGATTAGTAAAAAAAATATAAAAATATAAAGAAAATTTTCTGAAAATAAAAAAAGGACTTTCTTATTTAAAGAAAAAAATTCTATGTTCAAGAAAAGTACTTTCTAAATTTTAGGAAAATGTCTCCATTTGATGGCAATTTTTTTTAGATTTTTGAAAAGTATTTCTGCATTTCAGAAATTTTTTTCTAAATTTTAGAAAATTCCTTTCTAAAAAATACGGTAAATTGCCATCGACTAAAATCCATGGCCAATTTCTTGATTTAATGGCGATTTCAGGCTGTTTTTTGTTTTTGGGTACTGAATTTTATTGATACACACGTTAATAAATAGCTTAGATGTCATTCTACAGACTTTCATTTAAGGTTTCATCATATCTTAAGTCAATCAAATGTTATATATATTTAAGTAATCTGTTCACCTTTATTCACAAGAAGTTTAATGTGGTGAATAGGCTTGAAAAAAATAATAAACAACTGCCTATTAGCTTGGCATATATTTATACGTGTTACTCGTAGAGTAAAAGGGTATATTGTATTCGTGCAAAAGTAAGTGACAGGGAGAAGGAAGCGTTTCCGACCCTATAAAGTATATATATTCTTGATCAGGATCACTAGCCGAGTCGATATAGCCATGTCCGTCTGTCCGTCTGTCTGTCCGTCTGCCCGTCTGTCTGTCCGTATGTCTCTCGGATCTCGGAAACTACAAAAGCTAAAAGGTTGAGAATTCCCACACATATTTTTGGGCTTCTTACGCAGCGCAAGTTTAAAAGGGTATATTGTATTCGTGAAAAAGTATGTAACAGGGAGCAGGAAGCGTTTCCGACCCTATAAAGTATATATATTCTTGATCAGGATCACTAGCCGAGTCGATATAGCCATGTCCACCTGTCTGTATGTCTGCACGTCTGTCTGTCTGTCTGTCCGTATGAACGCTGAGATCTCGGAAACTACAAAAGCTATAAGGTTGAGAATTCCCACACATATTTTTGGGCTTCTTACGCAGCCCAAGTTTATTTCAGCCGAGCGCCCCCTCTAACGCCCATAATCGCCCACTAACGATTTTAAAATGTGTCTGGCGCCCACACCTTTAAAGATTTCCGAGAAGTATAAATGCAATTTTGTTTTTGTTGTGTATATTTATACCTATCGAAATATAGAAGACATTTTTCAAATCGGACCATTCATTAAAAAGTTATGCGCAATCAAAACAATTTTATATATCCATCTCCCTCGCACTCCCTTTAGCTGAGTGACGGGTATTAGATAGTCGGGACACCAACCCGACTATAGCGGTCTCTCTTGTTTTATTTAATTTTAAGCATACAAACAATACCATTTTTATACCTTTGCAGAGGGTAATATAATTTTAGCCAACATCTTGCTTTCCAGCGCAGCTGTCATCCCTGAACCAAACTTCGATGTTTTTACATACAAATTTTTATTTTATATACTGGGAAGTTTAAATAGAATAATTCGATTTTTATGACTTAAACAAAATAACATACAAACCTAAATATAATTTAAACCTTGCAGAGGAGTTAAATAAAATTGTAGAAGAAAATATTTGTATTTAATTTTAAGCGCGTGTACAAATGAAGATTTTTAAATTCGAAACTCGCATATCTTCATTTGTGGTTAAGTTAGAATAAAAATCCCATAAAGAGGACCCATGTAACTATTTTATTAAGAAAAGTGAAGCAAAGACGGAAGAAAATAAAATTTGTGATTTTCTCACATGGGAAATATCGAAAGTACCAGAGATGTAGATAAGTATCGTTTATCAAAATAAAATGGTTTCAGGACTGGGCAAAATTTCTGTATAATCTTTAAAAAAAGTAAATTGACCTGATTTTAGATTTTTTCTGTACGTGGCTTTTCTATTAATATTGTAATTCAATGTGCTAAGATAATAATTTAAAATTATTATTTATAAATAAAACGTATTACGTAAGCCCTTTAAAGTTTAAGAAGCCGGGAACATATTTATTATTCATAAATAAACGCTCAATTTTTCGTCTTAATTTCGTCTTTTTTAATTTTAAATAGTTGACTTTTTGTATAATATTACTTTACTTTGTACTTTGAAATCTAGTTTTCAAAGAAAACATACTTGTTTCGGGTCACATTTTTGATTTGCCTGACATTTGTTTTCACATATATTACTCGGTTAATCGTTCATTTATGACTAACAGACTTATTTGCTCATTATAAAAATGTATAATTTATAAATACCCGATATATTTGCTGCATGACACTTTTAAAAGTCTGTCGTTCCTAATAGTACAAATATATTTTAAATGAAGGTTTTAAATTTATCAAGTGTATCTATTAAAAATTAAGAAAATCACTCGATTTTTTATAATTTACGGTTATTTTTACTAGGATATATTAAATAAAGGAATTGTATCACGTAATCCCAAATCGTGTGATTCTTAAGTAAATATTATTACCGCTAGAGTAACAACAATCACAACTTTTAAACAATTATATAGTTCACTCATATCGCCACATAACATGAGTTTATTTGTGTGTATGGATAAACGGGCTATTCGAAGTATTCAGGTATACTTACCCGCAATACGTAACTGAACTAGCACAA
>JBAMCF010000568.1:0-20024 GCA_037075285.1 Drosophila lutescens | reverse complement strand
GTGCATTGTTATTGGGTGGGTGTTTGTTTCTCAGTAACAAGCAAAGGGATCCCCTTTTCAAGGGTGATTGCTTTCAGCTGTTTTTTTTTTGAACGTGACAATAGTCCGTGACATTCTACCACGTACCCGTGTGAGCACCACACTTTCTTAATCTAAGCAAAGGACACCCATCACACCACCAGTAATTTATCCCCCCATTAACAAGGATAACCAAAATATATCGCTATGATCACCCGTCACACCGTGTGAGCACCACACATTCTTAATCTAAGCAAAGGACACCCGTCACACCCCAGTAACTTCTCCCCGCTTAATAAGAGTCCCGATTTTTGGACCGAATTTCGGGATCTGATTCCTGAATACAAATCCTAGATACAAAAGCTGGATACAAAAGCTGGATACAAAAGCTGGATACAAATCCTGGATATAACTATTGTGGACCCTAATTAACGATCACCCGTCACGCACCCATTAACTTTAATTACCCCCCACACCTGTCACATTGTCCTGATTTATTACCCTAATTAGCATAATTAATTACCTCCCCCTTCCACTTTGTATCCAGTTTTTGTATCCAGAACTCTCATTTATACACTACTATCGATGTATCGCCGTTTTTAAAAACATCGATGATATCGAAAGTTACATCGATGTTTTTGCATTTCCAGCAGCCTCCTGGCTGCTCAGGACGCAACTTCCTCGGCCCAAGTCCTTCTCAGGATTGGAGCACTAATATGCCGTTCTAGCATCAAACTATGGGTGTCACAGTTGTTCGCGGCTTGTGAGCGTTAGAGTGAACGTAGAGGCACCGCGATGAATCAAACTTGCTCTGCGTAGGAACCCCCAAAAACTGCATGCTCAATCCCAACATTTTAGCTTATATAGTTTCTGAGATCTCAGCGTTCACACGGACGGACAGACGGTCGGACATAGCTAGACCGACTCGTCTAGTGATCCTGATCAAGAATATATTTACTTTATAGGGTCGGAAACGCTTCCTTCTATTTGTAACACTATACTCTACAAGTAACGGGTATAAAAATTTATTTTAATAACATTCCAGAAATAAGTACCTTGTATACACTGGAATTGATTCTCTTTCGATTTCTGTCCTTAGAAAAATTGACAACATATTCCAATTTTGTTCATCATAGTTAACTGGAAATGGACCGACTTCCTCTGGGTTAGCAATTACGAACATATTTCTGCTTGGCATGTTTGAAATTTGCAAATTTTTTGTCTTATTCATCCATATATATGGATAATAATTAAACAAGTTTAGGGTGTCTTGCCGTGTTAACACAATGGGAATCCACCAAAGCATATTTTCCTGATCGGGTACATCATGAGGCCTTTCTCGAAGATACACTTTTTGCTGTATCTTTGCAGTTCCTGAATTGTAGTCTCTATTAATAGTGATGAGTGGCAGGCGGTCCAGCTTTAGCCAAGACTCTGCAATATCCAATATACTTAAGGCACTATCCAACACATTATCTTCTATTGCTTGTTTGGAGAGTGCACTCCAAAGGTCAGAGCCACTATACGTTGAAAATTTAAAATCAGTAATTAATCTCTGTATTCCGATTTTAAAAGTCTTCCCTCCTAAGGTTAATTTAATCATTCGAATAATGAGCTCAATTTTAAAAGACGTTGACTCGTGTTTCATTCCTGTTATTCGCGAGTGGGGATACCTTTTGCTTAACTCATAGTACAATGAGTAAAGAATCGTCATGGGATATTTGCCATTGAACTCTAAGCCGCCATTTATCTAAAAAATACCAATTAGTTATATAATTATCTACTTATTTTATCTATTTAAAAAAGAAAAAACTTACTTCAAACACGATTTCTGATGCTATAAAACTGATTAGCGCTTTGTTCACATTGGCGTCAGTCCACCAATGGGGAGTAATCCATAAACCAATCCACTGATAAATAAGTTCCCGAGCAATGTCGAAAACACCAGATTTTAATATTTCTGACTCTCTAAAAGTAAAACTGAATTAGTTTTGAATTCAATATTAATTAAATACTATATTATAAACAACATACCTCAATATCAGTATACCACATGTGCTAACGTATCGAACTGATGGTAAATCAGGTATAGCAATTACATCAATCTTTGCAATGGGCAATGGGGTACTAAAATAATTTTGTATTGTTTTATGTGCAACGTTAAGTTTGTTTTGGATGTCCTAAAATAAAAAAAAAAACAAAAAAATTTTCTTTTGAATAATAAAATTAAAAATATAACACAAGTTTACATAAAAAACCCGATTTAATACCGCTTTTTATACCCGTTACTCGTAGAGTAAAAGCGGATATTGTATTCGTCGGAAAGTATGTTACAGGGAGAAGGAAGCATTTCCGAACCTATAATGTGATCAGGATCACTAGCCGAGTCGATCTAGCACTGTCCGTCTGTTTGATCGCTGAGATCTCGGAAAATAATAAAAGGTATAAAATTGGGATTAACCATACAGCGCAACGCCCACTCTAACGCCCACAATCGCCTTAAAGGACCTAATATAAGGCAAACACATCTGTATAGATTTTGTAAAAGTGTAAATGGGACGTTCCTTACCAACCCGGCCACCCCCTTGCTTCTAATATTTTGTTCGATCGCTGCCGAACTTGTTTTATGTTCACCGGGTGCAGTACAAGAATAAGAAGTCGGCTTTAGAATATGGCTATAAATTTATTCGGAGAAAAAGCGGCGCGTAGTGTGCGTCGTCAATCGAAAGTATTTCAGTAAAAAAAAGCCACTGCAGAACGGTGTTCACATCGGTCCAAAAGTATACCTTTGAGCTGTACGGCTCGAGCTTGTGTTTAAACTATTGATATGTCCTGTTAAGCAGCACGGCTGAACAAAGTTCAAGATTTGGGATCGACAAGGATTGAATTGGAGCGACTCTTGAACTTGCAACTAATAAGTTGACTTTTACGACACCATTGATTATGCTGCGAACGTACAGTACTCAACATTTACTGTACAGTCTACTAAGTGTGTAGTGTACAGTGTCAGGCAACCTGAAATGAGTTCTCCTTTTTTCAGTACACCTTAAAAATGAATGCTACGATCATTCATCGACTTTCATGCTGTACATGAAAAAAGGTGTACAGTAAAAATTTCATAAGAACAGTAGAGTGCTTACTGTCTTTCACAACAATAATATTGGAGCTGTATTAAAATAATTTCGAAAGCATGAAAATGGAAACCGTAAGAATTTTTATATTTGTTAAATTTAGCTGGATTTGTCTAAGAGCAAGGTATGGAACACCATTTGGAAAATTGTCTGTCTGTCTGTCTGTCTGTCTGTCTGTCTGTCTGTCTGTCCGTATAAACGCTGAGATCTCGGAAACTACAAGAGCTAGAAACCGGCAGCAAACAACAAGGAAATCCATGAAATCAAAACACTTTGTCGATAAAGGGTTCAAGTTGAAATCCCCTACAAAAAGGAGGATGTCGTTCAATGCCACCGGTGCCAAGCCTTCGATCACACTAAAAACAACTGCCATATGGGTTTCAACTGCGTCAGATGCGGTCTGCAACACGGTTTGGAGGACTGCTTAAGGGATGTTCATCCAGTTAAATGCGTTAACTGTGGCGGCGACCACATAGCCAGCTATAAAGGCTGTGTTGTTTATCAGAAGGCAGCTAGTCGACGAAAAAGTGTGACATCTTATCCCCAACAGTCAGCTAGATCAAATGGTCTATCCAACTTTGTGACTTCAACCTCCTACGGAAACGCTGTCCGTGGCCAAGTTAATCGTCCCCAACACCAACAACTTCCATTTTCATCCCAGCAAAATCAACAGTTTCCCCCGCTGGGCAGCAACAACAGAAAGCAAAGCCAGCCACGTCATCTAAAAGCACCTCCTCGACAGCAGCAACCGCAGCAGCCTGCACAGCAACAACAAAGCCATCCACAACAACAACAACCAGATCACCAACAGGAGTCTTTCCCTCAACAACAGCGACGCAGCCCACAGCAATCGTTTAACGATCAGTAATGGCAGCGGCATGAGCAAATGTTTTTGCAATCCAACGAAAACGTGTCGGTCCTTGTTGCTCAGATTGACAAGCTTTTCCAAATGATGATGTCGATGATGGATCTTGTCTCAACAACTATTGCGTCTATCTATTGTCCTCCAAACTTTCAATGTTCTGCCGACGACTTCGAAAAACTCTTCGACGATCTGGAGTCAAATTTCATCATTGCAGGGGACTGGAATGCTCACCACCGTCTCTGGGGGTCTCGAAACTCAACCACCAGCGGTAGAGCGCTAGCGGAATTCGTTCAAAGATCCAATGTCCAGGTCCTTGCTACCGGCGGGCCTACGCATTATCCTTACAGCCAAAGAACACCAACAGCCATTGACTTTGCTGTCTACAAAGGGATTCGGCCCGAGAGCCTCACCATCTCGGAAAGTCTTGAACTTAGCTCTGATCACATCCCACTGTTAATTAAATTCAGAGTCGCTGCGCAAAAAATATGCCATAGGCCTCGCATCCTTCCTCGAAATGCGAACATTCCACGCTTCCAAGCAGTAATAAACCGGCTAGTTAATCTTAGTATGGTGTTAAGCTCTCCTGATGACCTGGCGAGACCCGAGGACGTTGAAGGAACAATGGCCTTTCTTAATGCTCCTTCCCCGGAAGCATTACCGATCCGACATTTGAGTCCAGAAGAAATCTGCAGTCACATACAAAAGCTTCATCCCAGTAAAGCGCCGGGTTTCGACAGCATAGACAGCCGAATTGCCAAGCGTCTGCCTAAAAAGGGAATCCTGTTCCTTGTCCTCCTCTTCAACTTGTAAGGATGCTCTCTGGCCGAGATACAATTCTCAGTCGGGTTTAGGAGTCTTTACAAAAATATTTGTAGGTCACTGAGATACTGGGCTTAAAAGTTATATTCACCTTTCGTGAACATGGATTTTTTGACGACTATTTTGAAAGTCTTCCGCTCTTTTCGAAACCAGAGGAGGACTTTTGGGGAATTTTAGAGTAGGGATGATATCCGCACGCTCCGTATCCGCCTGAAACGGTGTATTCTTCGTCCTCGTGACCTTGCTTTACACAGAAAATTCCAGGGGCTGGACCTTCGAGCGAGGCCGCAGCCGGACTACTTGACTGCCCGGGAAGGATCGGACCTCTCCTCTAACTACCAGGTCAAACGGGCGTGGAAGGACCCAACCTTTCCACTAACCACCTGATTAAACAACGGACATGGAAGGATCTAGCCTTTCCACTATCTACCAGACTGAACAAGGACGGAAGGATCTAGCCTTTCCACTATCTACCAGACTGAACAAGGACGGAAGGATCTAGCCTTTCCATTAGCTACTGAGTTAAACAAGGAGCGGAAGGATCTAGCCTTTCCACTAAATACGGGGTTAAGTAAGGGCGGAAGGATCTAGCCTCTCCACTAAATACTGGGTTACGTGGGCATGGGAGGATTCAGCCTTTCCACTAACTACCGTATTGCGCGACTCCTGTCGTTAATTTATATTAGTTACCCGAGTCGGATTCCGACTACCGAATGTGATTTCTAATCGGAAAAAAAAGAAGGGGGGAGGGGCAAAATAATTAACACCAAGATCGTTTTCGTTATTATTTGCGCAATTTATTCATTTGTTTTAATCTATCCGATTCAGTGCACCGTCTTTGTCGTTTATTTCACTAACCTTCCTCTACCTGTTGACCTGCTTATCGACTTCACCGTATTTTTTCTTCCGCGCGCGTGACCACCTTGATCGAGGGCCCGAAGCCAAGAGACCGAACCTCCTCGTAGTGTGTCTGCATTACCTTTTTTACCTTTTCCTTGTTTTCTTACTTTTTATACCCTTGCAGAGGGTATTATTATTTCAGTCAGATATTGTAACGCAGTGAAGGAGACGTTTCCGACCACATAAAGTATATATATTCTTGATCAGCACCAATAGCCGAGTCCATCTAGCCATGTCCGTCTGTCCGTCTGTCCGTTTCTATGCGAACTAGTCTCTCAGTTTTAAAGCTATCGCAATGAAACTTTCCCAAAAGTCTTTTTTCTATTGCAGGTAGTACATAAGGCTCCCATAGGAATAGTAAGATTTTTTTATTTTAAATTTTATGTAGGCGTGGTGATTTTGAACAATCAGAAATCATGACAACCAAAACGTATTCAGTTCAGTTGAGTTCAAAGTGTTCATGTGTTCAGTTCAGTGCTCAGAGTTAAGTTCAAAGGTAATAATAATAATAAATAATAAAAAAGTTTTCGGTTCAGCTTAACGCTAAAACAGATCAACGTGAAAACAGTTTCTTGTTCGGCTCAACAATAGCAAAAGTTTTATTTGAAAAATTGTTAAAAATTTCTACAAATTATTCAAAATGCCGCCACTGTATATCGTTAACAATTAGCGCCTTGAAATACTCTAAAGAAAACGGAACAAAGCGTTAAGTTCACTGTTAAAAATAAAAATGTACATTGCTTTCTTTGACTTTTTATTTTAACTGCAAGGGTATATAAACTTCGGCTAGCCGAAGTTAGCTTCCTTTCTTGTTTTTTTTTGGATTTTTAGTATTTTCCGTAGTATTTTAGTGTCCATGATAAATATCAGTTGCCCGCACCTGATTTCACCCAGGGGGTTGCCACCCCGGGCGAGTGGTTTGGAACCCAACTAAAGATTTTGATTTTAACCAACTTAAACCTATTTTACTTCATGACTTCTTGTCACCTTTTCCTTAAAGAATATAAACTGAAAACTACAATAGAAAATAACAAAAGAAAGGAATATAAACTAAAAATAACAAAAGAATAGCGTCCGATCGCATAGGATGCTGTGGCGTCCCGGTCGTTAGAGTGGGTCGTCACAAACTCAATGCTACGTATCCACCACTTCCCCTCTCAATGGAAGTGTGCTGTGATTACGATGATACCAAAGCCAGGAAAACCGGAGAATCTGGTCGAGTCATATCGACCGATAAGCTTGCTACCCACTTTCTTTAAAATATTCGAGAGAATATTTCTAAGTAGAATTTTAGGAGTAAGAAGCGTGCAGGATGCCATTCCCGACCACCAGTTTGGTTTCAGGCATCATCATGGAGCCCCAGAGCAAGCACATCGACTTGTCCAGCACATCTTAAATGCTTTTGAGAATAAGCAATACAGCTCTGCCATTTTCCTCGACGTCAAGGAAGCATTTGACCGCGTATGGCAGAAGGATTACTCCATAAGTTGAAGACCCTACTCTCGATAGGCCTATTCCTTGTTCTCAAATCCTACCTGCTTGATCGAAGCTTCATGGTCGAGGTAAGAGAGGAAAGTGCAAGCATAAGATTTGCTTGTGCTTGCGTTCCACAGGGAAGCGTCCTGGGCCCCGTTTTATATACCGACCACCAGTTTGTTTCAGGCATCATCATGGAGCCCCAGAGCAAGCACATCGACTTGTCCAGCACATCTTAAATGCTTTTGAGAATAAGCAATACAGCTCTGCCATTTTCCTCGACGTCAAGGAAGCATTTGACCGCGTATGGCATGAAGGATTACTCCATAACTTGAAGACCCTACTCCCGACAGGCCTATTCCTTGTTCTCAAATCGTACCTGCTTGATCGAAGCTTCATGGTCGAGTAGAGCCCTGCACGAGTAGACTCGTAAACAGCTCTGAGCTAGAGTTTGTTTGTTTTTTTGTGACTTTCGAGTCATAGGTCATGGGATTATCGAGTAAGCAAGTAACAGCTCCAAACAAGCTCATGTGCCTAACGGATACCTTTAAAACAGTTCAGTTCAAACAGCTCACAACAACAAAGCAAACAAGTCAAAAAGCTCAGATTACTCGGACAGCCCGAACAGACCGAACAGCTCACAGGGTCTAGTGTCAAATATTTCCGGCTAATAAAACGAGCGAGTTCGTAATTATTATTTCTTTATATAGTTTTTCGTAACATTCGTAATGGCTTCTGTACCACAGGTAAGTATCGCCAAAGCATCTACACTTTGGTAACAATTTTAAAGTCTAATCAGTCTCAGCTAAGCTTGGATGAAATCAGGATGAAGGTTTTATCTGGTACTTTTACCATAAGCCAGAAACGTGGAAGAAGCGAAGTATGGGAAATTTTCGGAAACGTTCTAAATGAAAACGGAGAAGAAATAACGAACTTCTACAGTTCACAGACACCGAAAAATTCAAAACAATTGAAGACTGTAAACAATTAATGAAAAATTTGTGGATGCACACGAAGAAAATGGAAATCAACAGACTATCTCAAAAACCAATGATAGGTTTGCAGACTTTGTACGCAATTTCGCGAACGATACCGCTGATGATAAAGTCGACCGGGAAATGACAGCATACTTAACAACTATAACATTATACACCGAGGACTTTGATCCCCTGAAGTGGTGGGAAACCAATAAAAACCAATTCCCATTATTATTTAAGGCAAGCTGCCAAGTTCTGGGAACCCCCGCAAGCAGTGCTTCATCTGAAAGATCCTTTTCTTTGGCTGGAAATCTTATTTCAGAGAAGCGCAATGCCATTGCAACATGGTTAGTGTTGGGGCGGGGGTGGCTTGATTGTAGAAATGATGAAGTCCCAGGAAAATGCGGTGAAAATCCGCGCGTAAATACTGATCGAAAATACAGGAGAACTTTCGGGGTTTTGCGCGACGTGCGGCTGTTTATTTGTACACATGTAAATAGGAACTGACTACAATAATCTTAGCTTAGAGGCTCCTGAGCGGAGCGGAGACTTGGGGGAGAGTTGGAGAGGGAGAGCGAAGGGCAGTGCGAGCGAGCGAGATGTGGAGATCTGGAGAAAACTGCCGCTCGACACTGTCTACCGAAATTAAACGCCCTTTTGGCGTGAACAGTTAGCTAAAAGGAAATTCCATCAACAAAAATTCAAAAATGTGTAATCTGGTAAAGAATTCTGGAAGAATATAAAAAGTATTGCAGTAGGAAAACAACGACAAAAGACAGCTTGCCATATTAATGCCAATGAATTAAATAATACATTTGTGAAATCTCAACCTGTAGTACCTGATCAAACTAACAACCCGTACCTGAACAAATTGCTAAATAACAACTGTGATACTAGCTTTATTTTTGTTTGTGTGAGTCAGTGAGATGTCCTACAGTCCTTGTTAAATATAAAATCAAGTGCAATAGGTCTCGAGAATATACACACCAAAAATTTTAACTAATTCTTGTCCCCAGGCTAGTCCCATACTTAACACACATTTTTAATAAAGCAATAACATCTTCTACATATCCAAAATGCTGGAAGACAGCCAAAGTACTTCCTATACCAAAAAAAAAGGGTGAATACAGAATACTCTCCTATTTATCTAAAGAATTCGAGCGCCTAGTCTCCACACAAATTAATTTGTATCTGCAAGATAATTCACTGTTGAATACACGACAACATGGCTTTCGGAAAACCCGTAGTTGTAAGACACCAATTTTAAAAATCTCAGAGGATAGGCATGATAGGATGATAGGCAAGTTACATTTCTAACACTGCTAGACTACAGCTAGGCTTGAAAAAACTATATAATTTTTAAAACCCAGCTACAACCTTGGTGAGAACATACCTGATGGGACGATCTCAATGTGTTGTAACGGAGTCTGAGACCTCAGACTTTTTATTTACTAAGCGTGGAGTCCCCCAAGGGTCGGTCCTTGGACCATTACTGTTTTCAATATATGTGAATGATCTTCCAAATGACTTGTCTAATTGTGAAGTCCAGATGTATGCTGACGATATGCAAATGTATGTGAGTCGTCCATATAGCTGTATATCTGAATGTATTGATATCAGTAATAGTGAATTTAAACTAGTAAGCAATTGGGCGAGGAATAACGAACTTCAAATAAATTCAAAGAAATCCAAATGTTTGATTATTTAAAAAAAAAAATAAACGCACCATTGCAAAGGTACCTTTTCGAAAATTCAAAAGTTGATGAGATTGAATACATAAATCGAGCTAATAACCTCGGAATTGTGTTTAACAGCACTCTCTCGTGGCCCAACCATATTAACTATATAGTTGGTAAGACGTATTGTCAACTATGGCAAATAAAACTGATCCAGAGTATTTTACCAAACCAAAGTAAAATGGTATTAGCAAAGTCGATTATAATCCCTTAATTATTATACTGCGTTGAAATATTTGGAAAATGTGACTCAATAAGTGGGAATAAATTAACTGTAGCATACAACAATATAGCAAGATTTATTTTCAATATTAGACCACACGATTCCATTTCAAGTCATGCTAAACAAATCTTTGGACTAGACTTTTCCACATTATTCGAATTTAGGACATTGATTCTCCTTCACAAAATTGTCAAAATTTGCACATTCAACCAGAACGAACAATATAATTCTGTAAGGAAGCTCTCGGGCTGGGATAGTTACTCAGGGCTCCCAGGGTCACTTACAATAATTTGTTTAAGTTTCAAGGACTTCAGGGAGGGGCGAGATAAACCAACCCTAGACGGGCCCTGTGGACGCGGTTGTTTCCCAAAGATGCCGACCATGGGCCAAAACCTGCAGCGGGTTTAGATTTCGACAACCGAGTACAGGACTCCGTTGAAATCTCCACCCGCCACACGCTCCGGGATCCGCACTGCCATTAGACACGACAAACGAGTTCAAGACTCCGTCGTGATCCACGGCCACTGCGTACCCCAGGACCGGTGATAGCTTTGGATCCGACAATCGAGTGCAAGACTCCGTCGCAATCCTTAGCCATCACACGGTTCGACCACGATCGGCGGAAGGGTTTTCCTAGATGGGGAAAAATAAAGGACTGGCGAATTTAATTTCCCCTCCTAAAATCACACACACAAAACACAACAGGCGAAATAGATTTTAATGCGAAGCACTTTGGTTCATTTATTGTTCTTGAATTTAGGGTTTTTCTGAGGGGCGTACAAAGTCTTTTGCCACGCCACTCTAGTCAAGTCGGTCGAAGAATGTTTAAACAAAAAAAATATCTTGGGGAAAAATAAAGCGGGCGCTTACGTTTCCTCCCACAGCAAATTCAGCCAATCGATGTCCCATGCCCCTGCGGCGGCAACCGGGTCGTACGCTGCTTCCACTTCACCACTATCGCTCGACATTTTCACTTGTAGGGTTTTTTTTGCACTTGTTCGGTTTCACGGCGGGGCGGGTTTTCCCCGGGGTTTTGCGGAGTTATCACGATTAAATCAACTGGCGCGCGCGAAGCCTCAGGAGTAATTACCATTCCTTCTCCTAGATATCTGCTCACGTACCCCTCCTTTTGCATTCCGTCGGCGTCGCTGCCGCTACGCTTCAGCTTTTTTCCAGGCAGAGTTATTTCCCCTTGCTCGAAAACACCGATCGAGTTGGATGCCATTTGGTTCGATTGTGCGTTGAAAGCTTGGGTGTGTGCAGGTGTTCGCACTGTTCGACGGTGCAGATGCTGATATTTCGCGAGTGTGAGAGCGTGTTGAAATGGTTCGAAGCAGAGAGCGAGAGCGAGAATGTTCGATCGTTGAGTTGAGAGCGTTGAGTCCCGTGTGGATGCTGATGAGTGGGTGATGAGAGCGTGTTGGAACGAGAACGAAGCAGAGAGCGATAGCGAGAGTGTTCGATGGTGGGTTCATTTTCCGCGTGCTCCGGGACCCGACAATAGAGCTTAGCTCCGTCGTGATCCACGGCCGAGAGGAGGAAAAAAAATTTGCGTCCCCCTCTTCCCGTTGCCGGCCACGTGTCCGCCGCGTTCGGGACAGCGTGGGGAGCGAGAGAGAGGAGGTCCTTGCTGCGCACATGGCTAGGATTCGGGCTAGGATGCCGAATGTTGCAGGGCCACCGGGGGTCCTTGTTGGTACGGTGCTAAATAATTCAGAGCGAGGGTGCCGAATATTTTATTATGGGATCGGGGTCCTGGCTGCGCACGATGAAAAATAATTCGGAGCGAGGGTGCCGAATATTTCGCCAGACTGGGGACCTGGTTGCGCACGATGAAAACAATTTGGAGCGAGGGTGCCGAATATTCTATAGGACTCTGGGTCCTTGTTGCGCATGATGGAAAATAATTCGGAGCGAGGGTGCCGAATATTTCGCCAGACTGGGGTCCTGGTTGCGCACGATGAAAACAATTTGGAGCGAGGGTGCCGAATATTTTATAGGACTCGGGGTCCTTGTTGCGCACGATGAAAAATAGTTCGGAGCGAGGGTGCCGAAGATTTTATAGGACTCGGGGTCCTTCTTGCGCACGATGGGAAATAATTCGGAGCGAGGGAGCCGAATATTTTATAGGACTCGGGGTCCTTCGTGCGCACGATGGGAAATAATTCGGACCGAGGGTGCCGAATATTTCGCAGGACTGGGGTCCTGGCTGCGCATGATGAAAAAATATTTCGGAGCGAGGATGCCGGATATTTTGCAGGACTCTGGGGTCCTTTTGTTGACACGAGAAAGGATACTAGAGAGTTTTTCACTGATGATTTGTTGTTCGCGACGATGTTCACCCGATTGAGGGCCGGAGCCTGACTGCCTTCTGGTTGCCCGCGGTGCTCCTCTTATAGTCGCCGGCCACGTGCCCGCCGCGTTCCGGACAGCGTGGGAGGCGAGAGAGGAGAGAAAAAAATGTGTGTCCCCTCTTCCCGATGCCGGCCACGTGTCCGCCGCGTTCGGGACAGCATGGGGAGCGAGAGGGGGGGGGGGGAATTGTTTCAGCGTGCTCCTGGATCCGACAAACGAGCGTAGCTCCGTCGTGATCCACGGCCGAGAAGGGCTTAAAAAAAGTTGTGTCCCCTCTTCCCGATGCCGGCCATGTGTCCGCCGCGTTCGGGACAGCGTGGGGAGCGAGAGGGGGGGGGGGGGGGAATTGTTTCCGCGTGCTCCTGGATCCGACAAACGAGCGTAGCTCCGTCGTGATCCACGGCCGCTTCGCGCTCCGGGACCGGACAGCTTCGGATTCGACAAACGAGTCCAAGACTCCTTGGCTACCCGCGGTTTCGTAGAGGGAAAAATCGAAAATATCGCCATCTTAGGGAAAACTCTGTGTGTGTGTGATTAAAAAAAAATCCTTTCTCTTCACGATTAAATCAACTGGCGCGCGCGAAGCCTCAGGAGTAATTACCATTCCTTCTCCTAGATATCTGCTCACGTACCCCTCCTTTTGCATTCCGTCGGCGTCGCTGCCGCTGCGCTTCAGCTTTTTTCCAGGCAGAGTTATTTCCCCTTGCTCGAAAACACCGATCGAGTTGGATGCCATTTGGTTCGATTGTGCGTTGAAAGCTTGGGTGTGTGCAGGTGTTCGCACTGTTCGACGTTGAGAGCGTTGAGTTGCGTGTGGATGCTGATGAATGGATGATGAGAGCGTGTTGGAATGGTTCGAAGCAGAGAGCGAGAGCGAGAGTGTTCGATCGTTGAGTTGCGTGTGGATGCTGATGAGTGGGTGATGAGAGCGTTGAGTCCCGTGTGGATGCTGATGAGTGGGTGATGAGACCGTGTTACGGTTCCTCACAATTCCAACAAGAATCCACTATTCCTCAAGTGAAAATCACTTCGTTGCATGGGCTGTTAAGCTGTTAAGAAATAATTTACCACACAGTTTAAAGAATACAAGAAGTGCTAGACAGTTTTTAAAAGAATTATTATTCATGTTAAAATTTAACTAACCCACAACCACACACAACTAATTATAAATAAAACAAGAGAGAACGCTATAGTCGGGTTGGTGTCCCGACTATCTAATACCCGTCACTCAGCTAAAGGGAGTGCGAACGCTGTACTCGGGTTGGTGTCCCGACTATCTATTGGGGCTAAAGGGAGTGCGAGGGAGAAAGATATATAAACAATTTTGATTGCGTATAACTTTTTAATGAATGGTCCGATTTGAAAAATTTCTTCTACATTTCGATAGGTATTGATAAACACAATAAAACTGCATTTTTACTTTTCCGAAATATTCAAATTTTTAAAATCGTATATAAGCGATTGGGGGCGTTAGAGGGGCGTGGCACCTTTTTGAAACAAACTTGCGCTGCGTAGGAACTCCTAGAATCTGTATGCAAAATGCCAATCTTCTAGCTTTTATAGTTTCCGAGATCTCCGCGTTCATACGTTCTGTCTGTCTGTCTGTCTGTCTGTCTGTCTGTCTGTCTGTCTGTCTGTCTGTCTGTCTGTCTGTCTGTCTGTCTGTCTGTCTGTCTGTCTGTCTGTCTGTCTGTCTGTCTGTCTGTCTGTCTGTCTGTCTGTCTGTCTGTCTGTCTGTCTGTCTGTCTGTCTGTCTGTCTGTCTGTCTGTCTGTCTGTCTGTCTGTCTGTCTGTCTGTCTGTCTGTCTGTCTGTCTGTCTGTCTGTCTGTCTGTCTGTCTGTCTGTCTGTCTGTCTGTCTGTCTGTCTGTCTGTCTGTCTGTCTGTCTGTCTGTCTGTCTGTCTGTCTGTCTGTCTGTCTGTCTGTCTGTCTGTCTGTCTGTCTGTCTGTCTGTCTGTCTGTCTGTCTGTCTGTCTGTCTGTCTGTCTGTCTGTCTGTCTGTCTGTCTGTCTGTCTGTCTGTCTGTCTGTCTGTCTGTCTGTCTGTCTGTCTGTCTGTCTGTCTGTCTGTCTGTCTGTCTGTCTGTCTGTCTGTCTGTCTGTCTGTCTGTCTGTCTGTCTGTCTGTCTGTCTGTCTGTCTGTCTGTCTGTCTGTCTGTCTGTCTGTCTGTCTGTCTGTCTGTCTGTCTGTCTGTCTGTCTGTCTGTCTGTCTGTCTGTCTGTCTGTCTGTCTGTCTGTCTGTCTGTCTGTCTGTCTGTCTGTCTGTCTGTCTGTCTGTCTGTCTGTCTGTCTGTCTGTCTGTCTGTCTGTCTGTCTGTCTGTCTGTCTGTCTGTCTGTCTGTCTGTCTGTCTGTCTGTCTGTCTGTCTGTCTGTCTGTCTGTCTGTCTGTCTGTCTGTCTGTCTGTCTGTCTGTCTGTCTGTCTGTCTGTCTGTCTGTCTGTCTGTCTGTCTGTCTGTCTGTCTGTCTGTCTGTCTGTCTGTCTGTCTGTCTGTCTGTCTGTCTGTCTGTCTGTCTGTCTGTCTGTCTCGTCTGTCTGTCTGTCTGTCTTGTCTGTCTGTCTGTCTGTCTGTAGCTGATCTGTCTGGCTCTTGTCTGTCATGTTCTGTCTCGTCTCTCTGTCTGTACCTGTCTGTCTGTCTGTCTGTCTGTCTGTCTGTCTGTCTTGTCTGTCATGTCATGTCTGTTCTGTCTGTCCTTGTCTGTCTAGAAATGTTGAATTCTGTCATATGCTCTGTTTTCTGCTCTAATTCGATGTTATAAGCTGAAGATCTGTCTGTTTTTCTTAAAGATAATTGATACAGTAAAAAAAACTTTGTCTGTATTTTTAAGTTTTTTTATTTTAAATGGTAACAATTAAACTTCAATTATCTATCTTTTTTGGCAAGCTAGACCAACTCCGAATTCGAGTCACAGCTGTCGTCAGTGTATCCATCTTTTGATAAGAGTTGGGACAAATCTTCTGGAAGCTCTAAGTGTATAGTTTTTTGTGGTGCTCGCAAACTTGTTATAAACGGATCGGATGATATCAGTTAACTGTGCATAAGAAACAAACATGGATACAATTTTGGATGCTGCCTCTAGGTATTGTATTAGTGCATTGACAATTTACTGTCTATCATAAGGGAAAGTGCTTGATCTGCTAAAAGGCGTTTTGAAGTGCCATTAGAAGATAATTTAGCTTCCTTCCGCCCGCAAAGCCTGTTCTGCGGCTGATAGCAACTGATTCTCATCTATCGTCGACAACAATTCTTGGCTTTTCCTTTTTTGTGTTTTAGAACAACACTCAGAAAAGGCTTTTTGTGCCCTTCCTCTTGTACTTGAGGTGGAAGCAATGACATCAATGCGATAGTCTTCGCCATTTAATGTGACCTGAAACCAACTTGCATTATGAGCAAGAAACCGGGCATTATCTCTCCTAGATTTCTCAAATCTGTTTTGAAACTCAAAAGACAGTTAACTCATGTGTAATTTCAATTTGGGATGATCAATTTCATTGCCAAACACCATCACTGCGTGCCTTACAAGAGCGTCTCGCTGAGCGGTTCTTATGCTTTTCGACCATACCTCGATAAATGCAGCACGGCTTATTTCACTCATTTCTAAATATAAGGTCTTTGGGCAAAATATGGGCACGATTTTATTTTAGATTCTGAATCAGAATGAATGCCTGCGAATGGTGTATGTTCTGGTTGGATAGAATACGATAGAATAATATAAGTTTTTTTCCACCAAAAAACAGAAACATGAAAAAATACACTTACTTTTTGGCACTTTTTTCAAAAAATGAAAAAAAAAATTTTTTGTACCCAAAAAAATGTTTTTGTTTTTGAAAATGGATTAAAAATTGTCTAAAGTTTCTGGGAAAAATAACTTTTGGCTGCTCCCACTAATCACGCGATGCAATTGATAAGACTAAACTTTGTCAACTGTTGCTCGCTTCCCAGTGTAAATTTGCATGCATTTCTAAAGTCCAACTTTAAAAACCGTTATCTTCCGCCGCCGCTTGCAGATGGAGAGAAACTGAACTCACACCCCATTTGATCTTCTTACAGAAACATCCGATACGGCTGATCGTCGACAATGGTGCTGCCGTCTCTCTCCTAAACGAGAGGGATATGCCAAGGCGACTACCCAGTGCACCTTGAAGATTCACTTGCAGGGACAATCAGAAGAGAAATTCGTGGCAACCGCACGAGTCGACGCCAGACTTGTTGTTGCCGGAAGACCGGAAGGCATCACCCCAAGCCTGTTAGGCATGGACTTTCTGCTGCAATATAAGGCAAACGTAGATTTGAAAGATCTTCAGTTACGGTTACCGTGGGGATACTTGCCGCTTTATGCCCCGACTACGGAACAGCGAAACATACTTTATTCAACTTCGCCCACTAGTATCCAGCCATATAGCGACACCCACGTCAGAGGAGCAGCTGCCCGCCGCCCTGTTAGAACGCGGAGCTCACTCCCAATTGCCCCCCAAAATTCTACTAGGAAGCACCCTGGTGGACACCACGACCAACACCAGCACACTGCATCTAGTGAATCTCAGCGCGCACACGTATCTTCTCCCTGCGCAAACAATTGTGGAACAAGTGGAAGCAGTAGAGGTTCTGGAAACCACCCAGGATCAAGACGGAAATGAAGAAGAAACTTCCCACAATGGGGAAGTACCCCCCGAGTTGCCAACCCCTCTTCGCTCCAAGTGGACGGCCTTGATGAACCGCTTCCAGCGAGTGTTTGCCCGAAGCGATGACGACTCCGGGAATACCAACCTAACCCGACATGTGATCGATACGGGCCAATCTCGGCCTATAAAGCAACCAGTGCGTCGTCTGGCGCTGGCGAAAAAGGCCGAAGTGGAAGAACTGGTGACCGACATGAGGCTAAGAGGCATAATTCGCCCGTCCACGAGCCCGTGGACTTCACCGGTCGTTCTAGTAAAGAAAAAGGACGGTTCCACTCGGTTCTGTGTGGATTATCGACGTCTAAACGATATCACCATCAAGGATTCTTATCCCCTACCAAGGATGGATGACATCTTAACCACAATGCACGGCGCCTGTTGGTTCTCCACAATGGACCTTCAGAGCGGTTACTGGCAGGTGGAAATGGACAATGCCTCAAGAGCTAAGACCGCTTTTACGTGTGATGCCGGTCTTTTTGAATTTAACGTGATGCCGTTTGGCCTGACCAACGCGCCAGCGACCTTTGAACGTCTAATGGACGGCCTATTCTCCGGACCCACCTGGAAATCCACACTGGTTTACCTCGACGACATCATTGTGTACTCTCGTACAGCGGAAGACCATCTGGACCACCTGCAACAAGTCTTTGATAAATTGCAAAGCGCAGGGCTAAAGTTGAGTCCCCGCAAATGCCATTTCTACCGAACCGAGGTTAGTTACCTGGGCCACATAGTTAGCTAAGAAGGCTTAAGGGCGTGTCCGGAAAAGAATCGAAAAGTAATCGATTGGGGTCACCCCTCGTAACAAAAAAGAAGTACCATCCTTCGTGGGCATCTGTTCTTACTACCGCAAATTCATTCCGGACTTCGCCACCATCGCTCGCCCGCTACATGAACTAACAGAAACTAAGCGTGTCTTCACATGGACCTCATCGGCTCACGATGCCTTTGAAACGCTTAAAATGAAGCTCACAACACCGCCCGTTCTAACGTTACCCGCTCCTAATGGTGTATTCGTTCTGGATACAGATGCGTCAAGCCATGGCACGGTCGCTGTGCTCAGGCAACCACAAGAAGGACAGGAGCATGTATTGGAGTATTACAGCAAATCGTTTAATGCTGCTGAACGCAACTATTGCGTAATTAGAAGAGAGCTGCTAGCCGTGGTTCTGTCCACTAAACATTTCCATCATTACTTATATGGTCGGAAATTCTTGCTGCGCACGGACCACTCGTCCCTCCGATGGCTGTTTAACTTCCGGGAACCCGAAGGACAACTCGCTCTTTGGATTGGACGCCTCCAACAATACAACATGGATATCCAGCACCGCAGTGGAAAGCTGCACGGTAATGCCGAAGCTCTGTCTCGCCGCACCTGTGGTGAATGCCGCTTATACATTAAGGTAGAACAAAACGACGATCAAGGGATTTTGTTCTTGCAGGCTCAATTACTCGACATTGCTAGCAGCCAGGAAAAAGATCCCACTTTGTCGTTGATCCTGCAGTGAGTTAGAGCGAGATAAAGGCGTATTGGCACTAGTTTGAACACCTTTTCACCTTTTCCAAAACAGCGGGCGAAGCCTTGGTAGTACCTCGCTCTCTTCAGGATTTCAGGATATTTTCATAAGTGACATCCCAACGGAGAAATTCTGAATGTCACACGTGAAATCATACGTGACATGTCACGGGTGGTGACATCTCATATGACAATTTCGTATAAGGCACTGGTGATATCACCGAGGGATGTGATGTCATGAGTGCGTCACGAGGGACAAATGACCTGTCACTTGTGATTCACCTGGTAATTCACGAGTGAAAAGTGACTTCTGGAACTGAAGGGTAATAATATATCCTACACTAATGTAGACAGAAAGATATTGGAATACATCACTGCTCGAAAATATACTGATTTTTTAGTATCCGAATATATTATGTCAAATAATTCGGAACTCTCATTCGATAATATTAATATACTGTTGAGAGATTTTGAATTTGTACTTGAAGTTTGAAGTTTAGTGTAAGTTAGTTTAGGACGAAGACGAGTGCACAATAAAGTTCTCTCTCGCTCTCTGCGAATTCGCCCCGTCTTCGACAACTGTCGTTAAGCTAGGCTCTAAGAACTTTGTAAAAATATAGTCGTCCAATCGTTGAAATTGATTTATATCGACCACACGCATTTTTCTCGTCTTCGCTTTCGCAGTTGCCCAATAAAAAATTATAACCACCAGTTTTCGGTTTCGTTGTCGATTCGGTTGGAAAAACTATTCCAAATTTTCATGGCGCTCGCGGGTGGATTTATAATTAACAAGAGAGAACGCTATAGTCGGGTGCCCCGACAATCAGATACCCGTTACTCAGGTAAAGGGAGTGCGAGGGAGATGGAGATAGAAACTTTGAACACGCATAACTTTTTAACGAATGGTCCGATTTGAAAAATTTCTTCTACATTTCGATAGGTATTGATAAACACAATAAAACTGCATTTTTACTTTTCCGAAATATTGAAATTTTTAAAATCGTATTTAAGCGATTGTGGGCGTTAGAGGGGGCGTGTCACTTTTTTAAAACAAACTGCGCTGCGTAGGAACTCCTAGAATCTGCATGCAAAACGCCAATCTTCTAGCTTTTATAGTTTCCGAAATCTCAGCGTTCATACAGACAGACAGACAGACGGACAGACAGACGGACAGACGGACAGACGGACATGGCTAGATCGACTCGGCTAGTGATCCTGATCAAGAATATATATACTTTATGGGGTCGGAAACGCTTCCTTCTAGCTGTTACATACTTTTGCACGAATACAATATACCCTTTTACTCTACGAGTAACGGGTATAAT
>JBAMCF010000567.1:0-326512 GCA_037075285.1 Drosophila lutescens | reverse complement strand
ACGTATTGTTGTATCTGATTGTCGGGGCACCCGACTATAGCGTTCTCTATTGTTTGGTATTTTTTTGGTATTTTTTAAAGTTGCTCTTAAACGGTTTTTTTGACGTTAAGCTTACAGAAAAACCACCTAAGAAAATATGGAAAAAACTGTCGCGTGCGACATGTAGCGTGTGACAGTCACTTCATTGCAAATAAAAAAATAACTTTTAAAAATTTTTCAACCAAACCAAATACACTTTTAAGAAGAAAGAATAGGGGTCACTATGAAATTAACTGCATTAAAATATTCCTTCACGTTTCGCTACAATCGAAAGTTAAGTGGGAAGACAAAAAAGTCACTTCTGTGCGAAAGTCTTGTTTTTTTTTATATATACTAAAAACGAAAAATTGCCCAAAGTCAGCCTTAGCACGTATTTTAGCGCTAATCAAGACCTTTAATTTCAGCCTAGTGTCAAAAGAAAAGAAGTCCTGGAAGATGGTTTTTTTCACCTGCAAAGCGTACGAACGTCTCGTGCGACAGCAGAGAATTGCCCATATGGAAGTTTATAATTATATTTATATGTTTATATATTTATATATTTATATATTTATATATTTATATATTTATATATTTATATATTTATATATTTATATATTTATATATTTATATATTTATATATTTATATATTTATATATTTATATATTTATATATTTATATATAATTATATATTTATATATTTATATATTTATATATTTATATATTTATATATTTATATATTTATATATTTATATATTTATATATTTATATATTTATATATTTATATATTTATATATTTATATATTTATATATTTATATATTATATATATTTATATATTTATATATTTATATATTTATATATTTATATATTTATATATTTATATATTTATATATTTATATATTTATATATTTATATATTTATATATTTATATATTTATATATTTATATATTTATATATTTATATATTTATATATTTATATATTTATATATTTATATATTTATATATTTATATATTTATATATTTATATATTTATATATTTATATATTTATATATTTATATATTTATATATTTATATATTTATATATTTATATATTTATATATTTATATATTTATATATTTATATATTTATATATTTATATATTTATATATTTATATATTTATATATTTATATATTTATATATTTATATATTTATATATTTATATATTTATATATTTATATATTTATATATTTATATATTTATATATTTATATATTTATATATTTATATATTTATATATTTATATATTTATATATTTATATATTTATATATTTATATATTTATATATTTATATATTTATATATTTATATATTTATATATTTATATATTTATATATTTATATATTTATATATTTATATATTTATATATTTATATATTTATATATTTATATATTTATATATTTATATATTTTATATATTTATATATTTATATATTTATATATTTATATATTTATATATTTATATATTTATATATTTATATATTTATATATTTATATATTTATTTTATTTATATTATTTATACTATTTATTTTGTTTATATTATTTATATATTTATTATTTATTTATATTTATTAGACATAGTACAGATGGGCCGGAAATAGAATTGGCCTACGACCAATGCAAACGCACATTCCAGCGAAAAAGGAAAGATTTTATGCCGAAATCGCCAACGACTTTTGACGAGTTAAAGCATGCGTACAATATTGACGACATTATGAAACAGTTTGGCATGACTAAGGCAAACCCTGCCAAGGTTTTTTTTAAAACACATTCATCAATCTGAATCATTTTCGTACGTCATTTTTGCATCGGAAAAAATCATTTCAATAATGGAAGATCACATCGCCGTCAAAGATCGACATTTCCTTATGGTTGCCACTTTCAAGGTGTGCCCTAGAGCCCTGCATGGGTATACAAAATGGGTTTTTTGGGTACCCAAACCAAATTTCAGGTCAAGTAGTTCGGTCTGTCATCGGAAACAGTTCAAGTAAGTCAGGCTTTTTATACCCGTTACTCGTAGAGTAAAAGGGTATATTGTATTCGTGCAAAAGTATGTAACAGCTAGAAGGAAGCGTTTCCGACCCCATAAAGTATATATATTCTTGATCAGGATCACTAGCCGAGTCGATCTAGCCATGTCCGTCTGTCCGTCTGTCCGTCTGTCTGTCTGTCTGTCTGTCCGTCTGTCCGTATGAACGCTGAGATCTCGGAAACTATAAAAGCTAGAAGATTGGCATTTTGCATACAGATTCTAGGAGTTCCTACGCAGCGCAAGTTTGTTTCAAAAAGGCGCCCCCTCTAACGCCCACAATCGCTTATATACGATTTTAAAAATTTCAATATTTCGGAAAAGTAAAAATGCAGTTTTATTGTGTTTATCAATACCTATCGAAATGTAGAAGAAATTTTTCAAATCGGACCATTCGTTAAAAAGTTATGCGTGTTCAAAGTTTCTATCTCGATCTCCCTCGCACTCCCTTTACCTGAGTAACGGGTATCTGATTGTCGGGGCACCCGACTATAGCGTTCTCTCTTGTTTTTAATATTACCTACCCAACCTGACCCCAAAATTGTCAGGTCACTTGGGTTTGGGTAAAATTTTACCCATTTACCCAAATACCCAAACCCAAACTACCCAGGTCCAATGGGTTTCAAGTAGGTCAGTTGGGTTTTGGGGTTACCCAAACACTTTTTGCTAAGGCTAATAATTTCTATGAATTTTATAAAAAATATATTTATATTTATTATATTTATATTTATTATATAACACGTCGATATTTCGATTCAATATACAAATTTAATGTCATTGAAGTAGAAAGGGTTACTTGAAACCCAACCCGAACCGACCTTACCTATATTATTTTTTGACCTGACCTACTTGACCTGTTTTTGTTTTGGGTATTTGGGTTTGGGTAAAAATTTACCCATTTACCCAAATACCCAAACCCAAACGACCCAGGTCAAATGGGTTTCAAGTAGGTCAGTTGGGTTTAAGGTTTGAAAAACAAGTCAGGTTGCCTGTGCAGGGCTCTAGTGTGCCCCTTCGGAGCTTTTAAACAGCTCCTCATCATATACGTGAAATATATGGAAAAGGTAATGTATAAAGTTTTTGTTGCGTTTATTTTTATATAATTTTGTTTCTTGTTTTTTTTTTTATAGATAACACCTTTTATTTTCGTTTTGATGTCCAGAAAGACAGAAGTGTGCTATAAGCATTTATTTACATATATCGATTGTAATATTTGTAGCTTGGCAGGAGGATCCTACATTTCAGATTACGAAAAGGCCATGCGCAACGCAATCAGAAATTTGCACCCCTCCACAAAATTTTTCGCATGCTGGTTCCACTTCTGCCAGGCATGCAAAAAAAATGCGAAGAAAATACCTGGATTTGAAGTGGAACTGAAGCGAAACAAGATTTTTTATGCTGTATTCATGAAATTTCTTCATCTGCCATTGCTGCCACCCAGTTTGATCATTCAAACTTTCTCTGATCTTAAATCTGAAGCCAATTCTGTAAGCAAGAAGCTATTTTCCCAATTTGTGGTGTACTATGATAAGCAGTGGCTTAAATCGGTAAGAAAATATTTTTGAAATACGTATTTTATTTGTCTTTTTTTACTATTTACAACTTTATTTTTTTAAACAATTTAAACAATAGAAATTATATTAATAAATTAAAAATAAATATTTATCGTTATTTTTAAAAAAGGAAGGACCTGACCGCATTTCGATATTTAAAAGATCGACAAGGACAACCAGCTCTGTGGAGGCATATAACTTAAATTTGGGAAAAAAGATTAACTCCAAAGGACATTTTTTCAAATTTGTTAAGTTCCTAAAAGATGCGGAATATGAAAAAAGTAGAGAGTTCGTCCTATTATTTCAAAGCGGAGGAGTGGGAAATGCTCCTCTAAAGCGCCATTTAAGGGTAAGTTCCCATATACTGATTTAAATTAAAACAAGAACGGAAAAGGTTTCGGCAAGCCGAACTTTAAATACCCTTGCAGCTATTGCTAAAATTAAATATTCTTAAAATATCTACATTTGGATTTATATGTTTATGTTTATGTTTATGTGTATGTTTAAAAGCATTGAAGCTATGGCAATTTTTAGCTACATTTTTTGATTGTTCCTATGGCAGCTATATGAAATCGTAGTCAGATTTTAGTTACATCTAAAGCGTTATTCTGAATTTAAAACCATTACTTTGTTAAAAAGACTTTTTTAAAAACAAAAGTTAAATTTTTCTCTACTTTTTTTTTTTGGATTTCGATCATAATCAAATTTAACCCGTAATTCCGACATATTAAATTAATACTATATCTCCATCTAACAGGATCGTTCTGAGAAAATCATGGAGGCAATGAATCTTCTTGATTCAAAAGAAATTGATGTTCAAGGATTTTTGACAAGGACTTTGTCGCTGAATGATCAATTTTCGAATCAAGATGTCCTTGAATCTGTTGAGGGTGATGATGATGAACAACATGAACTGCTGGACATGGCGGCCCTAAACGTTTCGGATGACTCCTTTTCATCAAACGACTCCGTCGTCAGTCAGCTGTCGCAGTTGGACTGCGTCCAGCAAAACCCATGCAATGTTTGCCTTCAGAACCCAAAGTTGCGCCCATGCAATCATCTTTACGTGTGCGGCAGCTGCTGGGACTGCATAGCCGTGCTGCCAGCATGTGGTAGACGCCATAAAAAATGTATTCATTTATACTTCACCAAATGTTAAATATTATTATTTTCTGTTTTAAAATTAAGATCTCATAGTAAAATGTCATTATGAATATGACTATACAGTGGTGGTCTCAATTTTAGCAGACCATGCTCGAAAACAGGAAGTCAAAATCTCTAATAGGAAAGGAGATATGGGGAATATGGTGTGCTAAAATCGTGACCACTTTTGTATTTTACTGTACTCTACTGTATCTCATCTCATCTCAATCCATCTATTGAATATGATGGAAGTGTTGAATAATTATATTTTGTTTTTAGAAAAAAATATGTTATTGCTTTTCATAAATAAAGAAATATGTTGAAGTCTTTAATATTTTAAAATCTATGAACTATAATTTCAATCTCTCTACTTAAGAGAAAGGAATATTTGCTGATTAATTTATTTATATATACATCTTAAAAGAATATATATTTACATTTAGATATATGTATATATATGTATATATATACCTATATATTTATATATGTATATATATTCCTATATGTGTATGGTAAACCAATTTTTAACGACATAATTTCGCGCGATCTTATGTCGTTTGGCAGCGACATAATTTTTTTGGTCACTTTAAAGCGTCACAAGTTCGCCATATCTAATTTTGAAACGACATAATTTCGCGCGAACTTATGTCGTTTGGCAGCGAGAAATTATGTCGTTTTTTTTCGCGCGATCTTATGACGTTTAGCAGCGACATAATTTCTCCAGAAAAAAACGACCAAATGTACTGGGAGGAATTATGTCGGAGGAATTATGACGCTATGCAGTCGGTAGCCCGCAGCTCCGCCTGCGGAAATTTAAATTGAAAATTAAGCATACCTTTATATTTGCTACTTATGTAAAATTAAAAAAAATCCTTACACTTAGCCTATAAGCCGAGAAAAGATTTTATCATAACTTTTTTCCTTAATTTCCGCAAAAACAACAGTATATTGTCCTTTGCAAACTACTTAAGAAATATAAAAAAAACTTGCGAAAAAATTCCTAAAATTCTTATTGCTTGCGTAAGGTATCAGCTGCACAGAACAGAAACAAACAAATTCATTTTTCGACAAAAATCCTTACAATAATTTTCTTCACAACATTAGTACTTTGTCCAAAACATATTGTTTAAATATAGAACATGTAATTAAATTCCAAATCGATTAGCGTGTGAATCTAGAAAATAAACTTGTTTTCTTAAAAAAAATAGAACAACAAATTGCTAAAATATATACACAGCTCTCCAACAACCAAAATGATAATTGAAATAATAATACCCGTTACTCGTAGAGTAAAACGGTATATTGTATTCGTGCAAAAGTATGTAACAGCTAGAATGAAGCTTTTCCGACCCTATAAAGTATATATATTCTTGATCGGGGTTACTAGCCGAGTCGATATAGCCATGTCCGTCTGCCCGTCTGTCTGTCTGTCCGTATGAACGCTGAGATCTCGGAAACTACAAAAGCTAGAAGGTTGAGATTTCTCACACATATTCTTTGGCTTCCTACGCAGCGCAATTCGATATTACTGCATTTTACCAAAGACATTAGAATATGAAGATGGATAACGCCATACGATTTTTTTGCACACAATTTTTTGGTGCTGGGTCTAGAGCTGGCTTCAGGCTCTCTTGCTCAAAAGCCAGAGAGAGAGCGCTCTAGAGCCGCCCAGCGGGAAAGCGAGAAGTTGGTTGTTAGTGTTCTTGAAATCCTGTTACTTTTTGCTGGCGGCGGTGTGGGGATAGATAATTTCTGAGCGTTAAAATGGGGTGGGTTTCTGAGTAGCATCAATATCAGGCCACTTATGCGCTGTGTGATTTCTGTGGGACTACGATTATAATATTTTTTAACAAAAAAATTACCAACCAAAAATCTTGTTCTCACATTTATCTTTTATTTTTAGTAATTTTTAAATTCGTAGAAAAAATATTAATAATTTTTAATCAAATAAATTAAGCTAAATAACTATAATCATAATGTCTATAATCATAATAATTATTGATGATTTTAATTTATTTTACTCAATAACAAAACTTTTCGTGCCACACGGCTTTTGAATAAGATTCTGTGCCAATTTGATTTCAAAGCTACAACCAGGATTTTCTAAAATATTCATAAATATTGAATAAATAATACAAATAATAATAAGAATGATGACGGGAATCAAAAAAATTATAGTATAAAGCCAAGGTCAGACGATCAAAACGGCCCCAGCGATTTTTAAAAATTTTGAATCAGCGATGGTAGATAACTAGAAGGAGAGTATTGAAACCAATTTTTAAAGCTTATGGACTCTTGGCTGATGAGTAATCTTCCGCAATCCAAAAATCTATCTCAGCCTAAATCTAACCAACGGAAGTGGTTAACTGAAAAGTTTTGATGGGGAATCAAAGGGAGAAGAAATAGATCCCCGTCAAAGAAGCTTGCAATTTTTAAGACTTTTTAAAAGTGCAGAAAACCGCGATTAAAATTTTCAAAAAAATGTTTTACCACTTTCGAGTTTTGGCAACCTCACCAATTTTTTAGTTTATATGTCTCCTAACCATTGAATTAATAGAAAACAAGAGAGAACGCTATAGTCGGGTGCCCCGACTATCAGATACCCGTTACTCAGGTAAAGGGAGTGCGAGGGAGATGGAGACAGAAACTTTGATCACGCATAACTTTTTAACGAATGGTCCGATTTGAAAAATTTCTCTACATTTCGATAGGTATTGATAAGCACAACAAAACTGCATTTTTACTTTTCCAAAATATTCAAATTTTTAAAATCGCACATAAGCGATTGTGGGCGTTAGAGGGGGCGTGGCACCCTTTTGAAACAAACTTGCGCTGCGTAGGAACTCCTAGAATCTGCATGCAAAATACCAATCTTCTAGCTTTTATAGTTTCCGAGATCTCAGCGTTCATACGGACAGACAGACAGACAGACAGACAGACAGACAGACAGACAGACAGACAGACAGACAGACGGACAGACGGACATGGCTAGATCGACTCGGCTAGTGATCCTGATCAAGAATATATATACTTTATGGGGTCGGAAACGCTTCCTTCTCCCTGTTACATACTTTTGCACGAATACAATATACCCTTTTACTCTACGAGTAGCGGGTATAAAAATCATAATTTTATAGGTGGTGCAACACCGTTAAAAAAACTTGAATCCCGGTCGGTTTGTGTATTAGCTTGCGTTTAATTTAGGGAAAGTTATATGTGTAAGCACGGAAAATGTGGTAACTCTAACGGTGTCGTTTTTATCTTATTCTTAACCTTTGATTTGACGGATACCAAATATAGGGTCTTCCCACAGAGCTCTATCCACCATCTACCATCTACCGTTGAACGGATGGTCCGTAAGGTTTTGCCGTTCCGAAAATTTCCCAGTTAGTCCGCCATCCAATTTTGACGGACTTTGACGGGCTCTTTTATGCGATAGTTAGGCGATGATTTTTCGGTGCAGCTCTGAATTCTTCTTCTTGACAGTGAGAATTGGAACATTCACAGATGGAGAGATGGAGCTCCTGCTGATCGACGTTTGGCAGGAGAACGTCGAGCAGTTGCGAAGCAACCGCAACAAGAAAGGAAGCTAGCTTCGGCAAGCCGAAGCTTATATACCCTTGCAGATCATTCTATTAATTTACAAATCGCAAAATGTTAAATTTCCTATTTCACATTAATTTTTATACCCTTGCAGAGGGTATTATGATTTCAGTCAGAAGTTTGCAACGCAGTGAAGGAGGCGTTTCCGACCCCATAAAGTATATATATTCTTGATCAGCATCACTAGACGAGTCGATCTAGCCATGTCCGTCTGTCCGTCCGTCTGTCCGTCTGACCGTCTGTCCGTCTGTCCGTCTGTCTGTTTCTACGCAAACTAGTCTCTCAGTTTTTAAGCTATCGGGATTAAACTTTCCCAAAAGTCTTCTTACTATTGCAGGTAGTATATAAGTCGGAACCGACCGGATCGGACAACTATATCCTATAGCTCCCATAGGAAGGATCGGAAAAAAAACGGTAAAAAAATTCTAGCTTCGGTGTTTTTTGAAGTATTACCTTCTAATCTTGGGAATATTAGTTTTTAATTATTTTTGAATTTCGAATAAAATTTTATCAAAATCAGACGACTATATCATATAGCTGCCATAGGAACGATCGGAAAATTAATGGGAATATAATAGGAAATAAATTATTGCTTCGTTGGTTTTTATTGTATTCTCTTCTACTCTGGGATATGACTCTTTTTAAATATTTCCGAATTTCGATTTTAATTTTATCAAAATCGAACTACTATATCATATAGCTGCCATAGGAACGATCGGAAATAAGAGAAATAATAGGAAATTTAACATTTTTGCGATTTGTAAATTAATAGGAATGATCTGCAAGGGTATATAAGCTTCGGCTGGCCGAAGCTAGCTTCCATTCTTGTTTTTCGATCGTTTCTATGGCAGCTAAATGATGTAGCAGTTCGATCTTTTTAAAATTAAAATCGAAATTCGGAAATATTTAAAAATAGTCATGTCCCAGAGTAGAAGAGAATGTAATAAAAATCAACAAAGATATAATTTTTTTCCTATTAATTTCCATTTAATTTTTCGACCGTTCCTATGGCAGCTATATGATATAGTGATCCGATTTTTTAAATATTTAATTCGAAATTTAGAAATATATAAAAAATAATATTCCCAAGATTAGAAGGTAATACTTTAAAAAACAACGAAGCTAGAATTTTTTTAACGTTTTTTTTCCGATCCTTCCTATGGGAGCTATAGGATATAGTTGTCCGATCCGGTCGGTTCCGACTTATAAACTACGTGCAATAGTAAGAAGACTTTTAGGAAAGTTTCATCCCGACAGCTTAAAAACTGAGAGACTAGTTTGCGTAGAAACAGACAGACGGACAGACGGACAGACAGACAGACGGACAGACGGACGGACAAATGGCCAGATCGACTCGTCTAGTGATGCTGACGAATATATACTTTATGTGGTCGGAAACGTCTCCTTCACTGCGTTGCAAACTTCTGAATAATGCCCATATTTATATGGAGATGGCCCAGTCTATGATGGAGGCTGGGTTCGACATAGATTACAAAGACGTACGGACAAAAATTGAGAACCTGACCAAGAAGTACAGGTAACTTTTATTTGCAACCGTCGTTAATATATTCTAAAATAATTCCATTATGTTAATCCTTGCAGGCAGGAAAAAAATAAGATGGGGCCAAGTGGTGGTGCTCCTTCTTCGTGGCAGCACTACGAGTTGCTTCACTCGTTCCTGGGTGCATTCCGCATCCACAACACGGAGAAGTCCAACTTGGAGAAGGAGAGTATGTCCCCAGACTTAATTTCTAGTTTATTATTAACTAACATTATGTATTTACTGCAGACTGGAATGAATACTTTGTGGAGACATTGGATGAGGACCCCGAGGACAATGAAGCCTCTATCTGCAGCGGAAGCAACGGTCAGGAAGCAATGGCCCCCCTGCAAAGCGCGCCAAATTAGACCACAAGGCCGAGCTTGTAGAGATAGCCAGGGACAGGCTGGATGAGCAGCGAGCGCAGACTGAAATAATGTCTAGAATGGCAGACAGCCAAGCTCAGTTCCAAACTGATTTGTTGGAGCTCTTGGGGCGTCAGAACAACTAGAAACAATAAGAAGTAGCTAATCTAATTAACATGAAGTTAGAATAAAACAAAATCAAACATATTTGTATTTAATAAACTTTATTTATTTATATTTTGGCAATATTGGGCGATAGCTGATCGCACTCTTTCAGCAGGCTGGCTGAAATCTGCAGACATATTAGTACGCAACGGTTGTTCGCGTAGGTCACTTGCAGTCGGTTGCCAATTGTCATTAATTGTGCTGTTGTGCTCATTTAAAATATTATGCAAAATGCAGCAGGCAAGAATCACTCCATTATTGTTTTTATAATGGCTGTCTAAACCTTTTCCGATAAACCGGAATCTTGCCTTTAAATGGCCGAATGCATTCTCTACAACTCGCCTGGCTTTAGAGAGATTGTAGTTAAAATTCCGCTGCTCTGCGGATGCAGTTGTGGAAAAGGGATACGGTTTCATCAGTGTTCGCGAGAACCGAAAGGCCGAGTCCCCAATAAGCAGCACTGGATCTTCTACGCCGCAAATTTCTCTGGTTTTCTCCTGAAGAAAAGGAGTAGAGACCATTTTTCTGGCCAGGCTAGACCTTTGGAAAATTGCAGAGTCGTGGCATCGCCCTGCAGATCCGATGTTAACGTAAGTGAATCTATATCTGTAGTACATATAAAATATAGGAAGACTGTTGAGCACTTAGAAAAAGGTAATTTACCTGTAATCCACGAGAGCGAATAGTACAATTGAGTACCAACCCTTGTAATTGTGATGGTCTATTGCTTCTGCTGCTGTCGGTTTAATTTCAATGTAGCACCCATCTAAAAAATGTATATTGTTATAGCCACGAACTAAATTGATGAAGTGATGTCTTACCAATTGCTCCTAGACACTGTGGAAACCCAATTGCTTCGAACCCCTTGACACATTCGTCAACTTTTTCTGGAGTTAGGTAGTCGGGAGACATAAACTCACTTCCAATATGAGAGCCCGGCAAAATTCGTGGAGAATTTTGCACACCGTGTTTTGTGCCACTCCGAAAAGCCTTCCAACGGATCGATATTCCGAGGATGATCCCAAGGTATATAGGGCAATAGCAATCCTCTTTTCCAGAGGAATTGCAGATCGCCAGTTTGTGTCCTTTTTAGCCAGAACTCCAAGCCGATCCACCAAGAACGAAAAGGTCTTCTTCTCCATCCGAAAGCTCTCTTTGAAAAATTCCTCGTTATTTTCGGGTATATCCTTTTCCCAAAATGTCCCGTATCGCTTCTGTTTAATATGAGACGGATAGTTTAACTTTGTTTTTAATAGAATTTGACAAAACTTACCACCATCAAAACACGTCTTGGAATTTGATCCTTTCCTGAAAAAATGGCTTCATACAGCTCCAATTCGTCATCATTCCACTCCTCTGCATTGACTGCCTTAAAAAGCTGTAGCAAATTAAGGTTTTGCTGTTGAACAACAGGCAAAATAGTTGAGAAATTGTTCATTTTAATTTTAATCTCGCTCTTCAACAACGTGTGTTTATGTTTTGATGAGCCACAGCTGTTCAGATCAGCTGTCATCGGATGGTAGATGGTGAATGGAGTTCTGTGGGAACACGAGTTTAACATTCGTCAAAAATCCCAACCGTTTCACACGGATGGACTGTATGGGAAGATGCTATTATTTAAGTCATTCGAAGTTTTTTCTTGCTCAAATATGGCTGAAAAATGTTCAAGTTGTTCCCATTGGTTTCGCAAGGCGAACATAGGAAAAAAACATATTGTGAATCAAGAAGACGCTTATGCTTTCAGCTCTAAGCTTGGGAAAGTAATTGCCGTTGGCTCGACTATATGCCATAATTGTCTTCTTAAAAAATATAAAAATAATGAAACAAACTTGGAAAGTGACGAAGACGACAACGACGCCGACTGCGACTTCAAGACTTTACCACAAAGGTCTAATGAAGTCGAGGACGAGGAGAGAGTGACTTTGGAGATCCCAAGAGTTTGTTCAACCCATAAATACTGTTTTATTTGCCGAAAGACAAGGAACCTAATGGTTGTTCCAAAGAAAGCTCGGTTTCAATGCACTTACATTCTACGACTCAATCGCTGCTGCAGAGAACACCTTATAAATGATAGGTTTTTTGAAAACGAAATATCCGCGTTTTGCAGTTTTAGCGATATACCTATTAGTGAGATAGCAGAACTGTTGCAGTTCACTAATCAAGCTAAAAGACTCGAGAAGTTGACAGATAAGCAGCTTCTCCACTTTACTGGTAAACCATAAACATATTAGTTTTATCAAAAGTTGTAGAGTTTTGATATTTTACCTGCAGGTTTAAGCTGGATACAACTTAAGGAACTCAAGGGATCTTTTAATTCGATGAAAAACTCTGCAAATCGAACCATAGAAGAAGCTTTGGTTATATTTTTGGCAAAGCTCCGACTCGGAAGTAGTAACGAAACTATAGCCAATATTTTTGAACTGCAACACGCCCAAATGGTTTCTGAATATGTCAATGCATTGACAACGGCTTTTGAGAAGGATATATTGAAGAATGATTTTGGCTTCCAAGCAGTATCCCGGTCACTTATAACGGCAAACACCACAAACATTACTAAATCACTTCTAAATATTGTAGATGCTAAAATAGTAATTCTATGCGACGGGACATACATTCGGCATCAAAAAAGCACCAACAATACCTACCAAAGAAAGTCTTACTCAGGCCAAAAAAAAGTACCATTATGTAAGCCTTTTACCATATGCACAACCAATGGATTCATCATTGATATGCTAGGACCGTATACTGCTAAAGTCAACGATGCCACAATTATGAAGCACTTACTGCAAGAAGAAAATGGACTTTCCAAGCTTCTTTAGCCGGGAGACGTAATTGTTGTAGATCGAGGGTTTAGGGATATCGTAAAGGACAAAGGCTTTGAAGTGCTCATGCCTGCATTAAAAGGCAAAAGAAATCAGCTAAGTACTTTGGATGCGAATAAGTCCCGGGTCGTTACAAAAATCAGATGGGCAGTCGAAGCGGTACACGGCATTTTGAAACAAAAGTACCACACTCAGAGAAAAACGCATCCTAAATTTGAGCGCGATTTATACTTGATTTCGGATAGTATTTTTATACCCTTGCAGAGGGTATTATAAATTCAGTCAGATATTGTAACGCAGTGAAGGAGACGTTTCCGACCACATAATGTATATATATTCTTGATCAGCACCAATAGCCGAGTCCATCTAGCCATGTCCGTCTGTCCGTTTCTATGCGAACTAGTCTCTCAGTTTTAAGGCTATCGCAATGAAACTTTCCCAAAAGTCTTCTTTCTATTGCAGGTAGTACATATGTCGGAACGAGCCGGATCGGACCACTATATCTTAAGGCTCCCATACGAATAATCAAACAAATATAAGAAAATTCATTGTAACTTTGCAGGAAGTAGGCGTTTTGATTTCTGACAACTTAAAAAGGTATTTCTTTTATCTGCAAGGATATATAAGCTTCGGCTAGCCGAAGCTAGCTTCCTTTCTTGTTTGGGCTTGTTTTAAGAATGAGAATGTGGCGCGTTCTTGAATCAAGAATAAATCTGTGAGGAGTCGTAAAACGGCCCTCACAAAAGACCTATTTGTAGCCATGTAAGATACTCTATTAGTAGCCATGTAAGATAGTGTAAATATTAACCCTATAAAATCCCAGCCGCGAAGGCCAAAGTATAAGTAATTAGTTTTAAACCCACCCTCGCTAAACCATCGAACCAATGAGCGCAACAAATGCCGCTATCAAACGTCTTCAAACGCCCGAGAGCGGCTCGAACCAAGCCTGGAAGCTAAGCTCGACAGCGGCAAATGCTGCCGACGCCGCCGTTGCACCACCTATAAAATTATGATTTTTTTCTATTAACTCAATGGTTAGGAGACATATAAACTGTAAAAAATTGGTGAGGTTGCCAAAACTTGAAAGTGGTAAAACATTTTTTTGAAAATTTTAATAGCGGTTTTCTGCACTTTTAAAAAGTCTTAAAAATTCCAAGCTTCTTTGACGGGGATCTATTTCTTCTCCCTTTGATTCCCCATCAAAACTTTTCAGTTAACCACTTCCGTTGGTTAGATATAGGCTGAGATAGATTTTTGGATTGCGGAAGATTACTCATCAGTCAAGAGTCCAATAGCTTTAAAAATTGGTACCCATACACTCCTTCTAGTTATCTAGCATCGCTGATTCAAAATTTTTAAAAATCGCTGGGGACCGTATTCCCTAGGTAAGTCTGCTATGCCCTTTTACAAACGGACTTTTGTGGAAAAAAATAAATCAAATAATAGAGTCAAAAAATATAAAATTCCATATATTTTATATACGGACGACTTTGAAATAAATAATCCTTTAGGACCACATCGCAGTCCGCTAACAGGAGTTTATATTTCCTTTCCGTCAGCACCTCTGGAATATAGTACTATTTTTACTGCAGGTATTTACAAGTCAGAAGACGTTAAAAGACTAGGCAATTCTAAATGTTTTTTTAAATTTATAGAAGTGTTAAAGGAATTTGAAAAAATAAAGGTAATCAAATAAAATTGGATGGCGAGGAATATACAGTATATTAAATCCATGGTTTTTATATTAAGCGATTATTTAGGTTGAGCAGTATTTTAGGATACAACACTTCATTTGTTTCAAATTTTTTGTTGTAGATTTTGCAAAATATTAAAGCTATGTCTCGTATAATGTTTGCACTTAAAGCTTAAGAAATAAAGAAAATTGTCAAAATTACTTGAGCGTCTCAGATCTCTCTCGGGGGTGTCACAGAAACCGGGACGGATTTAGGGACGGTTGGTTTAGAAACCAACCGATCAAAACCGTTGGTGTCACAGAAATTCGAGAGATTTCCTTTTTTCTGAAAATTTACCGAAAAACGACCAGGGCTGGATGCATACACTAAATATCGAATATTCAATAATTATCGAATTTTATTTGACTTATTTGGACTATTTTCCAATAAGTTTTAAACTTAAATTATGTTTTTCTTGCAAAATTACAAAAAGAATACCTGCTAAAGCGCATATCGTACACAATAAAAGAAAAAAATTGAAAATTTGAATTACCCGCCAAGCTACATATTGCAGCCCTGAACAGCGGTTTGCCTCGGCTGCGTTGGTTTATTTACATTTGAAAGTTGGCAAGAATTTTAAAAGCGAACCAAAATGCCATCTGCTCGAACTCTTGCTCTAGAGTACTTGTGAAGGCATAAACTGCGAGAGGCTAGGATGCAGAGGAGAATCCCGGTTTTATATGGTAGTCCATGGGGATTTAACTCATTGGCCAGGTCCTTCCAAGCAGTGGTCACATGAACGCGGCCGCCCTGAGTAAATCCTTTCGCAATGTCGATATTATCGCGAATGAATCGAAAGAATATGGCGTCTTACGCTGGTGACCTATGTTTACCCCTGAAAACTAGCAAAGTTTATTAGTTTAAATTAATAATAAACAAAAATTTTTTACTTTTACTTACATGTCTTCTTATTCTTCACAGCCGGAAATTTTTCCTTGTTTTTCTTGCAAAATTACAAAAAGAATACCTGCTAAAGCGCATATCGTACACAATAAAAGAAAAAAATTGAAAATTTGAATTACCCGCCAAGCTACATATTGCAGCCCTGAACAGCGGTTTGCCTCGGCTGCGTTGGTTTATTTACATTTGAAAGTTGGCAAGAATTTTAAAAGCGAACCAAAATGCCATCTGCTCGAACTCTTGCTCTAGAGTACTTGTGAAGGCATAAACTGCGAGAGGCTAGGATGCAGAGGAGAATCCCTTGAAGCGGTTTTATATGGTAGTCCATGGGGATTTAACTCATTGGCCAGGTCCTTCCAAGCAGTGGTCACAAGAACGCGGCCGCCCTGAGTAAATCCTTTCGCAATGTCGATATTATCGCGAATGAATCGAAAGAATATGGCGTCTTACGCTGGTGACCTATGTTTACCCCTGAAAACTAGCAAAGTTTATTAGTTTAAATTAATAATAAACAAAAATTTTTTACTTTTACTTACATGTCTTCTTCTTCTCAATAACTACAACTTATTTTACCATGCAATTTTTACCAGAAATAAGTTTTATTTTTAACTACAATACTAAGTACCTTTGAATAAATAATTCTTTAACACAGCATTTCGATAACCACTCCGAAATTTGGTATTTTAAAGTTCGAGCTAGTTGGTACCACTGTCAGGTTGGACGGTTTTCCGACGGATTCTTTTTAGCTAATTTTTTTGAGAGTTTTTATAAAAAGCATATTTTTAAATATAACCCGAAGTAAATATAAAATTCGTAGTATGCAGATAGTTCATTAAATTAATTAGAGTTGTGTTAAATAAAGTTATATTTTTGGGAGACATTTGTAAGTTGGTTAATTTTATCAAAACGTCCGGCAAAGTACGGGGCATTTAGAAACCGTTAAAAATTACGTCTGTGAAACCGAGATTTGCTATTCGGGGGAAATTCGGTTGGGATGGTTTTCTGTGACACCCCCGTCTATGACGGGAATAAAATCAGATTGTCTCTTTAATCAACTTCTAAATTTCTCCGTAGCATCTAATTATGCTGTAGGTATTTTGCATGATTTATTTGAAGGCGTGCTGAGAAATGATATTTTTCATAATATTATGTATTATATTAATCAAAAAATATTTGACTTGGAATTCTTAAACATAAAAACAGATTTTGATTATGGAGAAGCTGAAATAGGAATCATACTTATGTCCAGCCTTTCAGTTAAGTTGATTGCAAAAAATTAAATATCAAAGCAACTGCTCGGGAGCTATTGACCTTCATAACAATCTTTCCGATAATGATTAAATTAATTTACTTGGTAACTTTATCAGACTATTCCAAAGACGATATAAAAACTTTACATTGCTCATAACCGAGACTACCAGATTTTATTTGAAGATAATTTAAAGCCAAAACATCATTTTTTAAACCATTACCCCAAAATAATTGAACAATCGGGTCCATTGAAATACTTGTGGACATTTCCGTTTGAAGCTAAACACAAGTCTCTAAAATCATATTGCCAAAACACTATGTCCAAAAGAAATATTTTATTATCCCTTTCTATTAAAATTAGTTTTCAGTTTGCTAAGAAGTTACAGGTTAACTTCCGTTTAGATCCAACGCCCGATTTCGTTCAAACTTTCAGTATCCACGTTATTTAGGGTAATGATTACATTAACTTTATCAAAAAGTTTGCTACGGAGAAATGAAAAATACCGTTTTTTTTTTTTTAAGAAAGCGACCAATATAAGTTTGGGGTCCCTTTTATAATACATTAAACTAATTTATGCCAAAGTTTCAAAGAATTCGGGCAAGTAGTTTTGTTTTACCGTATTTTCAAAGTAAAAAATTCATAAAATATTGATGGAAATTAACTAAAATCTAGAAGTCGAAGATGCTGATGTAGCTGTTCGACTTCTTTACGAAACTTTTAGAAGTGATTATTTTCAACAAGTAAAAAATTTAATATAGCTTACTTACTTGTTTCCAAAAATAAATTTATTTGTTGATGTTCACGCCAAAAAGGGCGTTTAATTTCGGGAGGCAGTGTCGAGCGGCAGTTTTCTCCAGATGTCCTCATCTCGCTCGCTCGCACTGCCCTTTGCTCTCCCTCTCCAACTCTCCCACAACTCTACGCTCCGCTCTGGAGCCGCTAAGCTAAGCTTCATGTAATGAGTTCATATTTACAAGTGTCCAAATAAACACACGCACGTCGCGTAATAACCCGAAAGTTTTCCCGTGTTTTCAATACATATTTCCGCGCGGATGGTTCTCCGCATTTCCCTGGAACTAAGCCACAGCTTCTTCAATCAAGCCACCTCCGCCCCAGCAGTTGATTTTTACGGCTTTTTTTAGCAAATGAGTACTTTGCTTTTCGAGTGCCTTTGAGTGCCATCCCCAAATTAAGTCATTCCTTAAAATAACAAGAGAGAACGCTATAGTCGGGTTGGTGTGCCGACTATCTAATACCCGTCACTCAGCTAAAGGGAGTGCGAGGGAGATGGATATATACAATTTTGATTGCGCATAACTTTTTAAGGAATGGTCCGATTTGAAAAGTGTCTTTTACATTTCGATAGGTATTAATAAACACTATAACATTGCATTTATACATCTTTAAAATCTTAAAAGATGTGGCCGCCAGACACATTTTAAAATCGTTAGTGGGCGTTAGAGGGGGCGTGGCGCTCGGCTGAAATAAACTTGCGCTGCGTAGGAAGCCCAAGAATATGTGTGGGTAATCCGAACTTTCTAGCTTTTGTAGTTTCCGAGAAATATAAATTTTTGGAAAGTCGTTATGATGTTAATTTTTTTTAGTTTGTTTTATCTCATACTTTATCGTTTGTGAAAATGGATTTAGTGCGTCTTCTAGTTATTTCTGTAAAAATAAATAAACGAAAGGAATGTAAAATTTTCCGACTTTGGTTTGGATTATCTATGTCATATAAAATTCCAATAAATTTACATTTAGTTCGATGAAAAGTTCAATTTTTTTAAGAAAAAACGCAAAAAACTGCATCCTTTTAACTGTCCTAAGAAAGAAATTACAGATTTTTGGCAAAAAATTAGTTTTCTGGCCCACTGTGCAATGTTTGAAAATAAAACAAGAAAGGAAGCTAGCTTCGGCAAGCCGAAGCTTATATACCCTTGCAGATCATTCTATTGATTTACAAATCGCAAAATTTTTAAATTTCCTATTATTTCACATTCATTTTTCGATCGTTTCTATGGCATGATATAGTAGTTCGATCTTTTTAAAATTAAAATCGAAATTCGGAAATACTTAAAAAAAGTCATATCCCAGAGTAGAAGAGAATGTAATAAAAATGAACAAAGATATAATTTTTTTCCTATTAATTTCCATTTAATTTTTCGACCGTTCCGATAGCAGCTATATGATATAGTGTAGAGCCCTGCACGAGTATACTCGAAATGCCCTTTGACTCAAATTTCAGAACAACAGTTCGAGTAAATCAGCTCACAGAAATTTTCGGATCAAGTAGCTCAGCTCAAAAATTTTTACGTTGAGCTGTTTGTTTGATCGAAAAAAAGCAAGTATAGTAGCTCATAGATCATGTTTAGTAGATCAAGTATCCGAACATATCTAAAAAATGTTATGTAGGAACAGAGCTCAAAAGTGTTATGTAGGTACAGAGCTCAACAATGTTATGTAGAAACAGATCTTATGTAGGAAAAGCAATCTGATTGAAGAAATTCGGGGAATATTATTATAAGTTGTTTTGATGTTATACATTTTTATTTGTTTGTATTACTGTTTAAGAACATTATTTCCTTTATCATTTCAGGGTTTGTTGCAATGCAATTGCGCTTCTCTGATATAAGATTTCCGGCCAAAGAAAACGATCTTTCAGATGAAGCACTGCTTGCGGGGGTTCCAAGGACTTGGCAGCTTGCTTTAAATAATAATGGGAATTGGTTTTTATTGGTTTCCCACCACTTCAGGGGATCAAAGTCATCGGTGTATAATGTTATAGTTGTTAGGTATGCTGTCATTTCCCGATCGACTTTATCATCAGCGGTGTCGTTCGCGAAATTGCGTACAAAGTCTGCAAACCTATCATTGGTTTTTGAGACAGTCTGTTGATTTCCATTTTCTTCATGTGCATCCAAAAAATTTTTCATTAATTGTTTACAGTCTTCAATTGTTTTGAATTTTTCGGTGTCTGTGAACTGTAGAAGTTCGTTTCCTGGTGGGAATAAGAATAAAGCTATTTTGTGGTAGTCAGTGATGTTAGGTATAACAATGGAGTCTATGTAGTTAAACAATAAAATTTTGAGGCTGCACGCTAGATCCGAATCATTTGAGTCTATCTTACACTGTTTTTTTAGGGAGTGAATTTCTGGAATGACCATATGTAAAGTGGGATAGTTTTCGCTTTCAAGAAATTTAGACGTCTTTTCGAAATGTTCAAGAATTTCAGTTACTTCTTTTAGGTTTTTTAAGTTAAGATCTCCAAGACGGCTCTCCTCCTTCTTCCTTATTAAAATTCCGGAAATTGCAGCCCATTCGTCCTGTATAGAACGCAGCATATAAAACGCAGTATTCCATCGCGTAGGACACAGACTTTTTAGGGACGATTTAAGATTAGAGTTCTCCCCGGACTTTTTAAAATATTTTACAAGCTTGGAAGCTTGTCCTAGCATTTTTCGCATATCTGGGTCGTCAAATGATTTTTCTACGACATTATTGAGCATGTGATTAATGCAGTAAATATGCTTGTTGTTCTTGTACGCGGAAATCATATTTGCTCCTCGGTCCGTCACCACAATAACATTGTCCTGATCAAGATGACATTCAAATTCAAGAAGACAACGTGCAACAGTTTTCTTTAAATTTGCACCTGCAAAATAAGTCGGTAAATTATATATAGAGAAGATAAGCTGATGTAAAATATATGTTTATACCGGTTGAGGGCTCCCCTTTCATAGCCTCCACAGACAGAAGTCGACTCATAATTGATCCTTTTATAACATAATGAATTGTCACTGAAACATATGCACTTTTATATATGTTATCTGTCCAGCCATCTGTTGTAACGCTGTACCCGATACCTTGTTTCCTGTTTTCGCATATCTCCGTTTTTACTCGATTCTGATGCACAGCATACAATTTCGAGATTTGTCTTGAAACAGTAGTTGGGTGCGGGAGCACAGAAGTCGCCTTTAAATTCTCACCTAACTTGGATCCGAGTCTTATTAATGCATCCGCCATTTTTAAAAGGCCTTAGTCTGCTAATAGCTCAAAAGGCCGACAGTTTTCGACGGTCCACTCTGCTGCCAATTTAACAATTTTTGACTTCGTTTCGTTGTCAATTTTCACTTCTGGCCCATCTTCGCATTTTGGCTCAAGAGCTTTAAAGCATTTATGCCTAGCCAAATTCGATGTAGAGTTGCTATACTTGACTGCATGTGAACACTTTTTGCATGCTACGACGTTGGTTATTTCTTCTCCATTTTCATTTAGAACGTTTCCAAAAATTTCCCATACTTCGCTTCTTCCCCGTTTCTGGCTTATGGTAAAAGTACCAGATAAAACCTTCATTCTGATTTCATCCAAGCTTAGCTGAGACTAATTAGACTTTAAAATTGTTACCAAAGTGTAGATGCTTTGGCGATATTTACCTGTGGTACAGAAGCCATTACGAATGTTACGAAAAACTAAACTTTTTGCACTATATAAAGAAACAATAATTACGAACTCGCTCGGAAATATTTGACACTAGACCCTGTGAGCTGTTCGGGCTGTTCGAGCTGTCCGAGTAATCTGAGCTGTTTGACTTGTTTGTTTTGTTGTTGTGAGCTGTTTGAACTGATCTGTTTTAAAGGTATCCGTTAGGAACCTGAGCTTGTTTGGAGCTGTTACTTGCTTACTCGATAATCCCATGACCTATGACTCGAAAGTCACAAACAAACAAACAAACTCTAGCTCAGAGCTGTTTACGAGTATACTCGTGCAGGGCTCTAATATAGTGATCCGATTTTTTAAATATTTAATTCGAAATTCAGAAATATATAAAAAATAATATTCCCAAGATTAGAAGGTAATACTTCAAAAAACACCGAAGCTAGAATTTTTTTAACGTTTTTTTTCCGATCCTTCCTATGGGAGCTATGGGATATAGTTGTCCGATCCGGTCGGTTCCGACTTATATACTACCTGCAATAGAAAGAAGACTTTTGGGAAAGTTTTAGCCCAATAGCTTTAAAACTGAGAGACTAGTTTGCGTAGAAACAGACAGACGGACAGACGGACGGACAGACGGACATGGCTAGATCGATTCGTCTGGTGATGCTGATCAAGAATATATATACTTTATGGGGTCGGAAACGTCTCCTTCACTGCGTTGCAAACTTCTGACTGAAATCATAATACCCTCTGCAAGGGTATAAAAACCGTTAGAGCACACTTTTTTTTTTTTTGCTTTGATTTCAACAACGAATGTTGAAAATGATGGTTGGTCGCACGACTAGTGCATATGACCAGATACTGTGTCTTGTTAGTCTGTTTCAAAAAAACCTAACCTAAAAGGTCCCTTGCCCTACCAGGCGTGATGTCGATGTCTCTCGATGTATTAGCGATGGTACTACCTAAGCACGAGAATAGCATCAACATTTTCATCGAGTAATAAACTATATACAGACGATACTCGATTCTGATGCACAGCATACAATTTCGAGATTTGTCTTGAAACAGTAGTTGGGTGCGGGAGCACAGAAGTCGCCTTTAAATTCTCACCTAACTTGGATCCGAGTCTTATTAATGCATCCGCCATTTTTAAAAGGCCTTAGTCTGCTAATAGCTCAAAAGGCCGACAGTTTTCGACGGTCCACTCTGCTGCCAATTTAACAATTTTTGACTTCGTTTCGTTGTCAATTTTCACTTCTGGCCCATCTTCGCATTTTGGCTCAAGAGCTTTAAAGCATTTATGCCTAGCCAAATTCGATGTAGAGTTGCTATACTTGACTGCATGTGAACACTTTTTGCATGCTACGACGTTGGTTATTTCTTCTCCATTTTCATTTAGAACGTTTCCAAAAATTTCCCATACTTCGCTTCTTCCCCGTTTCTGGCTTATGGTAAAAGTACCAGATAAAACCTTCATTCTGATTTCATCCAAGCTTAGCTGAGACTAATTAGACTTTAAAATTGTTACCAAAGTGTAGATGCTTTGGCGATATTTACCTGTGGTACAGAAGCCATTACGAATGTTACGAAAAACTAAACTTTTTGCACTATATAAAGAAACAATAATTACGAACTCGCTCGGAAATATTTGACACTAGACCCTGTGAGCTGTTCGGGCTGTTCGAGCTGTCCGAGTAATCTGAGCTGTTTGACTTGTTTGTTTTGTTGTTGTGAGCTGTTTGAACTGATCTGTTTTAAAGGTATCCGTTAGGAACCTGAGCTTGTTTGGAGCTGTTACTTGCTTACTCGATAATCCCATGACCTATGACTCGAAAGTCACAAACAAACAAACAAACTCTAGCTCAGAGCTGTTTACGAGTATACTCGTGCAGGGCTCTAATATAGTGATCCGATTTTTTAAATATTTAATTCGAAATTCAGAAATATATAAAAAATAATATTCCCAAGATTAGAAGGTAATACTTCAAAAAACACCGAAGCTAGAATTTTTTTAACGTTTTTTTTCCGATCCTTCCTATGGGAGCTATGGGATATAGTTGTCCGATCCGGTCGGTTCCGACTTATATACTACCTGCAATAGAAAGAAGACTTTTGGGAAAGTTTCAGCCCAATAGCTTTAAAACTGAGAGACTAGTTTGCGTAGAAACAGACAGACGGACAGACGGACGGACAGACGGACATGGCTAGATCGATTCGTCTAGTGATGCTGATCAAGAATATATATACTTTATGGGGTCGGAAACGTCTCCTTCACTGCGTTGCAAACTTCTGACTGAAATCATAATACCCTCTGCAAGGGTATAAAAACCGTTAGAGCACACTTTTTTTTTTTTTGCTTTGATTTCAACAACGAATGTTGAAAATGATGGTTGGTCGCACGACTAGTGCATATGACCAGATACTGTGTCTTGTTAGTCTGTTTCAAAAAAACCTAACCTAAAAGGTCCCTTGCCCTACCAGGCGTGATGTCGATGTCTCTCGATGTATTAGCGATGGTACTACCTAAGCACGAGAATAGCATCAACATTTTCATCGAGTAATAAACTATATACAGACGCCATTCGCTCTACCCGAACCTCTGCCCAAGCTCTGCAGAGAACCAATTCAAGGCCAAGTTCGAAGCAACTTTGATTTATCACCGCATCCATGGTGGAACTATACAAGGTGGTCTCGTCGCGAGAGCTGCCCTCTTTTGAGGACTGTAACGACCGTTTTGGGAGGCGGTATAGCTCGCCGTGGTCAGGGTTCGCGACAGATATTTATATTTCCTCTATAGATCGATTTACCTCCCTTCCCCCAATAATGACACAGAGGGATAGAACTATAAAGTAGGCGTGTATTTCGTGGAAATTGTAAAATGGGGTTTTGTCGGGCGATGACGATAAATGAGTCGAGACTGCTTGCTTTGTTGATTCGGTGCAACGGAAGGGCCGAAGGATGAACTGCTTGCTGTCGGTTTGGCGCTACGGGAGCACCGCGTGATGAACTGCTTGCTGTCGTTGCTCCGATGCTACGGAAGTAGGAGTCATGAACTGCTTGCTGTCGTGTGGTTTGGTCGTGCTGTCTCCGTGGTCTGGCGCTACGGGAGGGCCAGGAGGTGAGCTGTTCGAGTCGTTGACTGCTTGTCAGTGACGTGGCCAAGAGGTCCACTGCTTGTTGCGAGTTTCAACGCTGCGGATGGGCCGTGAAGTCGCGTCGGCGCTGCGGAAGGGCCGAATAGTGAACTGCTTCGTTGTGTGTACGTGACGCTACGGGAAGGGCCGAGTGATCACAGAACAATTACCGGATATTTCTCCTTGTTGCTGATGTGTTTCCTCGAAGACCGTCGGAACGCAAGTGACTCATCTGGGGTCTTGCCTCTGCTTATACAGGCCCCGTTGAGTGTGCCCTGAGCGGTCGATGTTGAGAATCCCGCTATCGATGACTCGTTATCGGGTCCCCAATATAGCGATGGTATTAGGTTATCGAGGTATCGGTGGGGTTAGTGTGGCCAGGCTTGGAAGTTGACTATCGATATATTAGTGCGACCAGCGTATCCGTTTGGGCGCGCGTTTTGAAAGTGTCCGATTTTGGTATTTTGAATGTGGTGCGGCGTAGGGAGAATAAAAAGTTAGATGTGTTTTTTGGAATGTTCTTTTTATTATTTGTGACGCTGGGTCGTCACAGGACGTTATTTGTGCCAGTCGTGCGTATGAAATACTATTTCTATCTCTTTCTAGCGCTTGTCTCTCTGAAAAATAACGTCCTCGGCAGAGCTGACCAGACCACCTTGTCATAGAGTAATAATGTATAGAGACGCCATTTGCTCTGCCGCTCTCTTCGGCGAATTCGCCAATGATGCCACCTAGGCGAAAAAGGACAATTTCCTTAATTTTTATGCCCTTGCAGAGGGTATTATAATTTTGGTCAGAAGTTTGTAACGCAGTAAAGGAGACGTTTCCGACCCCATAAAGTATATATATTCTTGATCAGGATCAATAGGGGAGTCGATATAGCCATGCCCGTCTGTCCGTCTGTTTCAATACCGTTTGCGAGCTCAGTTTAAAAGATAGCGATTTGAAACTTTCACAGTCGTCCTAAAACATGTGTACGCAGATCAAGTTTTAAAACCGACCCGATCGGACGTCTATATCCTATAGCTCCAATAGGAACAATCGGATATAACTTGCAAAATTCAAGATATTTCGCACAGTGTAAGAGCTATTGACATGAATCTTTCCAAATCGTATTTTTTTGTGTATACCTTGATCAGGGTAAAAGCGCGTGCCGATCGGACGTCTATATCCTATAGCTCCCATAGGAACAATCGGATATAACTGGCAAAATTCAAGATATTTCGCACAGTGTAAAAGCTATTGACATGAATCTTTCCAAATCGAATTTTTTTGTGCATACATTGATCAGGGTAAAAGCGCGTGCCGATCAGACGTCTATATCCTATAGCTCCCATAGGAACAATAGGGAGAAAAATTTAAAAATTTAATTTTTTGAATTATGAAATATTTTGTTTATTAATTCATGTTGCTATTGTAGTCAAATTTTATTTCGTGAAATCTGCAAGGGTATTAAAACTTCGGCTTGCAGAAGTTAGCTTCCGTCCTCGTTAATATGTTCGATTCAAACATGCATTTTGGGCCCATTTTGGGCCACCGCTCTCACTCACTGTTTTGTTTTTGTATATGGACTATCACCACTATTGCTGTTGCTTCGCACATGTTGGAATCGATGTTCGCATCGAACTTGGCCTTGAATTAGCTCTCAGTAGAGCTTGGGCAGAGGTTCGGGCACAGCAAATGGTGTCTCTATATAGTTTCTTACTCTAAGACCTTGTATAATTCCACCATGAATGTGAGAGCGAACTTTGACAGGGACTCGGACTCCTGCTAAGCGTTTTCGGCTCGATAAAACGACAGCTGATTTACCAAAGCCAACTAAGAGGAAGAAACGAAATCACAGCTGTCTTTGCCTTTGATTTATACCCAAACAGCTGATAGAATAGTCAAAGCACGCCATTATTTGCGCTTTACAGCACATTCTGTGCGCTAACAGCACTCTGTTATTCTTTTTCGATCAGATAAATTAACAGAGTCGAGAAAGCCGATTTGATTTTACGAACAGTTTATCTGGTCTTTAAGTTTTTCGGACAGATAGCTATCAGGGACTTTAACAGGGACTCGAAAAACCGGCCCTTAATTATATTTACTAGCCTTCTTCGTCAGAGCTGCTTATATTAAATTTGTTGAGATCTTTACATAACATTAGTTCATTGGGCTTAAAATTATTGCACCCATTTTCGCGCAATGATTGTTTTACATGTAATATATGTGATATATTTTCATTTTTAAAGCGGTTTCTATTTTTCGTTTCGAAAATACCATATAATACCATAAAATCTAAGAAAAATGCTACTAAATACCTATATACCATTAAAATACTTTTGAGCAAAATACCGTATTCGGTCACGCTGAATGCAATTGCTTGTGTGAGTAAACACCCTGCAGTTCCCGAATTCAGACCGAGCGCTAAATTGCACTGAGTCGACTGCGACGCCGGCAGAGCCTCGCCAGAATCGACTCTCTCACCAACTCCCTCTCTCTCAATCTCTCTCTTTACGAAATTAAGGTGCTGAAATAGCAGTAAATAAGCGCTAGTTTCTGGCATTGATGAGCCCCTAGGACGTGCCCATGTTAAAATCATCGCTATTTTTTATACAAATTCATTAGTGATTGAGCGCTTAGTGCTGTGATACACTGCCAAAAAGGCGCTGAATGGAACTGCAGGGCACAATGCGCGAGAATACATGTGCACACATACAATCATCTTCTGTCGCTGTATGCGTGCATGAGAGCGGCTGGCTCTAGAGCGCTCTCTCTCTGGCTTTTGAGCAAGAGAGCTTGGAGCCAGCACCAAAAAATCGTGTGCAAAAAAATCGTATGGCGTTATCCATCTTCATATTCTAATGCAGCGGTCGGCAGCGCCCTATTAAGTGAGCATAGGTTTTTGTTCTGCCCAGACGCTGCTCGCTCACGTATACTGTAGAACAGCGGTCTGCACACACACTCTGATGATCTGCCCAGTGCAATTTACTCAAACAAATATTAAACAAAACGTTATTGTATGTGTGTGCCGACCGCCCCTGCAAGCAAAGAGGCGATATTTCTATCGCCTATCGTCCAGAAGTCACTTCTTAGTGACTTCTAGAAGATAGAAACACGATAGAACACATTTTACAAAAACAAAATATACATCTATCGCGAAGAAGTCACTTCTAAGTCACTTCTGGACGATAGAAAGACGATAGCACACATTTTACAAAAACAAAAAGGGTCGCTATCGTGCAGAAGTAACTTCTGAGGCACTTCTAGGCGATAGAAATGCGATAGCACACATTTTACAAAAACAAAAAGGGTCGCTATCGTGCAGAAGTAACTTCTGAGGCACTTCTGGACGATAGAATGGCGATAGAACACATTTGACTACCTAAAAAGGGTTGCGATCGCAAAGAAGTAACTTCTGAGACACTTTTGGGCGATAAAAAGGCGATAGAACACATTTTACAAAAACAAAAAAAGAAAGGAATTTGGTTTCATTTTTTTGAATTTTTTGGGGTACAGTCCGCTTTTGGCTCTCTCTTTATACCTGAAAACTACCCTTCTTTCTCTTTGACGTACGCACTTTGTATTTTAAATTCAAGCGTCAGTTCGTTTCGAGATTTCTTTGTGATCAGTGCGATTTATTCTGAATTTCTGTGTTTGTGATGAAATGCGGAGTGAACCCGTTATTTTTTAAATATTACATACCGCGTACGGTGAAATATAAATAAAATACAATATTTATTTACATCAAAAATTAAAGTGATTGGAGAATTCGAGATTTAAGCGTGTACGATCAAGGCTGTCATGCGAAAGCAAAAGGAATTACTTGGCGTGAAACTCTGGGCAAACCGAAAACTTAACTATACTCCACTTATTTAATTATAAAAGGTAAATACCTTCTCCGATTTTTATATGGCAAAATTTTAATTATTTTTCTGTTGCTTTAAACATTTTCATAGACGGAACACGGAACTGGAATTAACTAAAATAATACAACACCATTTCCTACAAGCTTATGGACCGTGCTTACATGCCGCAATGCTTTTCTAATTACTCGTATATATTTTAATAAATGTGTTGAAAGAATAAAAACGAAAAATGAGTACAAAAAACATATATTTTCCTTTTAACCATTTTCCATTTGGGAAAGGGTCTTCTAGGTATCTTCTACAAGTGTCTTCTGAGTAACTTCCAGAAGTGACTTCGGCGACACTTCTACAAGTGACTTGCACGATATCGCATTCGGATCGCCGAAGTCACCCCCGTCGGGAAGAACTGTTCCACTACGGCGGCACTTCTAGAAGTGTCGCCTAAGTCACTTCTGGAAGTGACTTCCGCGATATCGCATTCGGATCGCCAAAGTTACCCCCGTCGGGAAGAACTGTTCCACTACGGCGACACTTCTAGAAGCGTCGCCGAAGACACTTCTGGAAGTGACTTCCGCGACACTTCTGGAAGTCACTCAGAAGTGACTTCGGGAAGTGTCGCCGTAGTGGAACAGTTCTTCCCGACGGGGGTGACTTCGGCGATCCGAATGCGATATCGCGGACGATCGTTTTCATCTTCTAGACGTCACTTAATAGTTACTTCCGCGATAGAAAATGCTTGCAGGGCCCTGCAAGCAAACGGGCGATATTTCTATCGCCTATCGTCCAGAAGTCACTTCTTAGTAACTTCTGGAAGATAGAAACACGACAGAACACATTTTACAAAAACAAAATATACATCTATCGCGAAGAAGTCACTTCTTGGTCACTTCTGGACGATTAAAATACGATAGAACACATTTTACAAAAACAAAAAGGGTCACGATCGTGGAGAAGTAACTTCTAAGACACTTCTAGGCGATAGAAAGACGATAGAACACATTTTACAAAAACAAAAAGGGTCACGATCGTGGAGAAGTAACTTCTGAGGCACTTCTGGACGACAGAAGGGCGATAGAACACATTTGACTACCTAAAAAGGGTTGCGATCGCAAAGAAGTAACTTCTGAGGCACTTCTGGGCGATAGAATGGCGATAAAACAAATTTTACAAAAACAATATTATGGATAAAAAAAACTGTCTTCCAAATAACTTGTGGAAGTTGAAAAGAAGATAGAAAGGAATTCGCAAACATGTATTTTGTTATTGTAAGTTGTTGTCTTTTTTTTGGCGTCCAGTCTGCGTCTCAGCAGGTAAAGTGCGCGATCTATACAAAACAGTAAACACTTTCTTAATGAACCAACTTATTTATTATGTGTAATGTTTAAAAAATTATAAGGTAAATATATTTTATATATAAATATATTTAAGTATTAGTTTTTATTGAGTAATTTAATAATAATAAATAAAACTTTTAGCTAAAATCAATTTTGATGGTAAAAAATTTAATATTTTTAAAAAAATATTTATTACAAAAATTAAATATAAATAATATATTTACTTCAACAAAATGAAATATAAATAAAATACGTATTCCAATCTCTTCAGTGAACTTAATCTACATATTTAGCAAACGTAGTTTATATTTAATGGTTCACTGAATAGATAGTTCACTGTGTCTTCAAAAACGACGCGCGCGGGTTAAAAGGAGGTCGCGATAACCTACCGTTACCCTTTTTTTCTGAAAATTCCTCGGGTCTCCCTTTTGACCCACGCTATTCTTTTTTCGCCCAAGCGTCACTTCGATTCGCGATTTGTCTGTGGTCAGTGCTGTTTTGTGTCAAATTTGTGTGTTTACAAATTATTGCTTTGTTTTTTTGTTTTTTGTGTTGTGTTGTGTTTATTAATTCAATAACATATTAAAATGTCTCTCCCAACAAAGGCTGCTAAATTACGTGCTAAGCGTGAAGCTGCGCGATTATTTTCAGCGCTTTACGAGACTGAGGACTCAGCAATTGTTGCTAGCTCTTCGAAAAAAATATGTTTAGATGCTTGTGAAAAAACAACAACTAATAATGTACCTGTGAGTGTAGTAGATTATTATTTACCTGACGTGGAAGACAATATAAATCTACCTGACTCAGTAAACGTTAATGTCCCTGACGAATTTGACAATATTTATAGTAGTTCTGACGAGAATAGTGACGGTGACTTCAATTACGAAGAGACTTTCCCTGAGCAGCTAAGGCAGTGGGCAATTAAAAACAACATTGCTAATAATGTATTAAATGAACTGTTGGCAATATTGAGGAATAATAACATGAATGTGCCCAAAGACTCTAGAACACTTAAAAAAACTCCAAAAGAAGTCGTAAGCCGAAGTATGGGCGACGGCTTTTATACTCATTACGGTTTGTCTGACGCACTTACAGATTTTTTAATAGTAAATGACTACGAGTCGGAACAAATAAATTTTTTTTTTTTTTATTATTACGTATGCATTTTATTTATTGGATCTTCTCTGAATTGAGACTAACAATAAGTATATAAAATCTTAAATTAAAAAGCTATCTAACAGTCAAGATGACTGACGCGAGATTAAAGGGCTCTAATAACTATTGCTGAGCTGGAAGGTCATTTCGTTGCAATCGGGACCGGTATGAGACCCTGGCTAGGCCCCTGGCGAGCTGGTTTGGATGAGAAGTTAGCTTGGTGAGGTAGGACGCTTTTTGTTTTGATATTTCGTCTTTTACGGGCAGAATGCCAAGATCTCTGTGGATGTTGTCGTTCCGAACATACCAAGGTGCCCCAGTGATAGTTCTCAAGATTTTTGATTGTGCTCGCTGGATAATGTCAATGTTGCTGCTGCTCGCGTTTCCCCACAACTGGGAGCCGTATGTCCAGACGGGCTTAAGCGTTGAATTGTAGAGCAGGACCTTGAAGTCCAGGCAGAGGGGGGAGCGAGCATTTAAGAGCCAATGGAGGCCAATGGATTTAAGTTTTAGATGAATTTTCTTAGCTTCGATATGTTTCCTCCATGTAAGTCTCCTGTCTAGGTGGACGCCAAGGTACGTTACATCGTCAGCTTGTGGAAGTGGCGTGTTATTCAGAGTTAGCGGGGGACACGTTTGTCTGTTAAGAGTAAACGTTATGTGTTTACACTTTTGCGCATTTATTTTTATACGCCTCTCCACTACCACGAGGTGATCAGCTAGTAGTGCTGTTGCCTGAATTGGGCATTTGGACCGACTTATGATCGCGGTATCGTCTGCGAATGTGGAAGTAGTTAGCCGGACGTTCGTGGGAATATCTGCGGTGTAAAGGAGAAATAGAGTTGGACCAAGGGCGCTACCTTGGGGAACTCCAGCCTCTATAGTGTAATCGTCGGATGTTGTAGTGTTGCATCTCACGGCGAATTCTCTGTTGTAAAGGTACGATTCAAGTATCATGTGAGTGTTTTCCGGCAGAATAGTTCTGATTTTGTGCATAAGGCCATCAAGCCAGACTCGATCGAAAGCCTGTGCAACATCAAGAAATACCGCACTGCAGTATTCTCGATATTCGAATGCAGACCGTATTTCCGTTGTTAATCTGTTGACTTGCTCTATTGTTCCATGGCTTTCTCGAAAGCCAAATTGATGTGCCGGAATAACGTTGTGCTCTTTCAGATATGGGATTATGCGCGTCAAAAGGCATTTTTCGAGCAGTTTTGACAGACACGAGAGTAAACTTATCGGTCTGTATGAAGCTGGTATTGTGTGATCTTTTCCTGGCTTTGGGATCATTATGATTACCGATTTTTTCCATTTTTTTGGGAAGTAGCCAAGTCGTGTAATCCCGTTAAAGAGTTTACAAATGACCTTAACTGCACAGTTTGGGAGTTCAATTAGCATTTTGGGAGTTATTAGATCACCGCCTGGGGCCTTTTTTGGTTTCAATTGCTCGCTGATGACTTTTGCAACTTCGTTTGGTTGAAACTGAATTGGGTCCGTCTCAGTTTCGATTCGAATTGGCGGCGACGGTAGTGCGAATGAATTTGTTGCAGGGTTTGGCTGAAAGACATTTCGAAGGTGTAAAGCAAATGTACAAGCTCTGTCTTTGTCGCTTCTGGCCCAGCTGCCTGAAGAGTCTCTTATGGGGATTACTGTTTCGGACGGCGCACTTAGATTTGGGTGGGCCCTCCACAAGGGATGCTTGGTGCTGGTGGGTGAAAGTTTCTCAATGTACTGGCGTTGTGCTTCTACTTCTTCGTGCCTTAGGGCCCTGGTAAGTCTGCGACCAGCTTCCTTAAGACTTTGTTTCGAGGACGGCGATCTGCTGGTTTGCCAAGCACGCCTCAAACGTCTTTTCTCCAAAACAAGCTGTTCGATTTCCAAGTTAGTTTTGTGTTGGTGTGTGCGCCCATCCCTCCCTTGCGGTGTAGAGACTTTGGCTGCTGCGACGAGTACAGACTCCAGTGCATCGGCATAGCAGTCGATGTCCTCCTTGATGTTGAGCTGTGGAGTCAGTTCAATGTGGGAGCTTACGTACTTTTTGAACTTCAGCCAGTTGGTTCGATGCGACGTCAGCCTCCAAGGGTGCTCGATTAATTCCGGGCTTTCAAGAAGAGTTATTAGCACTGGTGAGTGGTCCGATGATAGATCCAAAAGCGATTTTGCAGATATTAGATTGCGAGAAATATTTTTTGTCACAGCAAAATCAATTAAGTCAGGTAGTTTTCTAGGATCTGTAGGCCAGTATGTAGGGCTGCCTGGCGAAACGTAGTCCAGTTTGTTGCATGTCTTGATGAGTGCATTATATAGTTGCCTTCCTTTGGGGGTCACAAGGCGGGATCCCCAGTGTGTGCTTGGCGTTGTAATCTCCTGCTGCTATGAATCGCTCCCCAAGTGAATTGTAGAAGTCCATGAATTGGTCTTCGGAGACTGTAAAACGGGGTGGGCAGTAAACAGCGGCAATGGCAAGGTTGCAGTTGCCCAACTGTAATTTTATCGATGTAGCTTGCAAATAATTTTTTGCAAACCTTTGGTGAAAGTGGTGTTTGATGCGGTCTCTTATTAAGATTCCGGTTCCGCCATGTGCTTTACCATCTGGATGATCTGTGCTGTAGAACGTGTATCCCCGTATTTGAAAATTATATTTGCTGGTGAGATGCGTTTCTGCCAGCAACATAACGTCGATGTGGTTTTCGTTCAGAAATTGACTTATTTCAGGTTTATGCCGTGAAACACCGTTGGCGTTCCACAAAGTTATTCGAAGACTAGGCATAGTTTATTTGGACTGCTGAGCTGCAAGTATTTTTAACAAGATGTTTTGGGTTTGCACAAGGGTTTGCATGGTGGTTTTCATGAAGGACATAAATTCCATCATATTATGTTGCAAAGTGATCATCATAGTTTCCACGTCACTTTGGGGATGTCCCATGGCCTGCGGGATGTTATCCATTTTCGGTTCTATGTGAGCTGTGCCTGATTTTAGAGCACTGGCGTAAGAAATGCCGTTGGTGGTAATTGAAGGGCCAAATGAAGACCTGGCTGCTTTTGCGAAGAAAACTTCCGGTGTCGTTTGTGATCTCGTGTAATTGTTCTGTGTGTTCTGGTAGCGTGCCGTTGTCGTTCGTTGCATCCGACTTTTCATCTCCTTGTAGACTGGACAGCCTCTGTAGTTTGCTGTGTGGTTTCCTTGGCAGTTTACACACTTTTTAGTGAGGGAGTCTTCCTTGTTGGCAGGGCAGGGCTCGGAGTCGTGGATGTTTCCACAAGCTACACATACTGACCTGAGGGTGCAGTAACCCCTGGTGTGTCCGTATTCCTGACAGTTCGTGCATTGCACTGGCCCGTTCCGTTTGTGCGGCTCTTCTACTGTGATCCTACGATGCAGCAGGTACTGCAACTTGTAGATCGGGTGCACTGTGTTTTTTTTCAAAGTTCTGCTGTCTGGCTCCAGCTCGACCTTGAATAATGGTTGCGGCTTCTTGTTTTTGTTCATAATGTTTATAACATTTTTTGCACAGAAACCGTTTTCTTTCAAAGCCTCTGTAATTTCGGAGGGGGTCACATCGGGTTCTATTCCCTTAAGCACAACTTGCAAGCCTTTGCAGCTTTTTAGCTGGTACGTGTAGTAATTCTTTTTGGCATCGTTTAAGTACTTTGACACTGCTCGGAAATCGTCTTCAGTTCTGGTTTGCAGTTTAGTTTCACTTATATTCCCTTTCATAAGCGGAATAACATGAAAGCTATCTTTTCCGACTAGCTCAACTATTTTGTTGACTAGGGCATTCGAGGTCTTCTCCCTAATAAAGATAGGTGGCGGCTTCAGTTTCCTTGGGGCTAATTGTTCAGACTCTGTTTCGTGCTCCGCCAGAATGGAAAATCTATTTTCATTTAGTGGCCCGAGATTTTCAGGGCCTTTGTTGGTACGGTTTACTTTGGGCTTATTGCCGTCAGAATTTTTGAGGGCGTTAGCTTGCGCTTGGAAATATTTATGTAGCGATCCATGCCTGTCTGCATGGCCGAACCCGCTTGCGGATTTGTCATTTTTGCACTTAATTGTGTTGTTGCTTTACCCGCTGCAGAAGAAGAGAGTGGAGTCGTTATTGCAGTGTTGGCGACAGAGGCCGTTGTAGTTGCTGTTGTTGTTGCACTAGGTGGCTGAAGCTCGGTTGGGGTTTTGCATTGCTCACTCCATGGCGTTTGAGCGTTGAGAAGCAGGGCGGGAGAGCAAGAACTAGCTCTCTGGTTTTCGGCGGTCAGTAAACTTGCATTTTCTTGCACTTTCGGTTCTAGAGTATTATTCGTAAGAAGGAAATAAGCATTGTTGCGGGCCAAAGAAAGACGACGTTTGTCTTGCTCTCTCTGAATTTTTTCACGGGCTTCGTCTTGTTGTTTTTGGCGTTGAGTGCGCTGATCCACGTTCTTAATCATTTGCTTATTGTTAGTGCGTAAAGATTAATTAATTAATTAATTAAAACTTCAGTTTACAATATGCGATTAGCATCGCGAAACGCAAGACCACACTGTTCTAAATTTTCGAACGTTTTCAACTGGGTGAATGGTTGTTTTTCTTTTGTTTTTCCGGAGCGTTAAGAAAACACGTCTACACGCGACCGACAATGAACAGCAATTCAAATAAACAAATAAATATTGACGTAAATGTTGATGGCTTGCCTTTATGTAAAAGTTCTACAAAAAATGTTTGGCCCATATTATGTAATGTTCCTGGATATCCAGAAGTTATGTTAATAGGTGTTTACGAGGGATATTCTAAGCCGAAAAACGCTGACGAATACCTAAGTGAATTTATAAAAGAAGTAAAGGAACTTTCCGAAACTGGGTTCCAATATAAAAGCAAATTTTATAGCGTAGGCATCAGATGCTTTATTATGGATGCTCCAGCCCGAGCATTTATTTTAGGAATAAAAGGCCATTCTGGTTATTATTCTTGCACAAGGTGCCTTCAAAAAGGAGAAATGCATAAAAATCGAGTGGTTTTTTTAAAAATTGGGATGGACCCCATTCGGGATGACAAGTCATTTAGAAGTAGAGACCAGCCAGAACACCATAACAGGAAAGAAGTAACTATTTTAGAAGAAATTTCTATCGATATTGTAAAACAAGTTGGGTTAGACTATATGCATGTTGTTTGCCTTGGAGTAGTAAGGACACTTCTTAAGTCTTGGGTAAAAAAAAAGGAGAGCAATATTCCTTGACGTCATGGAAAATAAATGAACTGTCAAGCGAACTAAAAAATTTAAAAAAATCTTGCCCCTACGAATTTTTTCGTAAATCTAGGTCGTTAGACGAGCTTGATCGCTTTAAAGCAACGGAACTTCGACAGTTTTTGTTGTATTACGGACCGTTTGTTTTAAAGCCAATTCTATCCGAAAACAGATACCAAAATTTTTTGAAATTATCCCTAGCAATTCGGTTATTGTTACATAAAAATTGTGCTTTAGAAAAAATTAAAATGGCTCAAAATCTATTAATAGCTTTTGTAATAGAAGTACCCTCGTTGTACGACCCTTGCTTTATGACTTGTAATTTTCATTACTTGCTACATATTCATGAAGAGGCCATATCTTTTGGGTCGATAGAAACTATAAGCGCTTTCCGATTTGAAAATTACCTGCAAATGATAAAGAAACAGGTTAAAAAATCAAACAATGCCGCTGCCCAAATTTACAATAGACATGTTGAAAAAAGTTATACCCTCAAAAGGAAGCAAACAAATTTTAATATAATATTTGGTCGACAAATTGCTGATGAGGAAGAATTATATACTTTTTTAAAAACAGAAGAGTTCTATTTTTCAATAGATTTTCCCAACAATATTTGTTATGTCGATAAAAATGTTGTGTTGATTGAAAAAATTAAAAAAATAGAAAATGTCCCATTAATTGTAGGAAAAATTATTACAAATTTAGAACCACTTTTCAAGGAACCATTTGATTCAACTAATTTTGGAATTTTTAAGGTAGATGAGATTGTAGCGAACGAAAGTATTAGATTAAACCTTAACGACATAAAAAGCAAAGCAATAATGCTAAAAAACACACAAAACTCTTATGCTATTTTTCCATTTGTATAGTTTTCTAAGTAAAGTTAAAATATGAGCTACAGCCAGGATGCAGGTAAGTAATACTTGTATCAATAAATATTTATTTATATTTTTAAATTAACTGTTGAAAAAATTTAAATGCATTTATTTTTTGAAATTTTGTATCAAAAATATTAAAATATTAAATATGCAAAAATATTAAAAATAAAACTATTTCAAATGTAAAACGATACAAAATTTAAAAACTTATTGAAATGCTCAAAAAAGTGTTTGCACTGAATGTTTGCGTTATATTATTTTTTTGTATATAACGTAAAATATTATTGTCATTTCTAAAAACTTAAAAAAAAATCCAAAAATGAAATAAATATTGGTATGAAACAAATAAAATTGCCATTGACGCAGATTTAAAATTCAGGGCAAATACTTTTTTGAGTGTATACTTTTTACAAAATAATCACTTTTATTTTCTAGGCCGTTCTTATTCGCCTTTTGACGCGATTTCACCCCATAGTAAGTGCATATTTAGAAAATATTGGTTTCTGTCTTATTATTATTAATTATTAAAAATGTTTCAGATCCCATATTGGAGAGAATTATGCACGAGCTGGAAATGAGTAAAAGACGGGAAGAAATTATTTTGAAGGAATTGGAGGAGAGCAAGCGAAGGGAGGAAGGAAACACTAAGCTGCTTAAAACCCTCACTGAGGAAATAATTATGCTTCGTGGGGAGGTAAGGCAACTTAAAGCCTTCCCGGTTGCCGAGCCTGTGACTAGCCGTCTCAATATGCTGCCGTTCGATTCTTTGGAATCCTTCCAAGAATTCGATTTAAAGATTTACACGGATGATGAACTCCGGAGAGAGCTGGTAATTTTTTTGAATATTGTATCTTTATGGTCATCTGACAAATATTTTTTTGCCTATTTCCAGAAATCAAAAATAAAAATGGTTGGAGGCCAAGATGTACCAAGCTTTACGCGGCTGGCTATAAAAGCTGTAATATCGGATAAGCTAGCGGTGGATATAACCTGGCGGGGAACACCTGAAAAACCTAGCGTCCAAATGTTCGCCACTTACTCTATTATAAAAGGTAATGCCTCCGATCTTATTTTGATTTTGATTGAATATAAACCCATTTTTGTTTCTGTTTCTTTTAGAAATGGTTATTCTCAAATTTCCAAATGCGACAGAGATGGACGTCAATAAAGTAGTTCAGCAACATTTTTTGCACGCCAGGGACCGTGTTTACAAACGGCAAAAACCCCTTTAACATAAATAAATAGAAATGAATTAAAAACTAAACCAAAAAATATATTTTTTAAATTTCTAATTGGAAAAGGCTCTTCTAGGTATCTTCTTCAAGCGTCTTCTGAGTGACTTCCAGAAGTGTCGCCGAAGTCACTTCCAGAAGTGACTTCCGCGATATCGCATTCGGATCGCCGAAGTCACCCCCGTCGGGAAGAACTGTTCCACTACGGCGACACTTCCCGAAGTGTCGCCGAAGTCACTTCTGGAAGTGCCTTCCGCGATATCGCATTCGGATCGCCGAAGTCACCCCCGTCGGGAAGAAATGTTCCACTACGGCGGCACTTCTAGAAGTGTCGCCGAAGACACTTCTGGAAGTGACTTCCGCGACACTTCTGGAAGTCACTCAGAAGTGACTTCGGGAAGTGTCGCCGTAGTGGAACAGTTCTTCCCGACGGGGGTGACTTCGGCGATCCGAATGCGATATCGCGGACGATCGTTTTCATCTTCTAGACGTCACTAAATAGTGACTTCCGCGATAGAAAATGCTTGCAGGGGTTTTTCTGCTTTACACTGCGCAAAAAAAATCAAACAGAATCGAATCAAAATTATAATTTTTAATTTAAAAAGCAATAAAAATCAAATCAAATAAATAAAAACACAGCAACTTAAAGAAAAATTCAACAAAAATAAAAATAATGAAACAAACAAAACTAAACCGAAAAATTTTAAATTCAAAAACAAAAACGAACAATTTTATCATAACATAAAAAATAAAATTAATTAAAAACTCAACAAATATCCGAAAAATTTATTTCTTCTTTATAATCCTTAATTCGCATAAGATCTGCCATATGTTGGTCAGATAGGGAGTTTCTCAATTTACTTAAAATTATTTTCATTGTTGAAAATGCTACCTCGCAGTTATATGTCGTGCCAAACATTGAATACAACTTAAAAATTTAATTTTTAAGGTTGGGATATTTCTTAATATCTACGTGATTGCCCAGTTTCTGAAGGTAATCCAGTTTCGTTGCGTAAATTAATTATTCTCAATGAATTTCACATCAAGAAATCTACATTCTAGGTCTTTTTGTAGAGACTTAATTATACTAATAAATTCTTTAATTTTCTCAGGTACACTTAATACAGGTACATTTAATTCTAAGACTACTATTTTTGTTTGTATGTACTTATTATATAAATCAAATTAAAAATTTTCTTATTTTTTCCTTGTAGGTTAAGGTTGAGATCATTTAATAGAGGTAATATCACATAAAGGCAAAATCAATTACAAAAATAGGATTTTCAAATGTTTCTGCAATATCGCCTACGTCGTTTCCCAGAGTTTTTAGAAAACTAGCTACCTCTATTCTTAAATTAAATAGGCGTTCTAAACACTTCCCACGGCTTAACCATCTTATTTCTGTGTACATTAGTAAATCACCGTAGTCAGCATTCAAATCTTCAATGAACTTTTTAAACATTCTGTGCGTAACGCATTATGCCCTCCTCTAATTTTATTAATTATTTTAACACAAGTATGCATAACCGAAAACATTTTTAAATCTTTCGCAAATAGAGCTTCCTGATGAATCACGCAATGTATAAATGGACACAAAATTCCATTTGTTTTAAAAATTCCCGCAAGTCCTTTATTTTTCCCTGTCATAACTCTGGCTCCATCTGTACAAACGGAGCTTAATTTGTGTTTATTGATCAAATGAAGGGAAATTACATCAAAAATTTCTTCAATACAATCTAAATTATCATCAACAGTTTTCATACATATTATAAGTTTACAAATATTATTTATATCGGTGCTTTCATCAAGGCAGATCGAAAATTGTTTGCAGTTTTTAAGTCTTTTTTTTTGCTTTATCAAAAATAAATTGGCTTATTTCTTCTACCCTGCGAGCGATGGTTTGTCGGGATAATGGAATATTTTGGCAGTGTTCTAATATATCATTCCTATTGCTCCCACAACATTTCACAACGTCGGCTATAGTATTTTTAATATAAAGCCCGTCAGTAAAAGGTCGTCATTGCGTTGCAAGAGATAAGGCAACAACAAAAGACGCTTTTCTCCTCTTGTCCCTATCAGAAGTGTTTTCGACAACATAAGACGCCTTCCCAACAGCTAAATTGTTGACTTGCTCCGCAATTGTATCGGCAATAAAAATTAAAAAATATTTTACTTTCAGCTTCAACAACTTTCCCATACGACCCTCATTTAAATCTTGGAAAATAATATGATGCGAGTAATGTCTTTCAAGTTTATATTTTTTTTTGGCTGGACTTATATAGTTACATTAAAGGCATTCCGCATCCCCATCCATATTTTCAATAAAGAAAATTTTAATTTCCCAATCTTCATGAAACATTTTTCGCAGTGTGCATTCATAAAGTTGAGCAGCGTAGTCTTTCTCTGTTGACGGCTGAACAGCAACCATAGAGTAAGAAGCTCTGCTGAGAGCCAATTCAAGGCCAAGTTCGAAGCGAACATCGATTCCAACATGTGCGAAGCAACAGCAACAGTGGTGAGAGTTTGTATGGAACAGCTGATTAACAGCTGACCAAAATTCAACAATTCAGCAATTCAACAGTTTAGGGAATACCCAGAGTATCATAGCGATATTTTTATTGGCCGAAATATCCAATATCGATATTATTTGTAAATGATATTTTGGTCCTTTCTAATAATTGGTCACTTTAAAGCCCTAGCTTGCCTTATTACTCCTTAAAGTTTAATTACATCTGAAAGATTGGCCTCTGCCATAAAATGCGTGGTTTGCGATGCACGCAGTTGTATGACGGACCAGTCAATTTTTTGGTATTTAAAAAGGAAATTGTTTTAAGTCCATTTCTTGGAGACCGTTTTCCTGGCCAAATTCGTAATTATTGCATCCAAATATATAAAAAGAATTTATTTAATAAAAAATATGAAATTGATTTAATAGAATTTTTCGATTTCTTGAATTTCTTCATATCTGGTATGTTAAAACAATAAACTGTGGGCTGTGAATTTAAAATGACCAGCCTAGAAAATATCATCGGTATATCGATATTTTAAGTTGATATTTTCAAATATCATTAATGATATTTTTTCAAAAACCAAAAATCATCGATACGATATTTTTGAAAAATTCGACAACCCTAGTTTTAAGGGATTTTATATGTATTATATAAATATTATATATATATAATGTATATGATATATTATGTATAATATTATATACGATATATCGGGCAAAATGACGCAAGTGTTCTCCGTTTTTTTATTTTCAAACCTTGTGAAAAAGTAATCTTATTCACCGTTTTTAACGAAAACTATTAGTTTTACAGAAAAAATGTATAAAACCTTAATTACTCCTTTCTTTAATAGCTTTCATTTCTTTCAGGACCACAAATAACGTGGATATTGAAAGTTTTGGAAGAAATCGGGGTTGCTTGTTTCTTGGAAATTATTTAAGCCTAAGTGTTCTGTATAATTATTTCTGTTTCGTAAATGGGATTTTGACTGTTCATATCAACTTTCATTTCTGATTTCGGCTGAATTAAATGACTGCACAAAGCCATTTATACCATTCACTGCCAAATTGTCTCCAACTATCAAACCCAAAACAAATGAACTGTTATGACTCCATTGTCTGTTCTTGACTGATGGTACACAGTAATACTAATACTTGTAATTCTTGTACAAGATAAAAATGCTGATGAAATAAATGCGAGCTGAAAAATAAAACTGACTTTCTATCGCAGGTGTGAAATTATATGTATAAACCACACAGTTGAATCGTTCGACGGCCAAGAGGATTATTAATGTCGAAATCATCAAAATATAATATTTACATATATATGGGGTATAACTATCTTATTCATAAAACATTTTACTATTTTTCTTTTCTTTCTTTCGTTTTCACTTAAATGGACTTCTAAAAGCTGTCCCGCCGAAGGGCGAGAACACTACTACTATATTGAGCACAACATCAATTTTTGATGTAAGGATTTTATCAGATATATATCTTAAATGTGTGCAAAATACATTTCAGGGTTTTTCAATTATATTCAATAACAATAAAAAGCCAAAACACATTACGCATTTTATAATTAATCAATGAGCAGAATAACATGATTACTGATGGATCAATAACTAGTTTACAAAATAAATACGACCTCTTCCTCATCGAAGACAACCTTAATTTTCCGGTTAAGTACATCTCCTTGATTAAGAAATGGGCACTAAAATTTGTTGTATGGTGTCAATTTTAATGTACATTTTTGTAAAAAACGTTTTTGGTCCTTTTTTATTTTCTATCTTGAGTTCTGATAATTTGATTTCGGTCATATTTGACTCATTTTACATTTTTTTTTTTTTTTTGTATAAGCCGAAGTAGGCACATTTTTTATTAACACGCCTCACAAAAAATGGTTCTTGTCTTCATGTTTGTCGATGAAATAGCAAAGAAAAAACAAGAGAGAACGCTATAGTCGGGTTGGTGTCCCGACTATCCAATACCCGTCACTCAGCTAAAGGAAGTGCGAACGCTGTACTCGGGTTGGTGTCCCGACTATCTAATAATCGTAACTCAGCTAAAGGGAGTGCGAGGGAGATAGATATATAAACAATTTTGATCGCGTATAACTTTTTAATGAATGGTGCGATTTGAAAAATGTCTTCTACATTTCGATAGGTATTAATTAACACTATAAAATTGCGTTTATATATTTTTAAAATCTTAAAAGATGTGGCCTCCAGACACATTTGAAAATCGTTTGTGGCGATTGTGGGCGTTAGGGGGGCGTGGCACCTCGATGAAACAAACTTGCGCTGCGTAGGAAGCCCAAGAATATGTGTGGGTAATCCCAACTTTCTAGCTTTTGTATGTTACATCTGGGTTAATAAGTTACAAAAGTCGCCCTTGTCTATCACGGCCGAGAATCCATAAGTCCGCGGGGTGTCGTCTGCGGAGACGACGTCGGCCCAGTGGTGTGGCAAGACGTCTAGCCAGGCGTTTGGAATGCACCAGGAGCCGATCCCTGTAGCGATTCGAGAGCATAGTTATCAAATCAGTAACTGTTGGTACACCTGTGTCGTTAAAGTTTTCATTTCAGATGCTGATGCTTTAATTGTAGTATTTTTTAGCTGGTGTAGCTCAAAATTGATTGATTTATTTCCGATTTCGGTTTCACCGTACTCAAACATTTTTTTGCGGTACTTTTATTTTCCTTTAATATAAAAGGTAGCAAAACCTCACAAATGCTGTACCTACACAGAGAAAAAAACGGAACAATACCAGATTGATATTGTCTCCTCAATTTGTACATATCAATTTTTCCATATAAATGTAATACGAATTCATACCAATATGATACGAAATCATAACAATTACCCATGTTGATATGAATCCGTAACATATTAATATGAATACTTCAAAGATTGATATGTTTTTCATATCAAATGGGGCATCGAAAAGTCTTCAAAAAAATAGTACGGCTGTAAAGTTGTATTTTTGTTGTATTTCTGGTATACAATGGTATTATAACGCTTCATATGCTGTGGTCACACTTACAAGTTGAGCATGCTTAAACGAGCTAATTTTACATTCAAGTTTAGCTAATATACTCGCGTGTAACTTGTCGCGATGGCCCAATAGGTAACGCATCCGACTCTGATGCGAGAGGACCCCGGTTCAAAACCGGCTAAGGCAGAGTAAGTAAAAAGTTTTTAAGCCGCATAATTAACATTTCCTTAACAATATTAAGAACAAAATTGTGGTAAAAAGTTAATATGATAAGATTACTAATAAAAAAAAAAAAAAGTTGTGTTGTGTTGTGAGCGGGATTTGAACCTCGTTCCCCCGAGCACAAAATAATATCAGGACCTAGCACCTTGGCCTCTGAGCCATGCCCACATTTTTTTTTCGTTGCAGAATGCTTTTCTGAGTTAGAGAAAATACAATACAAAATTTTGTAGCAAAATTTGATATGAGATCATAACAATCTTGTATGAAAAATACCTTATTAATATGTTCGAAAATACCAATTTGGTATGTTCGAAAATATCATTTTGGTATGGCCTCATATGGGCCGAAATTGATATGAAAAAATACCCGAATGATGACCAGTTTTGGTATTTTTTTTCTCTGTGTACAAACTCCCTCAAACAAATCGTGCCTAACGTCAACAATAAAATTATCAGTAACATGAAAAAATGTTAGCTCATTAAAAATACAGCTCAATTTAGCTTGGGATCGTTTTCTTTCACTGCTTTTTTATAGCTATCTTCTGATCTTTAGTTTTTTCTAGTGCAAGATATCCTGTAGCATTGTCCTATTTGGATAGTATGCAAAGCCGGCAGTAAAAAGATGCGTTGAATGAAGTTGTGAAGCCAAGTATTTCATTGAGACCTAGGTTGTCTCCCAAAATATTGGAGAGCACAAAGTTTATCTTCCTCGGTCCGATTTTAGTAGATATTGTCATTCCTACTTCTTCAAGCTGTTTAAATGTTTTGATAAAGGGTTTGAAAAACACATAATCTCCATATTTTTTTTATGAAGGCTTTTAAAATAGGCCGCGTCAAATATGAAATCCAGTTTCGACAGTAAATGTTGAGGAATTACGGGAAAAGTGTAATAAACGCCACATACGTTGTCAACGCTGGAATGACTTCCTAATGGATGGTTGACTTCAAATCCATCGAGAAACAAAAAAATTGGTATTACTATTTTATCCGTAAAATAATGCACTTTTTCTTTCCATGAGTCTGCGTTTATATAATGAGTAATTGTTTTTTTAGCTTTGAAGTCTTTTCATATTGTCTTTAGTTTCGTCTAAAACGGCAGGTAGTTCAAAAAACTTCTTAATTTGGAACTCGATTGGCATTATACAACCTTTTATATTATTGGCATCTAGAGTAAGCTTATAACATTTTTGGACTTCTTGAATTTCATTGTTGACGTTAAAAACAATTGGTTTTTCAAAGGATTCGTCTGAAAAAAGTTTTTTTAAAAGTTTGTGCTCTGTGTTACTGATCGGTCTGGAACAAAACCTCTTTGGGTAATTTATCTAAGAATAATTGCTTGATGGAATCTACTATAACAGAGTTTACTATTTCTATACTTTCCTTTACCAAAAAAACGTCTTTCCTACAAAAACTGTCTTTCGCATATAATTTTTTCAGTGTCTCTTGACAGATAGATGATATTTTTCCCTCAAGGCTTGAAATCTCCTCTTCAAAAGAAAAATATTCTGTTGAAGAATCATTTGCTGGAGCATTGAGACTAATTGCATTTTGGGAGCAACTTGGGGTATCGTCATTTAAGTATACCTGTGTTGAACTACTTAAATTCTGTAAATTGCTGTGACTTATGATGTTATTAGACTTTAAATGCCTATCATCTCTATTATTAATAGTCTGAACTGATTTAATATTTAAATGTCGTTTAAGGTGAGATCTAAATCTATGCAAGAATGAATACTCTTGGCCGCAATTATCATTTACGCATTTATATATATCGCTAGTTTTTAATCCATGATGGTGCTTAAAATGATGAAATAGGCTTTCAATATTGGGAAATGCTTTTAAACATTTAAAACATATTAGCTTCATTGTATTTACATTCATATATCCAGAAACTTTAAATTCAAATCTTACATATTGGGTTGTCAAAAAAGTCCTGCGGTATTTTTATTATATTATTTTTTTCTTTTTTTTACATCGAGCTTTTAAGTGACTCAAAGCTTCTTCAAATGGTTTATAACGGCTTGATGACTTAAGCCAAGCTCTTGACCGACGCTACGGCCACGGTTGCCACTTCAAAAATTTTGTATGATCCAAAAAAAGATTAAAAATGAGCCAATTTGAATAAAAAAGAGCCAAATTTTTTACCATATACCAAATTACCATACCAGCGGAACAATTTAGTTTCGATCTTGCACTTTTGGGTTTCAGACATTAATGACTTTTAGGGCCGTTTTCTCGTCCGTCCTGCAAAGTAAAATTTAGCTAATGGAAGGATAAATTTATCCCGGTGGCAAATCGGTTTTCGTTTTCTCGTCCGCCATTTAAAACTCCAAATAAAATGAGCACTAATTTGAGACTAGGTGGCAACCCCACATCAGAAGAGTTAACTAATTGTCAAAAATTAATCGAAAAACTATCGAAAAATACCATAAAACAGTCATACTAACAGCTGCTGATATAAGCAACATTTCAAACTAATAAAAAAAACAATGTCGGCAGAAAAGAAGTTTCGCGGTAAAAATTATATCGATGAACAGGAGACCATCCTTGTAGAACTGGTTTTGGAGAACAAAAACATATTAGAAAACAAGAAGTCTGACGCCGTCACCTGGAAACAAAAGGAACAGGCTTGGAAGGATTTAGCGGAACTCTTTGCCGCCAAGACTGGCGTAAGCCGCCACTACAGTGCGTATAATCTAAGAGCTATTAGAAGCTTAACCCATGGCTGTATTGTCGTTTCCCTGTAATAATGGTTTTTGATTATATGGAATTAGTTAATTTAGTTAATTTCTCTGGACTTGATATCTGCGCCGATAGGTTCGCACTTCAGACAATTCGACAATATCCCACAGAGTTTGAAGATAAATCGCTCGGGAATTCATTGTAAAATAAATTGGATGACTTGAACAATTTTGATTCATATTTAACTGTAAATAGAATCAGCTGTTTTCGAATGAAGAGTGGAACCAGATTGACAACGCTCGAATGTCTGGCAAAACCTGCGCACAATACAACCGCAAAAATTTGGAACGGTGGATGAAGTACCGAGACAAAATTTGCCACTACCTGCGCTAACATAAGGACGAGTAAACGATTTTTGGTTTATCGACCCGTTGTCCCGGCAGGCAAACTAAAGTACGGACGAGAAAACGGCCCTTAGAATTGCAAAAAAAAAAACAAGAGAGAACGTTATAGTCGGGTGCCCCGACTATCAGATACCCGTTACTAAAGGTAAAGGGAGTGCGAGGGAGATGGAGATAGAAACTTTGATCACGCATAACTTTTTAACGAATGGTCCGATTTGAAAAATTTCTTCTACATTTCGATAGGTATTGACAAAGAGTATAAATATATAGAGAGGACATGTCATACAAAAGAGTCTGTCGTATGGCGGGTTCTAGCGGTGGAACCCGCATTTTAACAGTAGAACCCGCACTGCTCGATTCTACTTGGAATCTATTCGGCCGCAGCACTGCTTGCCATTTGGCCCAGTGGATAAGACATCTGACTACCAATCTAAGCGGTACGGGGATCGAATCCCGTTGTAGAATTTCAATTTCTTGCGGGGGGTTTTTTTTTTTTTGTTTTTTAAGAGTATTTTGTTTTTTTTTCTATTTTGTAATTTTTTTGTTGATTTTTTCTATTTTGTATATTTTTTGATTTTCCAAAGTCAAGAATGCGTTTTTCAGCTAAAAAATTTGACTTTGGGCTTAACAAAAACATATTTAAAGTTAAAAAAAAAAAAAACTATTCCCTGGGGGCGGGTTTTTTTTTATGCAGAAAAATATGCGACAAATTTAAAAACGATCGGTTGAGCCGTTTAGAAATGCCTAAACACGGACTTTTAAAAACGTGGTTTCGAGAAAAACATGTCACATGTAAAACACGTGTAGAGCACTTTAAAAAGACGTTTTGCGGTGTTCACTGTATCTCCGCCAAAAATTGACGAATTTCCATTCTGCTTTTACATTTCGTTTAAGAATAGAAAAAACCCGCCCCCTGGGAAGTTTTATTTTTTATTTTTTTACTTTAAATATTTTATTAAGCCGTGCAAAATTAAAAAATTTTTTTTTTTAGAAAAATTTTACTAGTACTAATTACATCCTAACTTCCAAAGTTCTTTTAGATTGACTTAAAACTTTTTTGTATAATCTTAAGATGTTAATCTACAAGAAAAGAAATATACAAAAATTGGATTTTTTTTTTGCAAGACCCTACCATTAATTATTGTTTAGCTTTTAACTAAAATAATACAAAAAAATATATATATTTCGAGACATCAAAAAAAGAAAAAAACAATATTAGAAAACGTCTGCCCCTTGCGGGGATCGAACTCGCATCAACATCGCTGATCAACGCTTTAACCAGCACGACCATAGACCGAGTTGAAAATGTTGGACAGAAAACCCTTTTCGACTTTTAAATGTTGTTGGCCCTAGATTATAAAAATTACAAAAATGAAATTTTGCCGAAAATGTGTTGCCACGTTCTCGCACACATACACACAAAGCCCACTTACACTTATGCATTGTGTACTCAATAAACGAATTCCAAAAATAGAACAAGCTCTTTTGGAAAAGTAAAAATGCAGTTTTATGTTTATCAATACCTATCGAAATGTAGAAGAAAATTTTCAAATCGGACCATTCGTTAAAAAGTTATGCGCGATCAAAGTTTAATATATCCATCGCACTCCTTTTAGCTGAGTAACGGGTATCTGATAGTCGGGGCACCCGACTATAGCGTTCTCTCTTGTTTTTTACCAAAGACTACACTCAAAAAAAAAATCGACTAAAATCGCCCTTGGTTTTAGAAAATCGCCTATGAATTTGCTTTACTGGCGATTTTGTCTATATTAAAGAAAGTAGGTTTCTTAAATCAAAGCCATTTTTTTCAAAAATCAAAAGAAAAAAGACTGCAATTTAGAATTTTCTTGCTAGAAAGTATAAAAATGATTTCTTTCAATTTAGAAATAAAGGTTTTCTAAAAAATAGATATACGTTTTTTTTTATATAGACAAATATTTTCTAAAAAACAAAAAAAAAATCTTCAAATCCAGAAAATACAAAAATCTTTTTTCGGGCTGCGGGAATCGGAATAATGCCGGTTGTTTCTGTGACGCCACGTCCCCTGCTCTTGTGTTGTTGTTTTTCGTTCTTGTTTGTCATATTATTCGAATTTCCTTTAATTGAGCACATGGGTGATGTATACATACATTTATGTAAATGCACTTATAGTTTCAAATTGGAACTGTAATAATAACTGAAACGAGTATACAAATTACAAATTATAAATATAAAAACCCAATAACTTACTATTTTGAGAAAAACATCTTGGGTCGCCCCACGCGGGAATCGAACCGCTTGCCTTCACGGTTTGCAGTCAAGCACTCTACTAGCTGCGCCACGGATGCATCACGTGAGGCGCTGTACAAAGTCTATTCACATTTCGTTCTCCTCTTTTTAGTCAAATTGATCTGACTCTCTTCTAGTTATTCCCCCTAGTTATTCATTTAATTTTGCTCGTAAATATTTCATGATTAATATTAATATTTATATGCAAATATATATTTTATTATGGTTTAATAGGAACAGTAATTGAATGTTTCAAATTTGAAGAACTTAAACATCATTTTAGAGATAAAAAAAAAAAACACCATGAGTTTTTCGCCTCGACGTGGGATCGAACTCACACTTGCGGCTATAAGCTTGAATAACATATTCATGCACGTACGCGTTAGTCCCCTAGGCTACCTATAAAGGAAATTTTCTTCGACTTAAGGCGATTTTTTTCTTAGGCTTTACAAAATTTGTCTAAAAAGTGTATAAGAAGGGAAACTTATCAAATAAGGTTACATTTTTTATTTTTTAGAAAAATATTTCATAAAAACAGACACATTTTTTCTGAATGTTAGAAAATTTTTTTATTATTTTTTCTGTTTTCTAGAAAACCTATATTTCTATTTTGTAAGAATATTTATAATTTTGACGGCGATTTTTTTTTATTTTTAGAAAATTTCAGTCTTTTTTTTCTAAAATCAATGGCGATTTTAACCCTCAAATAAAAAAAGGAAGATTAGAAAAAATCACCTTATAATTTAGAAAATAAAGGACTTTTCTGCATTTCAGAAAAAAAATTCTAAAAAATTCGTTTAATAGACAATTTTTTCTGAAGTTTAGAAAATTTTTCCTCTTTATAGAATATTTTTCTAAAGCACAGTAAACATTTAAGAAAAATAATTTTTTGAGTGTACTTATATTTTAAATTACCTTGGTAGATGTGAATTTATTTGGTGAAGTTGGCATAGAAATGGGGTATGACTGTATGTTTGTATTTGAACTTTTACGATTTGAAAACGGCAAGCTTAGACCCTGTATAAAAACTCATACAATTATTTGTTTTAATTGACGTTCATTGAAATTTTTAACATTGTTAAATTATTTTTAAAGTAGAAAACTAACCAGTTAAATTTTGAAGACACACATCGTCCAAATTATTTTCTTTTATAAATTCTGACAGTTTTTCGATGTCCGCCATTGTCTACCTACAAAAAAAATGTTCTTAAATAAAAACAAGAGAGAACGCTTTAGTCGAGTACTTCGACTATTATATACCCATTACTCAGCTAAAGGGAGTGGGAGAGAAATGAATATATGCACGCGTCAAAGCTACTAGCGCCATCTAGTGGCTGTTTCATTTTTTGCTCATAACTTTTTTAAAATTTTTTCTACATTTCGATAGGTATTAATAAACACAACAAAATGGCATTTGCACTTTAACAAAATATGTAATCTGTATTTGAATAGGTCAAAAAAGGTTCGGTTTTATTTTTACTCATAGAATTAAAAAGATGGCTTCTTTTATTAATAACGAGTCAGTAGTTTATTATAAAAAGTTGTAAACAGAAACAAAGCATTAAAAAAATTGTATTGTCCCAAGGACGTAAATTTTGTGTTTTTACATATAATTTTGGTTGTTTTTGTTTTGTTATTTGGGTATAATTTGGACCTTATAAAGGGTAAAGGGAAAGTTAGTTATAATTTTGTTTACAGTATATAATTAAAAGTTTTTCCATGTTTATCGGAGTAAGTTTCTGCCTTTTTTCCGAATGTATTAATTTGTAAGCTGAAAAACTCCGCTCTACGTCACATGATGTCAAAGGTGAATTGGTATATTTAACGACATTTTCTTTTGTAATGTTAGGTACTGAGAATGTATACATTTGTATACAATTATTTATCGAAGTGTTAAGGCTCAGATGACACATTCAATTTTTAACGTCAATTTATTGTGACAATTTTTCATTTGTGTGAGTTTAAAGAAGTGCAAGCGAGTCAGGATTAATATGATATCGCGCCTTTATTATTGGTGTTAGTAGTAGAGCAGCCAAAAATATTTGATTCTTTCTCGCGCTCGTTTGAAGTCCCATTAAAGAATAATTGCTACAATAAATTGACGTTAAAAATTGAATGTGTCATTTGAGCCTAATGGATTCAATTAGGGTAAAGTCTGGATTTCGATGTAACACTTTTCGAAATTTTTCTTGTATGTCCTTTCCAATTCTTCCTGGAACTTTTTGAAACAAAATGTTAGCTTTTCCCACTATTTCCATTCCCTGTTTTAATGTCATCCCTGATTCCTCTAGAGCACTTATGTATTGGGTTAGCAAGAAAGTCATGTCGTTTTTTTTCAATATTTTCAAAGATGATTTATTTATATCAGGACTTATAATTAATCAATTATGTATTGGCCGTTTTGTTCGACCACTAATGACCATTTCTCGGACAGCTGCATAATTCCGCGCTCGAAGAACTTTTGGTATTTTCCAGCAAAGAATCGAGACAAGTGGTTTTCGACAGCCTCATCTGAATCAAAGTTTTTACCATTCAAAGAGTTTTGAAGAGAGCGAAACAAATGGTAATCTGAAGGTGCTAAGTCCGGACTATAAGGTGGATGTGGTAGCACTTCCCAATTCAGCTCCGTTCATTTTTGCCGAGTGACCAAAGATGTGTGGGGCCTAGCGTTGTCATGGTGAAAGACTATACCCTTGCGATTAGCTAGTGCCGGCTCCTTTTCTTTAATTTTTTCCGCCAAATTGGATAGCTGGCGACAGTACACATCTGAATTGATGGTTTCATTCCGTCCCAGCAGCTCAAAGTGCCTACACCCTTCCAATTCCACCAAACAGACAGCATAACTTTCCTCTGATGGATATCGGCCTTTGATGTGGCTTGGGCTTGCTCATCTTGCTCCATGATCTTTTTCGTTGGACATTATTGTAAACAACCCACTTTTCGTCGCCAGTAATGATCCGCTTCAAAAAAGGATCGTTTTTAATCCGTTGCAGCAGAGAATGGCAGATATTGATCCGCTTAGTTAGGTGAATTTCCTTTAAGTTATGCGGAACCCAAACATCGAGCTTGTTAACGTAGCCAAGTTTCTTCAAATGGTTTTCAACCGTTGTATGCGACACACTGAGCTTCTCTGACATCTCCCGCGTTGAATAACGCCGGTTTTCATCCAGCAAAGCCTGAATTTGTTCGTCAAAAACGGCCGATGGTCGACCAGAACGTGGGGCGTCTTTAACTCCAAAATCTCCAAGCCTGAATTTGGCAAACCAGCGCTGACATTGGCGATCACTCATGGCATCTTTACCATACACTTCGCACAATTTTTCGCGAGCTTCGACCGCTTTTTTTCTTTTTCGGAAATAAAAAAGCAAAATATGCCGAAAATGCTCACTTTGATCCTCCATGTTTAATTTGCTATAGCTTCCACAAATGTTATCGAATAATTGCCCACCCAATATATACTTTATAGGATTGGAAATGCATCCTTCTAGCTGTTACATACTTTTGCACGAATACAATATACCATTTTACTCTACGAGTATAGAGTATAGAGTATACTTCTACGGGTATAAAAAAATAACACTCAAAACCCTATTATTGAAAAAAGGACAGATTTCCGGACAGGGGACAATTCAACTTTTTTTCCGGATAAAGCAGTTATAAGAAGGACAAATATGTCCGGACAAAATGGCAGCACTGTTACGATGTCCAAAAACTGCATATAAATGTTGAGGGGATTCCCTACACTGTTGAATTGCTGAATTGTTGAAAATTGAGCAGAAAATTTCAGCAATGTAGGGAACGACCCAAAATGGTTCTTGTTGAATTTTCAAATAGCTGTAACTTGTTGTAACTGTAACTTTAAACATGTAAAATTATATTTTTTATTCTTTCTTACTAACTAAAATTGTTACTAGCTTAGAATTGCTAATTTGATTTTAAAGTAAATAATGCGAACTTATAATAGTAAAATGTTGCAGAGTTGCCATGACTTTTAGTAAAATAAGGTGACAACTCTGGTTTTCAACGATTCAACAAAATTTTCAACAGCCTCGAGGCTGTTGAATTGCCGAAATTTCTGAAAGTTGACTTTGTATGGAACAGCTGATTAACAGCTGACCAAAATTCAACAATTCAGCAATTCAACAGTTTAAGGAATCCCCCAATCTGCAGAAAAAAAGTTTTGCGGTAAAAACTATACCGATGAGCAGGAGACAATTCTCGTAGAACTGGTGTCGGAGCAGAAAAACATACTAGGCTATTAGGCTGTTTAAATTTGGACTGCTGTTTTGTCGAATTGTTGAAAACCAGAGTTGTCACCTTTTTTTTAAGAGTCATGCACGCGTTATTTAATTTAAAATCAATTAATAAGCATATTTGTTGTTTTTTTTACCTTTCTAACAATTTTAAATAGAAACCAACAATAAAAAACTAAATTTTACGCGTTTTAAGTTCCCTAAAACCTTTCAACAAATAACAGCTGATTGAAAATTTCATAAAAATTTGTTTCCTGAATTCAAGGTTTATCGATTTAAGTGCGAGTTTAATATGAAGACATTTTTGTATACCATCAACTATTTCTTTAACAGAGCAACTAAATAAATTTCATTACGAGGAGAACTGCTTGCCACCACCCACTGCATCCGACTTAAGATGTTAATCAACACACTTCAGGTCGCAGCACCGAGAAAGTGCAAGTGTATACAGCGAAATTCCAGCGGTGCAACCAATTTCATGGTGGGCTAAGACAGCTCTCAGCGATAAACAACAGTCAACAGCAGCAGCTTAATTGTTGTTCCCAACTTTGTTGTCACCGCCTTTTGGCCCTAGTCTCCGTTTTGTGTGGCCTTTGCTGGCTTAGTGGTTCGAGTTCCATGTGCCAATGTGCTCTAGTTGCAGATACATTTAACGGATAGGAAACATTCCGGCCACTGGAACTTAAAGAAAGACGTTGTTACCCATTTTACATAGTTAACAGAGATCCAATTTGAGGTTCAGTTCGTGTACGACGCGCATCAAATGCGTTGTTTTTATAAGAATACCAATATACCAATAATATACCAATGTATTGAAGTTTTAATTCGAGGAACAGTGCGAGTCTTATATTGAGCAAATCTTTCATTTCACCTGGAGCTTAATGTTTTAAAGGCTAATATTTTCTCTGATGAGCTCAAAAGACCTTTCAGATCTTGAAGTATCAGGTCAAGCTCTCATATCAGGAAAATAACGTACGAAATAAATTCAGCTTTATTGCCAGGTGTTGTCAAAGTGGTAATGAGTAGAAAGAAGCTCTTCAAGTTTATACGCAAAGTTGCTCAACATGACCAGCATCCAGCAAATCAAGCTGAAACCATATTGGGAACAGTACTAGGCGCCAGTGTTGTGTCTATAAGCATTATCATTACTTTTTCATTATCATTAGAAAAATAATGCTAAATAATTAAATATTTTTGAAAAAGTAATGCCAATTGAATAGCATTGCATTATTTTTCAAAAAAATAATGCCAATGAAAAAATAATTCATTACTTCTGGCAAAAGTAATGCTAATGGAAAAATATTTCATTACATTAAAAAAATTCAATTCTAATGCTTATTTTTCAGTAAAAATATTAATGGTAATTGAACATTTTCTAAATAAATAGAAAATATCAGCCCTTTTTAAATGAACGTACACTCAGAAAAAAACACCGTGCTAAAATCAAGCAAAATCAGTCTTAATTTAAGAACGATTTCAAACTTAAAAACGTTTCGTACTGAAAGTTCTTAAATGAAGCAAAATTTTGACTTAAATACTAGAGGTGGAGAAATATCGATTTTTGGGAACATCGATGTTTTCGATGTTTATGTCAAAAAACATCGATGTTTTTCGATGTTTTTGACTAAAAATTGACATTTCTATTGGATTGGCGTATATTTGCATTTATTTTTACACATATACAAATAAACATAAATATACCTTTGCAGAGGGTATTTTAATTTTATCTAAAAGATTGATACCAAGAGCAGGAGACAGACCGGAACGAAAAACATCGATGTTTTTAATTAAAAAAAAAATTTTTCAAACTGGGCCATTTAGAAAGAAAAACAAGAGAGAACGTTATAGTTGGGTGCCCCGACTATCAGATACCCGTTACTCAGGTAAAGGGAGTGCGAGGGAGATGGAGATAGAAAATTTGATCACGCATAACTTTTTAACGAATGGTCCGATTTGAAAAATTTCTTTTACATTTCGATAGGTATTGATAAACACAATAAAACTGCATTTTTACTTTACCGAAATATTTAAGTTTTTAAAATCATATGATAAGCGATTGTGGGCGTTAGAGGGGGCGTGGCACTTTTTTAAAACAAACTTGCGCTGCGGAACTCTAGGAACTCCTAGAATCTGCATGCAAAACGCCAATCTTCTAGCTTTTATAGTTTCCGAAATCTCAGCGTTCATACAGACAGACAGACGGACAGACAGACGGACAGACAGACGGACATGGCTAGATCGACTCGGCTAGTGATCCTGATCAAGAATATATATGGGCATTTCCAGGGTGACGGACGCGACATTTTTTCAACTTAAACCTTAAAAATAAGAGTGACGCAGCATACATTTTTAACTTTTTATTTTTTTTTGAATAGCTCAGACGCTCTTGTATTTATGGTGAAAAAAGGAAGATTATCTGTCCAGCCAGTTCTTAGAAATAAAATAAAATAAGTGAAATACGGACGCGACAAAAATAGAACTGCAATATTGAAAACTTTAGAAAAACCTGCGAAACTGGAGGGCGTATTTTTTTGGCTTTTTTTTTCCAGTTTTCCTGCTGAGTAACCAAACACATCAAAGCAAGTTCGGTGGCAAAACATTCAGCGGTTTTGTTTCTAAAAATAGTGCAAGAATACGGACGCGACAATTACGGACGCGACATGTTGCTACTTAACAAAAAATTGCAACTTTTTATTTTGTTAAAATGTTGTAGAGATATTTTACGTGTTACTAAAGTTCCTACTGTAAAGTTTGGTTAAATTATTTAAGCCTTATCTACCTCTTTTTAATAGAAACATAGTTTTTATATAGCTCGTTCTATAAAAGCTATTTGACTAAGTGGTTAGAATTTAATTAAATTTTTCTGGTAAACGCAGAAATTTAATCAAAATACACCTGATAAAGAATATAAAACTTTCTTTAAGTAATAAGTTGGCTTACGAATTTTGTTGCATGTTTAGTATATTTTATTTAATTTTGTTTTTTGTTGAAAAGGCTGTGACACCCACAAAAATTTCGAATTCTATGTTACTGGATGCATAGTGTATTTTTCTAATTCCTGGGACCTGTGCAACATTTTTCCATTTTTCTTGTAGTGGTAGAGCAAAATCCTCCACTTCTTTGGCGCCAATGTAGATAAGATTTATTCCATGTAAATGTTCCTGAGCGCATTGAAAAAACTCAAAGGGACTGGATAGTATTCTATTTTGGGACTTAGTTACTTGCCAAACTTTTCTTTTGATTACGGCTCCTACGCCATCCACAGCTCCTTTTCCATGAGACGTAGCAAAATAGTTCCATTCAATTTTGACGCAAAAATTATGAACAATTGTTTTCTAGTAATAAAAAATTGAAATTACGGACGCGACAGACTTTAAAATTTCTTTAAAAATATTAATGAGCTAATTTTTTTTGTCAAAAAATTTTAATTAATTTGCTCCAAATATCCTTGCTTTAGGCATAAAAGCAGGATTATATGTGTCGCAAACTGCACGATTGAAAGGAAAAAATAGGTTTTTTTGATTATGGACGCGACATTAAAAATTTGTAAAAACAAACTTCAAAAAAACCATCAAATCCATTATTCCTTAAGAAGTTTATATTTTTTCCTAATAGCATTTGCCTCAAACTATTATGTAGGCTTGGTTGTTTGATCTTGAGACTTCCACAGAAGGCATACCAATATTACGAAAACACAACAAAATGTTGCTGAGATATACATACAGTACGTGTTGCTCGTTTTTCAAAGCTGCATATCTTCGTGTAAAAAATTAATTTGGAAGAAAATTTAATTGACTTACAAAATGTAGATACCAATGCTATTTTTAAATAAAAAAATAAATTTTTCAGCCAACTTTTAATTTTTGGGGTTTGGTTGACTTTTTCCTGGAAATGCCCATATACTTTATGGGGTCGGAAACGCTTCCTTCTAGCTGTTACATACTTTTGCACGAATACAATATACCCTTTTACTCTACGAGTAACGGGAATAATTAATTGATTTCTTTTTTTCCGTTTTAAATCTGAAGAGTATGGGCTCGACAAATTCGCCGCAAATTATTTTCAACATCTATACACTGAGAAAACTTGAGAACAAAAAAATCAAGAACGAATCTTCTTGATTTCAGTATTTTGTCTTCTCACTTTTTTTAGCACAAACGTTCTTGATATCAAGAATGAAAGTATTCTTGATCTGGTTTTTTGAGAATACATCATTCTTGATTTCGTTTATCAAGCATGAGCATTCTTGAAATCGTCCCCAAGCATTCTTGATATCGTCCCCAACTTCGTCTCAGAGATGAAAAAAAATGAGAGAGATTAAAATTGAGAGAGACATTCTCTCTGAAATTTTTCGGCAAGTTACCGAATTACACTTCGGATCTCGTAAAATGATCGTGTTTTTCGGCCAGTTTCTCGCAATTAGTGAAGCAGTATGATGGACGCTGACGACACACGCTTAAAGAACCTTCTATAGGAACAAGATATTTTGAGTGCTCTGCCCTTCCTCGAACGTAAGTATTTAATAATAACATTAGTGTTAAAATAATAAAAATAATAGTGAAAAAAAGCAATACAATAAATAAATACTTTAAATACTAGATAACACTAGTTTACAACTTTAAATTTTATTTCGAGATAAACGCAGAGACCAATTTTTTTTGATTAGTTTTGAGTTGCTGATCACGCTGAACAAATTAAAAAAAATTCCCAAAGAACCGTTCTGAAGATATTCGCAAAAATCCAGATTTTCGGCACTTCTTTTATAAAACCTAACAGATCTAAAAAACCATTAAACCAATAAACTTGTAACTTACAATATTTAAAAGGCAATATATGCACCTTTCCGAAATGCTATTATTCGTTGTGATCGGGTCGCAATTAATGGAGGTACAACCTGTAAAAGTTCAAAAAAAGTTTCATTTCTGGCGTTTTTTTGTTATAGCTAGTTTTCATTTAATTCAAAAAAATACAAATAAAAATGTTTAAATTATTTTGAGCTTTTAGATCTATAGGCCCTTTTGTTGTTAACGAGTTAAGGCCATATATTTGCAAATGGAGTGCAAATTCTAGGAGATATGCATTTTTTAGTGAAACAACCCATTTCCAAAAAATGCTTTTAAAGGCAAGTGGCCTGCTTTTGGTAGTTTGCTTTTTGACATATGAACAAAATAGGAGTATTTATTGTACATTAAGTAGTATACCTATACATATTTCAAATACATTTAAAGTACTTAAACAAAAATCGTAAAACCAAATCTGTGGAGCCTCTTTGAAGAAAATATGGTTTTCGAAAATGCATGTCTAAAATATGTTAATTTCATGAGGTTTCAGCATATAAGCGGAAGGAACAGTACCTCAACACCCCTCACATTTTTTCAATCTCTGGTTGCGAAATACACGGGGTGACACAAAAAGTGAGGGGTGAGTGAGGCTTGTAGATGGTTTTCCAAAGGAATTTGCATTTTTCCTACACCAGTGCTTGCTAAGAGGAACAGGATTTCTAACACTCTCACTTTCCCGGTGGTAAGAGAAGTTGTGTGTTCGACCCACCAAATTTTATTGCGTAATTGCCCGTTACCCAAGGAAATGCAAGATATCCGATTGGGACAAATCGGAAAACTTTATTTAGTTTCACTTTCGCTGGAATTGGTTCGTTCGTCAGCTGGCTGTGGCGGCAGGCCTGGTTGGCGTTGCGCCTTCTTCGACTCAAGATCACTGCGGCGGCGGCGCTCCATCTCGGCGTCATCGCTCTCCGCATTCTCGCTGCATTCGCTGTCCCTAGGGGCTCTCCTGCCTCGAGAGTTGTGGGGAGTTTTAAGACTCCACACAACATTTAAGCTCGGAAGAAGACTTTATTATTTGAACTTTTTCGCTCATGATGTAAAGAAACTTCCCGCACTTGCATCCAGCAATAGTCGCCTAGCATTCCTTCATCCCAGAAACCTTGGTAGCGCTTTTCAAATGATGACATATCCTGATGAAACCGTTCTCCTTGTTCATCACTTTCTGCCCCCAAGTTCAACGGAAAGAAATCCAAATGACTGTCAAGGAAGTGCATTTTAAGAGACATTCGCGAACCTGTGTTAAGGCATATGACTAACTTAAAGGATTGTAATTTTATTTAAATGTTTATACCACTCACCAATGGCGTGAAAGGATTTCATCATGGTCTTAATTAAATGACTGAAGTTATCTTTTCTTTCGTTTCCCAAAAATCCGTGAACCACTTCCTGAAAAGCGTTCCAAGCCGATTTTTCTGCAGGTCGTAATGAATTTGTAAAATGTTCGTCTGCGAACAATTTTTTTATTTGCGGCCCAACAAATATACCGGCTTTGACTTTTTCCGTGGATAGCTTTGGAAATTTCGTTCTAAGGTACTTCATACCTTTGCTGTGCGGATCTTTCGCCATTGCTTTTACAAAATTTTTCATCAAACCCAGTTTTATGTGCAGCGGTGGAAGAATAACGTTCTCTGCACGGACAAGGGCTGCTTTAAGGACATTACTTTCGCCGATGACATGATCCTTTCGATTTGGCCAATCATGCTGTGAAAAATGTAAAGCATCTGCCCTGCTATTCCAGAGGCACAAAAAGCAGCTAAACTTTGTGTATCCACCTTGGAGACCAGTGAGTATGGCAACAACCTTCAAGTCACAACATATTTTCCAATTGTAGGTTTTGTAGTCAATTAGTTCCAGAAGCAGCTTCATGGTCTCATATGTTTCCTTGACGTTAGTGGAATGACCAATAGGTATTGATGGTTTTTCGTTTCCCTTATGCAGTAAAACAGCTTTAACGCTATACTTGCTTCCGTCAATAAATAAACGCCAGTCAGCAGGATTGTGATGTTCTCCTAGTGCTTTAAATAACTCTGAAACGTTATTGCAAAAACAAAAATCCTTAGTTTTTGAAAAATATTTTTCAAAAATTTTGCCTCGATTTCTGTAAAATGAAATTCGAGTTTCCGCTTTCAAAAAACCATGTTCCTTTAATCGGGAAGCAAGAATTTCGGACTTTTCTTTCGACAAATTTAAATCTCGACACAAGTCATTGAGATCTTTTTGACTCATAAGCTTCATGAGGGAATTTTCAGATTCTGAATGTTCAGATTCACTCGAATAACTTGTCGTCTCTTTATCAACTGGTTCATCATTATTATTTCGGTTGATTCTTGGCTTTGGAAAATGCGAAGAATGTGGTTCTACTTTGGATACTGATGCTACATCGGGGTAAACTAATTTGGCATATTTTCCACCTCTGACACTCGTCAAACAAAAATAGCAATCAGTATTGTGATCCATTGGATTTCTCCACAGAACCGGCCTTCCAAACGTTAAATATTTTTCCTTTCCACTTTTAAACAAAATTAACCGAGTTGAGCATGTGCGGCAAGTTGACTTAGGAGTCCATGGTTTAGTTACGTTATTTGGTTCAATGCCGAAGTACTGCTTGTAAGCACTTAATATGGTGTCGGTAATTTTAACACACTTTTTTGGGTTGAGGATATAACACCCGCAAACGTAACAAAACCTTTTGGGAGAATTTTTGCACATTTTGGAAACGGCTATTTTTCGAAAGAAGTTTTACGAAAAGATTGCTTAAATGCTCTTAATTGAATCAAGAACTGAAAAATTTTCTTCTCAGAGGCTCCACCGATTTTTTTCCACTACTTTTTGTTTATGTACTCTATATGTTTTTGATTCAAGTGTTAAAATCATCATTTTGAAAAGCGCTACCAAGGTTTCTGGGATGAAGGAATGCAGGCGACTATTGCTGGATGCAAGTGCGGGAAGTTTCTTCTCATCATGAGGGAAAAGTTCAAATAATAAAGTCTTCTGCCGATCTTAAACATTTCTTATTCTTTTTTGGGCGTTGTTGCTCACCGAAAACCATATTTTCTTCAAAGAGGCTCCACAGATTTGGTTTTACGATTTTTGTTTAAGTACTTTAAATGTATTTGAAATATGTATAGGTATACTACTTAATGTACAATAAATACTCCTATTTTGTTCATATGTCAAAAAGCAAACTACCAAAAGCAGGCCACTTGCCTTTAAAAGCATTTTTTGGAAATGGGTTGTTTCACTAAAAAATGCATATCTCCTAGAATTTGCACTCCATTTGCAAATATATGGCCTTAACTCGTTAACAACAAAAGGGCCTATAGATCTAAAAGCTCAAAATAATTTAAACATTTTTATTTGTATTTTTTTGAATTAAATGAAAACTAGCTATAACAAAAAAACGCCAGAAATGAAACTTTTTTTGAACTTTTACAGGTTGTACCTCCATTAATTGCGACCCGATCACAACGAATAATAGCATTTCGGAAAGGTGCATATATTGCCTTTTAAATATTGTAAGTTACAAGTTTATTGGTTTAATGGTTTTTTAGATCTGTTAGGTTTTATAAAAGAAGTGCCGAAAATCTGGATTTTTGCGAATATCTTCAGAACGGTTCTTTGGGAATTTTTTTTAATTTGTTCAGCGTGATCAGCAACTCAAAACTAATCAAAAAAAATTGGTCTCAATGTTTATCTTTTTTTGCTGTAAACTAGTGTAATACTAGATACACGTTTGTGAAAAAAAAAGTGACGCCACGCTAAATGCATCTATGTATGTATACATATGTGTGCTTATGCAGATGCGTGTGGAAGTGATTTCCAATCTCTAAAGATTATAAAATGAAAGACCGATTTTTAAGGGGATACGACCACAGCCCAAACCTTAAGAGCTACAGCAGCCAAATTTTTGCACAGTATTTCATTGGGGGCGTAGGCGCCCACTAAGATCCGACATGTCCCCCCAGTGGCCCCAAACAGCTCCAACATCCATATTTAGAGCAAAAAAGAATTAGATGTACTTAAGCTTAACTTCTAAAGTGGTTGGAATTTCGAAATTTGGATTTTGCAGAATTTTAGGTCTTGAAAAGGCCTAATTAGAAATCTAAACGAAATTTCGATATCCCCCATAATTTGGGGGCAACATTTAAAATGAACTTTTCGATTTTAAAAATCTAAACCGCTGCTCCGATCAAGATGATTTTTGGATCATTAGTTATTGTATGGCCCAAGTGCTTAAGTTTTATTTTTCAAGTTTTTAACATTTTTTAAAGTATTTTTAACGAATTTATTTAGATTTTCTAAGTTATTGCGTTGCATTTTGTGGGAGCCTGCCGAGAGAGCGAAACCCAGAGAGCGGATGCCAAGAGAGCGACGGCCGAGAGAGCAACACCCAAGGAAACTGTCGAGGGGGAGGGGTAGTGCTGTGTGTGATAGGGAGGGGAAAGGGACAATTTAAGTTAAAATTTGTTTTGGATTTTAAAAACTTAAGCTGCTGTTCCGATCAATATGATTTTCGATCAATAGTCAGTCCTGTGGATCAAAAGCTTAGGTTTTATTTTTAAAAAAATATTTTTCATTTTGTAGCAGAAGTAAGAGCCTTATTTTTTTTCCACCAAGGAAGAAAATAAAAAATTACTACAAATTCTGTAAGCAAAGACAAAATGTTTCCAATTTAATTATTAATCTTAAGATTCGAACTTTTGACCAAATACGTATGTACATTTGTATATTTGGATATGTTTTGATTTGCTTATATGTACAATACATGTACAATACAATACATACACACAATTTGTGTGTATGTTTCTACTTGAAAGTAGATAATGTGCTTAAATACAAATAAAATCATTAATTTCCTTTCAGCCAATGCAAAATTTGTCGAGCTTAAAATTAATAATTATCAATCAAATGTGGAATCGGAAAATAATAAGTTACTTCGCTATTTTTGTATGAGATGCCAATCTTTTCGTGTGTGTACAAATGTTTTCGTTTCATTCAAAACAACAAATTTGAAACAATTTACAAACAAGTGTACATTTGTACGCAAATTAAAATTGCATTGATAGTATTGTAACTGATAGAAAGTATACAAATTCAATACTTTTACATTGATCACATTCATTTATTATATAGCTCTGCCAGTAGCCTTCTGATTCTCGCCCCTGAAGGATCTTCTAAAAAGGGTTTTACACAAAGGTTTTCAAAAAACGCGCTAATAAGAAAACATAAAGTCCTGACAACCGTACTCCAAACTAATTTTAAGCGAACGAAGTCGCTCCGGGTATAGCTAGTAAATAATACTAAAAACAAGAAAGGAAGCTAGCTTCGGCCAGCCGAAGCTTATATACCCTTGCAGATCATTCCTATTAATTTACAAATCGCAAAAATGTTAAATTTCCTATTATTTCTCTTATTTCCGATCGTTCCTATGGCAGCTATATGATATAGTAGTTCGATTTTGATAAAATTAAAATCGAAATTCGGAAATATTTAAAAAGAGTCATATCCCAAAGTAGAAGTGAATACAATAAAAACCAACGGAGCAATAATTTATTTCCTATTATATTCCCATTAATTTTCCGATCGTTCCTATGGCAGCTATTTGATATAGTCGTCCGATTTTGATAAAAATTTTTTCGAAATTCATAAATAATTAAAAACTAATATTCCCAAGATTAGAAGATCCTTCCTATGGGAGCTATAGGATATAGTTGTCCGATCCGGTCGGTTCCGACTTATATACTACCTGCAATAGAAAGAAGCCGATAGCTTAAAAACTGAGAGACTAGTTTGCGTAGAAACAGACAGACGGACAGACGGACAGACGGACGGACAGACGGACATGGCTAGATCGACTCGTCTAGTGATGCTGATCAAGAATATATATACTTTATGGGGTTTATGCGTTGCAAACTTCTGACTGAAATCATAATACCCTCTGCAAGGGTATAATAAGTTTCCTATATACATACTTAGAATATGTACATTAGGGCGGTCCAAAAAATGAAATCTTATTCTCACCCCTTCATATCGTAGATTAATGTCTGCAAAAAATGTATCCAAAAATCAAAAAAATGTTTGTTGACGTTTAGACCTTGCGAAATGTCCTCAAAGTTTCATGTAAAATTACTCATACGACCTGTAGGCCAGCCAGAACTTTTTTTAAAAATATCTTTTTCCCCTCTCCAACTTTGTCAACTGTCTGATATTATTCAATATGAATCTAAAAATGAAGAAAAATGACGACATTTTTTTGGTTGGGAAACTGATATCTGAAATACCCACAACGGACTTTCCAACGAAAAGGACCGTTCTTTCTAATGTCCTTTATAGGACTAGATTTAAAGGAAAATCGGTACTGGAAAGCGCAAAAAAAGTGGCAAATATGCTGATTGCCATTTGGAATCAAAGGAATATTCGAGCCCGCCCTTTCCACCACATTCTAAAATCAATATCGCGCCTTCACAAGGACTATTTTGACTTAAAAAAAAATGTAAATAAAAACGCAGCAATTCACCGAAACAGGGAAAGTTGTTTAAAACTACTCTAAGTGAACTATTTTGCATTACCCATGCCCTGGCGCCCTCAGATGCATTTTCGGAATTAAGTGATACAAATTTAAGTGATGGCAGTATAAGTGTAAAAGGCGCAGGCTCGAATCTCCAATCATGCCTAAGAAAAGAAACTTCATTACGCCAAAACTGGTTGAGGTTCTTGATAGGTGCCAAGTCAGTTCAAGAAATGCTGTGTTTATTCTGGAAGCAACTGCAGAAGCTCTTGGCATCGATTTGGGCTCTCTGTCTATCAGCAGGACAAATATAATAAGGGTTCGAAATCAGCTTCGGAAAAAAAGATCTGAAACCATTAAAGAAGACTTCGGCAAGTTGGTGCCAAGATCTTTAACTGTGCACTGGGACGGAAAGCTGGTTCCGCCTCAGAGTAAGTATTTTAAGATAGAAAAAATTAAATTATTAAATATTTAAATTCTACCTTAATACTACTCAGATGCAAATGAAAAGGCAGTAGAACGCCTCCCCATTGTAGTTACCGGAAATGATATCGAAAAACTTTTAGGTGCGCCGGAAGTTCTGAACTCATCTGGTAAAGTGCAGGCAAAAGCTATATTTGACGCTTTACGTGACTGGGACTTACAGGACAATATTCAAGCAATATGCTGCGATACAACTGCTTCCAATACAGGGCGATTAAATGGGGCTTGTGTGATCCTGGATCAACAGTTAGGCAGAGATTTGCTGTATTTCCCATGTCGCCATCATATTTATGAGCTGGTATTAAGAGGTGTAGTAGAGGCAAAGCTTCCGAGGTCAAGCTCAAACGCGGATCTTCCTTTGTTTAAGCATTTTAAAAAAGCTTGGCCAAATGTTAATAAGAAAGCGTTTGAGTATGGTGCCCATTTCCCAAGATGCTGGAAGCACATTGAACCACGGAAGACAAGCCTAATCAATTTCACTGAGCATCATCTTGAGCTGGTTCAAAAGCGGAACGACTATCAAGAATTCTTGGAGCTGTCGATTCTGTTTATAAATGGAAAGTCAGAGAAACGAGTCTTATCGATTAAAGCGCCTGGAGGTATTAACCAAGCCAGATGGATGGCCAGAGCAATTTATGCCATCAAAATCCTAATGTTCTCAAGCCAATTTGAAATTACAAGCGAGGAGCGACTAGGATTGGAAGACATTTCTGTTTTTGTAATAACTGAATATTTAAATGTCTGGTTCGAGTGCAGTTCTGCTAAGAAATCACCATACTTAGACCTGAAATTCATCCAGCGAATGCACGAATATGGCAAAATTGATCAAAACCATCTGTGGTATCTGACGGATGAAGCAGTTTCGCTGGCGTTTTTTGACGATGAGGTCCCTACAGAAGAAAAGGCATCAATGGTAAAAGCATTGAAAGTAGTAGAGAAAAACCCTTTCTAATTCATTTGAATAAGGAGTCTTAAAACTCTCAAGGCAGAAACAGCGAAAAAAGAAATAACGGGACCTCCATTTAGAAAACGGGGCAAGCCATCAAGGAGATGCGCCGCGGAAGCTAGCTGACGATCACAACAATTCCAGCGAAAGTGAAACAATAAAGTTTTCCGATTTGTCCGAATCGGATATCCTGCATTTGCTTGGGTCACAGGGGGGTCCAATCAATGAGATAGTCATAGCGAAAACAGGTCGTTTTTAATTTGCTATTATCAATTATATCAAATTTTGTTTTTAAATAAATAATATACATACATGAATGTTGCATTATTTGTCTAATATTATTATGGTCTATATCAGTGGCGGATCTAGGATTTTGTTGCATACTTTTTGAATACAAACATTTCTTTAATTTTTCACCCGAGTGGGTGGTGATATATCACCCATATCACCTCCATGGATCCGCTCATGGTCTATATGAACTTATGGGGATCTATTTATTCAACGATTTTTTCGAAAGAAATGGAAATTTTTTTGAGAGGGAAAGGTTTTAATGACTAATTATGCATTTTGAGAGAGTATTTTGAATTTTTTCTTAATATAAAACGGCCATTGTCAACACAATTTCCCTAATAAGATTTGTTAATAAAACAGCATCTAAATGCCTTATTCTTTGTATCCTACAACAGGTAATAAAAAAACTTCTTAGTTCAACACCGATTTAAGTACCGTAATATTACATTTTGCCTCTAGGTCCGGCTAGGTTTTCCATTTATTAAAACTTTCAAAGTAGTCCAAAAATGTGACAAACGAATTTAAAAAATAAAACCAAGTCAGGGCCACCTATTTGAAAATAATATATTTGATGAAAGGCAACAGTGCGTATGAGTTATAAACTTTGAGACCAATTCGCAGACCCTAAAACGCTTTTTTTTCAAAAAATTTCTTTTGGCATACCTTAAATACCTCAATGCGCACCGTATAGGCGGGCGAGAGTGGGACCTTAAAAATTTCCATACAAATGTGGACCGCCCTAATGTACATACACGTTTGTGAAAAAAAAGAAATTGAGGAATATAATAACCATTTAAGATCGTACATAATTAAAAATTCAACAGGAAATTTCATTACAAATAAGCTTTCAGAATTTTGTACCGCACCCATACATTCATACGTACTTAATAATGATAAGACTGCTGTTAGACTTACATATGTTTAGGTATAAGTAATTTGTAATAATAATGTAATATCTATAATAATAATTAAATAATGAATAAAATATAAAGAAAGTGGATATAAAAATTTTTAATTTTTCTGAAAAATTCCTTTTGGGATCAAGAGTGGAACATTCTTGAAATCGAGAAGAACGTATTCTTGAAATCAAGCACACTTAATAATGAAATCAAGAAGAATCGTTCTTGAAATCAAGGAGAGTTTCGTCTCAGAAGGGTCTAAATTACTAAAATCAAGAGCGCCTAATCTTGAAATCGAGAACGCCTATTCTTGAAATCAAGAATGCCCATGCTTGAATCCAAGAATTTTTCTTCTTGAAACCAAGAATACGTTCTTCTTGGTAAGAGAGAAATTATAAATACCGAGAACGATTTACTCTTGGAACCAAGAACGCCTATTCTTGAAACCAAGAACGCCTATGCTTGAATCCAAGAATTTATCTTCTTGAATCTAAGAAGACTTATACTGAAATCAAGAATACTTATTTTCAAAAAAGTAGTCTCAAGTAGTCAGTTTAGTAAAACCGTTCTTGGCTCACTTTTGAGCACGGAAATACTGAAATCAAGAACGTTGAGAACGGTTTTTTTTTCTCGGTGTACTGATTGCCTAACGGAATTAAGTCGCCAATCATTAATGGCAAATAAACGATAAAGCAAATCATTTCACTGGCTTTCATTTTAAGCTAATTGTTTTTAACGTATTGTGCTGTAATGTCAGCACATATATTTGAAGCTTGTAGTTCGCCATAAGGAAATAGGCGTCTTCTAGAGTTTATCGTTTCCAGATTTTTTATTCCAGTCGTAATGTAACATTACTAATGTTATCTTCCTCACAATCTTTGATGTAATTTTCGGTAGTTCGAATATTTTGTTCTTTTGATATAATTCTACTTTCATCTTTTGTGCACCTGCAAGCTCTACAAAATATAGATGAATTAAATGATTGTACCATGCCCAAAACTGCATTGGCAGCGAGATTGTCACCTATAACTAAAACTAACACAAAAGATTTTTTTAAATTGATAATAATACCAGCTTCTAAAACTTTGAATTGTTCAATCAACTCCCTTAGGCAAATTTCGTAACCATAAAGTTTTAAATATTTTGATGAAATAAAAGCAGCTGGAAAAACTAAATCTAGCTTTGACTGTAAGTGTTGAGGAATGGTAGGAAAACTATAATAGCAAGCACATACATAGTAAGGATGCGACCCAAGCGGGTTGTTGATTTGGAAATCGTCAAAATAAATATTGTAAGGTATGACAGTGTCACAAAATTTTGAAGAAGACTTTATATATTTCAATACGTTTCCGTTAATAACGTTAGCTGTGCCTGTTTTTTTACTGAGTAACATCATATTTTCCTTTGTTTCCTTTAAAACATTGAGAAGCTCGAAAGATCGGTGAAACTGAAAGGCAAGTGGCATTATATAAACTTTCATTTCCTTCCTATCTAGTGTTGGAATACCCCGAACATCGCTTTCAACTAATTCGTTATTTATTACTTTTTCTGATGCATCTTTAAAAGTCTGATTTTTTTCCAATTTCGTGGAAAGTTTAAATTCTGTTTCAATATTTTCAAACGCAGTATTTAAGCAAATGGAAAGTTCTTGTATCTCTACATGAAAGTACGCTAAATCCTCAAGATATTTGGAAATATTTTTTAATATTTGAGAAAAAGTATTTAAAATATACCTAGAATTTTTACGTGAAAGGTTGATTTTGGCGTATAAATTAGTAGCGAATTCCAAAAAGTTTTCCTCTTAATCTCAAAAAAGTGGATTTTTTAAAACAATCTACTTTGTCATCAGGAAAGTCTTCGAAATGAACAAAAGGACTTTCTGTTTCAATACCGCTGTTGTTTTGTGGGTTATGATTTATTAAATGGCGCTTAAATGATCTAAAACTGGAAAACTTTTTTTACAGCCATTTTGAGTGCACTGTGTAATATCAGTGTTCTTTATTAAATGAACAAGTTTGAGGTGTGATTCATATAGATTAATATTAGCAAAGCAGTCTCTACATTTAAAGCAAATAAACATTTTTAGGGATAACTTAATGTCATTGAAAAAAAAAAGAGATTTGAAGGAAGGTCCAAGCTAAAATGCATGGATCGGGATATTTTAGATTCAGTAGTAGTAGTAGTAGGTTGTTTATTGTTTGTGTTTTGTTTTTTCTTTGTTGCTTATTTATAACTGGCTGTACATATTTAAGGTTACATCAAAACAAATAAACAATCAAAAATTGGTTACAACGACAATGGCTTTTATGCCGTCAGTCGGTTAATTTAGTTAAATTAGATTCTAAAATTGTTCTAAAATAATTTTTTTTCTGTAATTACTGGCTTTTGTAATGAAGAACGCCAGATTCTCCCAGTTTTCCCCATTTAGAAGACTGTGGAGATCCGATTCGCAAAGGGTGGTTTTCGTAAAACATGTAAAACGAATCTCTCTCAGAATAGGGCAGACTGCAATGAAGTGTTGAACATCCTCGATTTCTCGCATGTTGCAGAGGCTGCATTCCAGTGATGTGTTGCTGCTGTATGGCCTGCCATTTAGAGGTAAAGTCTCGGTTCTAGCTTGGAAGATATGTTTTATGAGTATTCCTTTATGTTGATCGTGGAAGTAGTTTTTTTCATATAAATTATGCTCAAGATTTCTATACACACTCCTCGACGCGCTGTTTTTGGCTTTAGTTAGTTTAGATTCAGTACTTGGAATAGTTTAAAGGTGCAATCAAATGCATCAATAAATGCTTTAAACTTTAAAAATACGTTGTAAAAATAAACATAGTAGGTCTTCTTACATTCAATGCCCACTGTGATTATAAACGGCTGCAAAGTTGTTTCTTGCATCTGGCAATTGGCTCGGATCTCCTCAACTCTGACGTGGATGTTGTTGATGCTGGAGATATTTACTACAAAAACTTATTGGGCGTCTATTATTGAGTAGTTCCTGCCCCCAACGCCCTTTGATGGAACTACAGCGTTTAGTAATTGTAATAAGGTGGACTCCTCTCGATCTGATGAAAGTAAAAAGAATACATTCAATTAAGTTTATTAGGCAGTGATTAAAATATGATATGTAATGTAATTATTATTACCAATATTTTGCGATTCCTCTGCCTCTTTTAAAAGTGCCTGTCTTATTGAGTTAAGCTTCTTTGTGCAAAAATATTTATAGAGCTTGCTTTTAAAGGCATGCCATTTTCTTGTCAATATGTCTTTTTTTCCGGATATTGCAAGTTAAAGTCAATTTCAATCTAAAATTTGAATAAAAATATAAAAAATAAATGAAATATATATGTAAGAAATATTTACCAAGTCTTGGGCACGTGCATCCTTTAAAAGTGGCCATTCAACAAGAAAATCAAAATTGCTCAGAGTTTTTAAATGCGATTGTCTAAGTTTGTATAAACGAGACCATCTATCGCAAACGATATCTCAATCACTTAAATGACGTGAAAGTTCCTCTTTTAGGCCTAGCAAGTTTTCCGAAACTTCTAGAACCTCTGTTATTTCGACGTCATTAACGGATTGTGGAATTGTTTTTCGTCGAATTTTTTCTTCATATGTTTGGTGTTTGTGTATTTCGTATACAGTTTTCCGCTGGGGGGCTTTTTTCCACGACGTGGTATATAATAATAGTCCTGTTAGGATAACAAATATATTTAAAAATAAATACAAAAAAGGATTTTTTAACTTACAGAAAGGTCTTTTTCGTTTGGAAATACGTTTCGAATTTCGTGAAAAATAAAAATGAAATCACTTGGACCGAGCCTTTTACTGTTAAGAAATATGTTTTCCAACACGATTTGAACAAGCTTTTCTCGCTTAGAGTCAGTAAGAAAATCGTGCTCTTTGTAGGAACTAAGGCTCAGATGACACATTCAATTTTTAGCGTCAATTTATTGTGACAATTTTTCATTTGTGTGAGTTTAAAGAAGTGCAAGCGAGTCAGGATTAATATGATATCGCGCCTTTATTATTGGTGTTAGTAGTAGATCAGCCAAAAATATTTTATTCTTTCTCGCGCTCGTTTGAAGTCCCATTAAAGAAAAATTGCTACAATAAATTGACGTTAAAAATTGAATGTGTCATCTGAGCCTCAGAATGGCTTTTCCATATGCGCTTTGGTGTAGCAATTCAGAGAGAGTCTAAATAATAAAATATTAACCATAGGTATAACTAATTGCAGAGTCATGTACTTACCACTCCTCCAAAAATAACTTTTTGTGGATTCCTCAGGCTAGTGGCGCTCTGTCAACAATATGTATTATACACACATACTCATGAATGTCCATTTTTTTAATTTGCAATTCTACCTAAATCTACCCATCAATTACGGGATTAGGGTTAAATAGCTCACGTTTTCAATATCACATAGTCACTCATTCACCTTTTAATTGTTTCTCCAAATGGCTCATGCCAAAACTTAGTAAAAGTTGTTCCATTTTGTACGCGCTTTTTATACCCTTGCAGAGGGTATTATGATTTCAGTCAGAAGTTTGCAACGCAGTGAAGGAGACGTTTCCGACCCATTAAAGTATATATATTATTGATCAGCATCACTAGACGAGTCGATCTAGCCATGTCCGTCTGTCCGTCCGTCTGTCCGTCTGTCCGTCTGTCCGTCCGTCTGTCCGTCCGTTTCTACGCAAACTAGTCTCTCAGTTTTGAAGCTATCGGGTTGAAACTTTCCCAAAAGTCTTCTTTCTATTGCAGGTAGTATATAAGTCGGAACCGACCGGATCGGACAACTATATCCTACAGCTCCCATAGGAATAATCGGAAAAATATTGGGAAAAAAATTATAGCTTCTGTGTTTTTTGACATTTTTCCTTCATCTCTTGGAAATATTATTTTTTATATATTTCTGAATTTCGAAAATTTTTAAAAAATCGGACGACTATATCATATAGCTGACATAGGAAGGAACAGAAAATTAATGGGAAAAAAATAGGAAATAAATTATAACTTCTTTGGTTTTTATTGTATTCTTTTCTACTCTAGGATATGACTGTTTTTTATTATTTCCGAATTTCGAATTAAATTTAACAAAAATCGGACGACTATATTATATATAGTTGCTATAGGAAGGATAGAAAAATGATGTCAAATTATTACGAAATTGAACATTTTTGCGTTTTGTAAATTAATTGGAATGATCTGCAAGGGTATATAAGCTTCGGCTGGCCGAAGCTAGCTTCCTTTCTTGTTTTTCTTGCATGACACTCAGACGCTATCCACAGACTCTATGCAACACTTGTTCTATATCAGTGCTGTGTAACTGTGCAAACGCGCAAATGTGCATTGTGTGCGCACAGGTGCGCGCTTTTTAAATTCAATATTCTTTAACCTTTTAAAAGAGTTTATTTAACTTACCTTTCGAAACGTTAGTAATAAAAATAATATTTTTGAAGTTAGGCGAGTGCATTTCACATTATTGAAGCCTATTCTTAACCAAATCTATAAAATAATTAAACGTGTGGAGTATTTATCAACACAGGTTTTTAAAATATGCAACACTACATCCAGCCGGCCGCATGCTAACACCAATACTATTGCATGACGCTACCGAAGCTTCGCGAAGGTTAACGGAACACAGATGAACAAGGGAAAGCAAGTGATGCATTTCGTTCACACTTAATGAAATATGTCCTATTTTAGAAATATCTTCTTGTTCTATCATAATTCGCAATATATACATATATACATATATATATGTACGTGTGCGTCCTCTCGATCATAATTAACCTGCGCTGGCGGCTGGAATAATTTTTATTTTGCTGTGTTATTGAATTATCAAATAAAAACACCTCTTAACGAGGTAAAAAACTAGTGACGATCGCACCTTCAACGTACAAAAGTTCTGATATCAACATTTGTGACGAAAAATTATTACACTCGTCATTAAATACACTTTCTAATATTTTCTCATTCGGCCCGCCCTAGCAAACTATTCCAGCCTTTTTCCCTTCACATGCATTTTCTATTGCAGCGTGCCGAATGAGAAAATTTTAGAAAGTGTATATAATGACGAGTGTAATAATTTTTCGTCACAAATGTTGATATCAGAACTTTTGTACGTTGAAGGTGCGATCGTCACTAGTTTTTTACCTCGTTAAGAGGTGTTTTTATTTGATATCAGATGTTTTGTATTGTTTATTTTTGCTCTCATATTTAAGAATTGCATTAATGGAACGGTTTAAAACAATTTTAACGATTTCTTGACCCTAAAATACAGTTTGGATATGCACATACACATAAAAAATTACTTTTTGTCATTCAGAAATTGTTAAAACACTTAAAACTTAACTTTTAATCTTTAAAAATTGTTAAAGGACTAGTAAACGATGAGAAAACATGAATTCCATAAGGATCCGATACGAGTGAGAGAGTAGCCCTACTTGCTGCGACGTGTTTTCATAGAAAAAAGCAGAGGCCTTGTTAAAAAAAATTATTTTAAAATTTAAAGAAAATCGTTAGAGCCGTTTTTGAGAAAAATAAAAAAAAGCTTAAAAAAAAGTTTAAAAAAATTTTCTTTTGTTCATATCTTTTTAACTATTACATTTACACAAATTGCATATAGAAGGCGTTTATAGCATTTAAAAATACCTTTCAAACGAGATGCAGTACAAGTCTGTAGCTTTAGTAGTATAGAAGTTACGGCTTTCCGAATTTTAGCTATTTATAGCTGTTTTCCCGCTAAGCTAGCGGGTTTTTCCAAAAGTGGTAGAACAAAAGTTTTTTATATCGATGTGATGAACGTCATATCAAATTTTCAGAACTTAAAAAACATATTTTGGACAAACTGACAAGCGGACAAACTGACAAACAGAATTAAATTTTCATTTTGGGAAGAAGAAGAAAATCTTATTTTGGCTATAACTTTTGAACGGAGCGTCGGATTTTATCATATGACCCCTCATTCGACGGGTATTTTCAATAAGAATACAACTAAAACATTGCGAGGGGGCTTTTATCCCCACCGGCCCCAACAGCTCCAAAATTCGAAATTTTCACTTTTTCACTTTCACCTCTCTCTCCCAAATTAATTGATTTTCTTGAGGTCTTGGTATGCAATCCTTTAAGTTTTTGCAATACCTTTCGATTGGTGTATTACTCATTACGATCGGACTATCACAGCAGATTTTCAATTTTGCGGCTATATAATAGTAGTCGCCTTCGCACACTCTCCTGGTGCGCTTCGTCACTACATGGACTGCCGTCCATAGTGATTATACGATTATAAGCATGCGTAAATATGCAATAAATATGTACATATGTATGTATTTATTTGTCGGACTCCTCTAGTAGTAGTGACGGCAAAAATCATTTTCTTTACGGCCATTAGCATTGCCGTCAATGCTCACGAAATTCGATTGTGCTTTAAGTTCCCGAAAACAATTAGTATAAATATATTTCTGTGTTTAAAATTTGACAATTTTATCTTTTAGGTTCAAAACGCATATTTTTTAATATATATGGAGAAAAATTTTATTTAAAATGTTTATTTTGCTACCAAATTCAAAAACTGAAGTACCTTGCATTTTACTGAGGCATTGTAAAATTATTTGTATGACTTTTAAAAACATTTGTACTCACAAAGTGTTTTAAAATTAAAAGTTTTATAATTTGTATGGCTAAAATTTTATTTAAAACTTTTTATTTTAGAATGACGTACTAAAACGGCTTTTTAAAAATCGTATTTTCTCTGTGTATTAAAAATAAACTTTACCAATAAAATAACTGTACTGACTCATACAAACATACCTGTATTCTTCGTCGATCTCTTCTTCATGATCGCTACGTTCGTTGTTAGCCTCTTTATTTAAAAGATCTACGGTCTTTAACATATTTTTGCCGTTATCTGTGGTTATGCAGAAAATTTGGGCTTTCGAAATATTAAAGTCTATTAAGATTGATTCGACCTCATCGCAAAGGTTCATTGCCGTATGTTGCTTATGTAATTCGATGAGACCCAATGTTTTAATGCAAATACGCCTGCCATCGTAGTATTGAACATTGATGCCCAATATTCCACGACTACAGCGGGTTGCAGTGTCCATTTTAAGGCTAAGGACTTGTGACTTTAGTGACATTCGAATTGTGTCTTTAATTTCATCACTTTTTTTCCCGACTACAGCCATTGCATTTCGTGAAGAAATTGGACTCATCGAGCCCACTAAAAATTTGCCCCGTTAGAACTTTGAAGGGTTCCGAATCCAAAAAAGAAAACGGCATCTTTTCGGTCGTCACAAAGCTGATGCAAGCTTCTGTAACTTCCTCTTTGCTGAGGCTCACTGAGAATTTTGTTTTTTTTTCTGGAGGACTTTCTCCGGCTTTTTGGTTATTCTGATTATTAAATACCTCATAATGCTGCTCTTGCAAATGCCGCTTTAAATTTTACACATTATTACCAGTAAATATTTTCTTACAAATTTTGCACTCCGACACATTTGTTTTCGGGTTAAAATTGAAATAATCCCGAGGACGATTATTAAGTTTGCGTCCCATTTGAAGAGAAAACTAACGCGAGTTTTGTGCACTAAGTCGCAATCGAAAAACTTTCAAGTTGTGACAACGAAATACTGATTTTAGCCAGGATTTCATAAATTACTCCCCAGAACTATTTGGGAACTACAAAAGTATAAGCCAAACGAAGTGAATTCCATAAATTATGCAACATAAAACTAAAGAAAATATACAATTCCTTAAAGCGCTAATCAAACAATTTACCGTACCACACTAAGTCAGTAACACTTAAACTTGGTCACCTTTCTGCTTTTCGAGCACATAACACCTGATTTGGCTTCATTATATGAAAGTTTCAGGCAGAGTATTTATACCCGTTACTCGTAGAGTAAAAGGGTATATTGTATTCGTGCAAAAGTATGTAACAGCTAGAAGAAAGCGTTTCGACCCTATAAAGTATATTTATTCTTGATCAGGATCACTAGCCGAGTCGATCTAGCCATGTCCATCCGCTCGACTGACCGTCTGTTTGTCCGTGTGAACGCTGTGATCTCGGAAACTATTAGAGCTAGAGATTTCGCGTTTTAGATTTAGATTTCTTAGCTTCCCATTCAGCGCAAGTTTACGCGAATTTGCCACGCCCATTCTAACGCCCGCAATCGCTTACGATTCTTTTGTAAAAGTGTAAATGAGATCTTGTTTTGATTATTAATATCCATCTAACACCCAACAATTTTTCAAATCGGACCATTCATTAAAAACTTAGGAGCAATCAAAGTTTTGCCCAATAGATGGCGCTAGTTTGAAAAATCGGAATCTGTTGCTCTGGCAAACAGATTTTAAAGATAGAGGGTCAAATGTTTAAAATGTAAACTTTAAATGTGTAAATAAGGGTTTGTTTCGATTACACTGGACAATTAAATTGACTTTATTAAAAGGTGCAGGCCTATGGGCATTAAATTGTGTTAATATAGGCGTATATAAGCATATCTGCATACAACAGGCGTAAAAAAAATACAAGGAAAAATATGTGCCTCAATATATTGTACAGGAATTTTTGAGATAAATACCACCATTGTACGTCGAGATATGGAATTTACAGAATTTTTTCCATAAGAACGTGAAAAATAACAGGTATTTTTAAATCCCATTTTACATAAATATCTGACACATTCGTAAAAATGGCACTTTTAATTTGGCTAAAAGTAGGCGCCGAACATGGAAAAATTATATTTTCAAGGGGTTGAAATGTCTATTAAAAATCACCCTATACAATTTTAAGGCTACGCCACTGTTATCTTTAAAAAACCTACTGAGTGAAATTGCGACAAAATCGTTACGTATGAGTGACTTAAAAATACTTTTTAGTTTTTAGTGATTTAGGAAAAAAAATGGTTTTTATCTCAAGAATTCGGGTAAAGACTCCTCTAGATGCCTGTACAATATTTTTAGGCACATATTTTTCCTTGTATTTTTTTATGCCTGTTCACCGCATCAAATTAGTTGTGAATAGACGTGAACAAATTACTTAAATGGCCAATAAGCTTTGTTTGACTCAAATTATGATGGAACCTTAACTGCAATTCGGTAGAAGGGCATCTTATCAATTTTTGACATAGATTTCAATACAATAGAGTACAGACCCTCGAAGATATCTCAAATCAAAATATTAAATGTTGCTATTTTTTTTCAAACCGCGATTGCACAAATACCACCCGTTAAACGCGAAAACTAAGTATGCAGATATGCTTATACACACAAAAAAATTTGCTTGGTAAAATTGACCAACAAAGATAGTTACGTAACTATTAAAATAGTTACGTGTATTTTGTTTTTGCTTTGGGTGTATGTCTTTGCTAATTGTGTGTATTTTGTTGTTGTGGAATAACTATTTACTTAGTAGTATTGACAATTTTGCTGGTTGGGGCCAGTTTGACAATTATTACAGTATATTTTACCAAGTTTTTTTTGTGTGTATACGTCAATATAAACACAATTTAATGTCCATAGGGCTGCACCAAAAACACTGCCAGCCTGTGTTATCAATACCGTCAATACTCATCAAAATTGTTAAAATCGAAACATGCATCAAAAAGTTATGCGTTATACCCGCACTGCCTTGTGCGGTATGTCTATACCGTTTTCTAAAATTTAAAATTCTTCCATTAAATGATAAATTGCCTTATGCGGCTATCCCCGACATTGTTCGGCTTATTCATTAGAGCATTCATTAGAGGCTTATAAAGGGACACATATATACATGTACTGGGATTTGATTGTATAAGATGGCATGGTCAGAGAAACCGGCCCTAAATCATAGTTGAATGTTGTAAAATTAAAAGTGTGTATTGCCATGAAATCTGACATTTTTACCACGTTTTCAAAAAGGTTTTGGGCTGTTTGTTTGGGCGACATTCGTATGCTTTGCAGGTGAAAAAAACATCTTCTAGTACTTATTTTCTTTTGGCACTAGGCGCGAATTAAAGCTCTTGATTGGCACTATAATTTGTGATAATGCTGACTTTGGGCCATTATTCGTTTTTAAGATATGGGCAGTTCTCTGCTGTTGCACGCGACATTCGTACGCTTTGCAGGTGATAAAAGCATCCTTTCCGAATTTTAGCTATTTATAGCTGTTTTCCCGCTAAGCTAGCGGGTTTTTCCAAAAGTGGTAGAACAAAAGTTTTTTATATCGATGTGATGAACGTCATATCAAATTTTCAGAACTTAAAAAACATATTTTGGACAAACTGACAAGCGGACAAACTGACAAACAGAATTAAATTTTCATTTTGGGAAGAAGAAGAAAATCTTATTTTGGCTATAACTTTTGAACGGAGCGTCGGATTTTATCATATGACCCCTCATTCGACGGGTATTTTCAATAAGAATACAACTAAAACATTGCGAGGGGGCTTTTATCCCCACCGGCCCCAACAGCTCCAAAATTCGAAATTTTCACTTTTTCACTTTCACCTCTCTCTCTCCCAAATTAATTGATTTTCTTGAGGTCTTGGTATGCAATCCTTTAAGTTTTTGCAATACCTTTCGATTGGTGTATTACTCATTACGATCGGACTATCACAGCAGATTTTCAATTTTGCGGCTATATAATAGTAGTCGCCTTCGCACACTCTCCTGGTGCGCTTCGTCACTACATGGACTGCCGTCCATAGTGATTATACGATTATAAGCATGCGTAAATATGCAATAAATATGTACATATGTATGTATTTATTTGTCGGACTCCTCTAGTAGTAGTGACGGCAAAAATCATTTTCTTTACGGCCATTAGCATTGCCGTCAATGCTCACGAAATTCGATTGTGCTTTAAGTTCCCGAAAACAATTAGTAAAAATATATTTCTGTGTTTAAAATTTGACAATTTTATCTTTTAGGTTCAAAACGCATATTTTTTAATATATATGGAGAAAAATTTTATTTAAAATGTTTATTTTGCTACCAAATTCAAAAACTGAAGTACCTTGCATTTTACTGAGGCATTGTAAAATTATTTGTATGACTTTTAAAAACATTTGTACTCACAAAGTGTTTTAAAATTAAAAGTTTTATAATTTGTATGGCTAAAATTTTATTTAAAACTTTTTATTTTAGAATGACGTACTAAAACGGCTTTTTAAAAATCGTATTTTCTCTGTGTATTAAAAATAAACTTTACCAATAAAATAACTGTACTGACTCATAAAAACATACCTGTATTCTTCGTCGATCTCTTCTTCATGATCGCTACGTTCGTTGTTAGCCTCTTTATTTAAAAGATCTACGGTCTTTAACATATTTTTGCCGTTATCTGTGGTTATGCAGAAAATTTGGGCTTTCGAAATATTAAAGTCTATTAAGATTGATTCGACCTCATCGCAAAGGTTCATTGCCGTATGTCGCTTATGTAATTCGATGAGACCCAATGTTTTAATGCAAATACGCCTGCCATCGTAGTATTGAACATTGATGCCCAATATTCCACGACTACAGCGGGTTGCAGTGTCCATTTTAAGGCTAAGGACTTGTGACTTTAGTGACATTCGAATCGTGTCTTTAATTTCATCACTTTTTTTCCTGACTACAGCCATTGCATTTCGTGAAGAAATCGGACTCATACCGAGCCCACTAAAAATTTGCCCCGTTAGAACTTTGAAGGGTTCCGAATCCAAAAAAGAAAACGGCATCTTTTCGGTCGTCACAAAGCTGATGCAAGCTTCTGTAACTTCCTCTTTGCTGAGGCTCACTGAGAATTTTGTTTTTTTTTCTGGAGGACTTTCTCCGGCTTTTTGGTTATTCTGATTATTAAATACCTCATAATGCTGCTCTTGCAAATGCCGCTTTAAATTTGACACATTATTACCAGTAAATATTTTCTTACAAATTTTGCACTCCGACACATTTGTTTTCGGGTTAAAATTGAAATAATCCCGAGGACGATTATTAAGTTTGCGTCCCATTTGAAGAGAAAACTAACGCGAGTTTTGTGCACTAAGTCGCAATCGAAAAACTTTCAAGTTGTGACAACGAAATACTGATTTTAGCCAGGATTTCATAAATTATTCCCCAGAACTATTTGGGAACTACAAAAGTATAAGCCAAACGAAGTGAATTCCATAAATTATGCAACATAAAACTAAAGAAAATATACAATTCCTTAAAGCGCTAATCAAACAATTTACCGTACCACACTAAGTCAGTAACACTTAAACTTGGTCACCTTTCTGCTTTTCGAGCACATAACACCTGATTTGGCTTCATTATATGAAAGTTTCAGGCAGAGTATTTATACCCGTTACTCGTAGAGTAAAAGGGTATATTGTATTCGTGCAAAAGTATGTAACAGCTAGAAGAAAGCGTTTCGACCCTATAAAGTATATTTATTCTTGATCAGGATCACTAGCCGAGTCGATCTAGCCATGTCCATCCGCTCGACTGACCGTCTGTTTGTCCGTGTGAACGCTGTGATCTCGGAAACTATTAGAGCTAGAGATTTCGCGTTTTAGATTTAGATTTCTTAGCTTCCCATTCAGCGCAAGTTTACGCGAATTTGCCACGCCCATTCTAACGCCCGCAATCGCTTACGATTCTTTTGTAAAAGTGTAAATGAGATCTTGTTTTGATTATTAATATCCATCTAACACCCAACAATTTTTCAAATCGGACCATTCATTAAAAACTTAGGAGCAATCAAAGTTTTGCCCAATAGATGGCGCTAGTTTGAAAAATCGGAATCTGTTGCTCTGGCAAACAGATTTTAAAGATAGAGGGTCAAATGTTTAAAATGTAAACTTTAAATGTGTAAATAAGGGTTTGTTTCGATTACACTGGACAATTAAATTGACTTTATTAAAAGGTGCAGGCCTATGGGCATTAAATTGTGTTAATATAGGCGTATATAAGCATATCTGCATACAACAGGCGTAAAAAAAATACAAGGAAAAATATGTGCCTCAATATATTGTACAGGAATTTTTGAGATAAATACCACCATTGTACGTCGAGATATGGAATTTACAGAATTTTTTCCATAAGAACGTGAAAAATAACAGGTATTTTTAAATCCCATTTTACATAAATATCTGACACATTCGTAAAAATGGCACTTTTAATTTGGCTAAAAGTAGGCGCCGAACATGGAAAAATTATATTTTCAAGGGGTTGAAATGTCTATTAAAAATCACCCTATACAATTTTAAGGCTACGCCACTGTTATCTTTAAAAAACCTACTGAGTGAAATTGCGACAAAATCGTTACGTATGAGTGACTTAAAAATACTTTTTAGTTTTTAGTGATTTAGGAAAAAAAATGGTTTTTATCTCAAAAATTCGGGTAAAGACTCCTCTAGATGCCTGTACAATATTTTTAGGCACATATTTTTCCTTGTATTTTTTTATGCCTGTTCACCGCATCAAATTTGTTGTGAATAGACGTGAACAAATTACTTAAATGGCCAATAAGCTTTGTTTGACTCAAATTATGATGGAACCTTAACTGCAATTCGGTAGAAGGGCATCTTATCAATTTTTGACATAGATTTCAATACAATAGAGTACAGACCCTCGAAGATATCTCAAATCAAAATATTAAATGTTGCTATTTTTTTTCAAACCGCGATTGCACAAATACCACCCGTTAAACGCGAAAACTAAGTATGCAGATATGCTTATACACACAAAAAAATTTGCTTGGTAAAATTGACCAACAAAGATAGTTACGTAACTATTAAAATAGTTACGTGTATTTTGTTTTTGCTTTGGGTGTATGTCTTTGCTAATTGTGTGTATTTTGTTGTTGTGGAATAACTATTTACTTAGTAGTATTGACAATTTTGCTGGTTGGGGCCAGTTTGACAATTATTACAGTATATTTTACCATGTTTTTTTTGTGTGTATACGTCAATATAAACACAATTTAATGTCCATAGGGCTGCACCAAAAACACTGCCAGCCTGTGTTATCAATACCGTCAATACTCATCAAAATTGTTAAAATCGAAACATGCATCAAAAAGTTATGCGTTATACCCGCACTGCCTTGTGCGGTATGTCTATACCGTTTTCTAAAATTTAAAATTCTTCCATTAAATGATAAATTGCCTTATGCGGCTATCCCCGACATTGTTCGGCTTATTCATTAGAGCATTCATTAGAGGCTTATAAAGGGACACATATATACATGTACTGGGATTTGATTGGATAAGATGGCATGGTCAGAGAAACCGGCCCTAAATCATAGTTGAATGTTGTAAAATTAAAAGTGTGTATTGCCATGAAATCTGACATTTTTACCACGTTTTCAAAAAGGTTTTGGGCTGTTTGTTTGGGCGACATTCGTATGCTTTGCAGGTGAAAAAAACATCTTCTAGTACTTATTTTCTTTTGGCACTAGGCGCGAATTAAAGCTCTTGATTGGCACTATAATTTGTGATAATGCTGACTTTGGGCCATTATTCGTTTTTAAGATATGGGCAGTTCTCTGCTGTTGCACGCGACATTCGTACGCTTTGCAGGTGATAAAAGCATCCAGCTCAACTTTCGATTGTAGCGAAACTTGAAGGAATATTAATTTTATAGTGTTCCTTGTTCTTTCTTCTTTAAGATGTATTTGGTTTGATTACAAAATATTGAGTGGTTTTATTATACCCGTTAGTCGTAGAGTAAAAGGGTATATTGTATTCGTGCAAAAGTATGTAACAGCTAGAAGGAAGCGTTTCCGACCCCATAAAGTATATATATTCTTGATCAGGATCACTAGCCGAGTCGATCTAGCCATGTCCGTCTGTCCGTCTGTCTGTATGAACGCTGAGATCTCGGAAACTATAAAAGCTAGAAGATTGGCATTTTGCATGCAGATTCTAGGAGTTTCTACGCAGCGCAAGTTTATTTCAAAAAGGTGCCACGCCCCCTCTAACGCCCACAATCGATTATATACGATTTTAAAAATTTCAATATTTCGGAAAAGTAAAAATGCAGTTTTATTGTGTTTATCAATACCTATCGAAATGTAGAAGAAATTTTTCAAATCGGACCATTCGTTAAAAAGTTATGCGTGTTCAAAGTTTCTATCTCCATCTCCCTCGCACTCCCTTTACCTGAGTAACGGGTATCTGATTGTCGGGGCACCCGACTATCGCGTTCTCTCTTGTTTTTATTTGCATTGAAGTGACTGTCACATGCTACATGTCGCACGCGACAGTTTTTTCCGTCCTTTTGTTAGGTGGTTTTCTTTAACCTTGACGTCAAAAAAAGCGTTTAAAAGCAACTTTAAAAAATACAACAAAAAATAGTTTTGTCGATATTATAGTGATTGTACTGAAAAATTATCCAACGATACTAAAATTACTTAGCTTAGTTGAGAATCCATCTAACTAAAGTCAAATATCAGGGCAAAATCATATAGAACAAGAGAGAACGCTATAGTCGGGTTGGTGTCCCGACTATCTTATACCCGTCACTCAGCTAAAGGGAGTGCGAGGGAGATGGATATATAAAATGGTTTTGATTGCGCATAACTTTTAAATGAATGGTCCGATTTGAAAAATTGCATTTATACTTTTCGGAAATCTTTAAAAGTGTGGGCGCCAGATACATTTTAAAATCGTTAGTGGGCGATTATGGGCGTTAGAAGGGGCTCGGCTGAAATAAACTTGCGCTGCGTAGGAAGCCCAAGAATATATGTGGGAAATCTCAACCTTCTAGCTTTTGTAGTTTCCGAGATCTCAGCGTTCGTACAGACGGACAGACAGACGGACAGACGGACATGGCTACATCGACTCGGCTAGTGATCCTGATCAAGAATATATATACTTTATAGGGTCGAAAACGCTTCCTTCATCCTGTTACATACCTTTGCACGAATACAATATACCATTTTACTCGACGAGTAACGGGTATAAATATGTTTTTATCAAGTTTCAAGCTTTTTGGCTTGGTTGACATCCTTAGAGAATTGCCCTATGTAATATTGGGTTGGCAAGAAAGTCATGACGTTTTTTTTCAATATTTTCAAAGATGATTTAATTATATCAGGACTTATAATTAATCAATTATGTATTGGCCGTTTTGTTCGACCACTAATGACCATCTCTCGGGCAGCTGCATATTTCCGCGCTCGAAGAACTTTTGGTCTTTTCCAGCAAAGAATCGAGACAAGTGGTTTTCGACAGCCTCATCTGAATCAAAGTTTTTACCATTCAAAGAGTTTTGAAGAGAGCGAAACAAATGGTAATCTGAAGGTGCTAAGTCCGGACTATAAGGTGGATGTGGTAGCACTTCCCAATTCAGCTTCCTTTAATTTTTGCCGAGTGACCAAAGATGTGTGGGGCCTAGCGTTGTCATGGTGAAAGACTATACCCTTGCGATTAGCTAGTGCCGGCTCCTTTTCTTTAATTTTTTCCGCCAAATTTGATAGCTGGTCAGTACACATCTGAATTGATGGTTTCATTCCGTCCCAGCAGCTCAAAGTGCACTACACCCTTCCAATTCCACCAAACAGACAGCATAACTTTCCTCTGATGGATATCGGCCTTTGATGTGGCTTGGGCTGGCTCATCTTTCTTGCTCCATGATCTTTTTCGTTGGACATTATTGTAAACAACCCACATTTCGTCGCCAGTAATGATCCGCTTCAAAAAAGGATCGTTTTAAATCCGTTGCAGCAGAGAATGGCAGATATTGATACGCTTAGTTAGGTGAATTTCCTTTAAGTTATGCGGAACCCAAACATCGAGCTTGTTTACGTAGCCACGTTTCTTCAAATGGCTTTCATCCGTTGTATGCGACACACTGAGCTTCTCTGACATCTCCCGCGTTGAATAACGCCGGTTTTCATCCAGCAAAGCCTGAATTTGTTCGTCAAAAACGGCCGATGGTCGACCAGAACGTGGGGCGTCTTTAACTCAAAAATCTCCAAGCCTGAATTTGGCAAACCAGCGCTGACATTGGTGATCACTCATGGCATCTTTACCATACACTTCGCACAATTTTTCGCGAGCTTCGACCGCTTTTTTTCCTTTTCGGAAATAAAAAAGCAAAATATGCTGAAAATGCTCACTTTGATCCTCCATGCTTAATTTGCTATAGCTTCCACAAATGTTATCGAATAATTACCAAATTTTCATCGATAGTACCTAAGACAATAAGCTTTAAAACGATACTAAAAAGTGTGACCCTGGTGCTCGATTAGTCCTAAATAAATTAGATTAAAAACGATTACTAAAAAAACGACATGACTTTCTTGCCAACCCAATAGTTTTTAATTTTATCATATCCGGCATAAATTTTTAGAAAGGCAATTTTATATAAATTTATAGAAATTTATTTAGAAATAAAAGCGTTATTTTTAGTTGGCAACTGAGTAATTAGGCCTCTAAAATAATTGTTGTATTGCTCTTATTTGTTTATAGCACCTAATTACTCGCAAAAGGTTTGACAATTCAAATAAAAATCATCAAATCAATTTTTATTATTGATCCCATTTCACAGTAGCTCTAATTCTCATTGCTCATCGGTCCAGGTAGTAACATATGGAGGTATTTTAAAATACCGAAAAAGAAATCCAAATACCAATCGGTTTTTACAATTTTGCTCATTAATTGCTCATTGCAGCTGACATATATCTGTCTTGCTCGCACTTACGTAAAATCGTAAAGGCTGAGAAAAAATTGATCTAATGAATAAGCCGAACAATGTGGAATAACCGCTATATCCTTTCCACATGTCTTTATCGAAACTGAAGAAATAAAAGCCATTTGAAATGCATAATAAAGTTTTAGTGTAGGTACCTTTAAACATCAAAGGGTAACACTTTAAATTTGAGCCTTAGAAGTCTCCATTTGGAGAAGTTTCGAAGTGTTTTTTATCAACTTTAGATATGAAAAAAATAGTTTCACTATGTTCGATGCACTTCATTAAACATTGGTCGAACGCGAGTTTTGGCAAAATAAATATTTTCCGAAGGGAAATTTCAAGCTGCTTGCGCTTTTTTTCCTTTTTGACTCCCTCTGGTCACTCTAATTACCATAATGCTATTGTAAAATCTAAGTTATTTTTATCAAAGTCGTTTAGCTGAGTAACGGGTTCTAATAGTCGAGGCAGTCGACTGTAGCGTTTTATCTTGTTTGGTCTTCAATCTTTGTGGTATTTAGCTAAAACTTCAAACATTCCTTGTGGGGTTAAAATAGTTAATGGTACTAATATCATATTTGTAATATGATAACGCGTGGTCTTTATTTTATTTTTTAAGATTTCTGCTCATGGTCGAGCGAGAGCTCGATGAGCCAGATTGCAGCCAAACTGAGCAAAAGGGCCCAAGTCGCTGTGAGGTGCGGCAAAACAAAAATTTGCAGCGCGAAATGGAATTGTTAAAATCAAGGAAGAAATATAATGTATTGGTATAACCGCATTTTTAATAGCAATGAAAGGTTAAAAGTAACGACTTCGGCAGGCCGAAGTTTGTATACCCTTGCAGTTCAAATACATACTTACCTTCTTTGAGAGCTTAAAACGCTTTATCTTGATGGGTCCTGTTTAGGTATATCACATGTATATTGGCCATTTTTTTTATTTGGTTTTAAAATGTCAGAAATCAAAATGCCTACTTTATAACGAAAAACGTATAATGTTCGAATATTCCTATAGCCATAAGATATAGTGGTCAGATCCGGCTCGTTCCGACATACATATGTAATACCTGCAGTAGAAATAAGACTTTTGGGAAAGTTTCATTGCGATAGCTTTAAAACTGAGAGACTAGTTCGCATAGAAACGGACAGACGGACATGTCTAGATGGAGTTGGCTATTGGTGCTGATCAAGAATATATATACTTTATGTGGTCGGAAACGTCTCCTTCACTGCGTTGCAAACATCTGACTGAAATTATAATACCCTATGCGAGGGTATAAAAAACAACCACAAATGTACTCCAATTTAGATCGAAGGATTAGTGTCCAAAGAGTCTAATAAAAATGTATACAAATTATTTATTTTACCTTGTACCGTTACCAGCGCAAGTAAGTTTTTCAGGAAAGTGTTAGCTCTACACTGTAGAACAGCGGTCTGCACACACACATCGCTGAGCTGCCCCGTACCCCAGCGGGAACCCACCGGGAAAATTCCTCTGGAAAATAACATATTTTCATCAGGTTTCTCCATACAAGCGGAAGGGACTAAGCCTCATTCACCCCTTACATTTCTTCTCTGGTTTCGAAATACACGGGGGTGACACAAAAAGTAAGGGGGAAATGAGGTTTCTATGTGGTTTTCCAAAGGAGTTTCAAATTCCCTACACCGTCGCCTGCTAAAAGATACAGGATTTCCAACATTTTCTGCTCAAAGGAAGAAGATTTCCAACACACAAAGAAATTCTTGAAATCCTGTTCCTTTTTGCAGGCGGCGGTGTGGGGATAGATCATTTCTGAGCGTTAAATTGGGGTGGGTTTCTGAGTAGCATCAATATCAGGCCACTTATGCGCTGTGTGATTTCTGTGGCACTACGATTATAATATTTTTTAACAAAAAATCACCAACTTGTAATATTCAAAAATCCTATGATTTACACCAAAACCAAAAATCTTGTTCTCACATTTAACTTTAATTTGTAGTATTTTTAAAATTCGTAGAAAAAATATTAATAATTTGTAATCAAATATATTAAACTCAATAACTGTAATCATAATGGCACTATAATAATATTTATTGATGATTTTAATTTATTTTACTCAATAACAAAACTTTCAGTGCCACACGGCTTTTGAATAAGATTCTGTAACAATTTGATTTCAAAGCTACAACCAGGATTTTCTAAAATATTCATAAATATTGAATAAATAATACAAATAATAATAAGAATGATGACGGGACTCAGAAAAATTATAGAATAAAGCCAAGGTCAGACGATCAAAATATTTGATCAAATTTATCAAGGATTGCCATTAACTTACATATAAAACTACTATTGGTTTTTACATTTTTAAACATTTTCTATGAAATAAAATAATTTGATCGTCCGATCGTGGCCAAAGCCATTGTTAAGTGATGTTAAAAAATAAAAATTCGTGTTGGTAGTATTAATAAAACTTAACATGAAATCGAATTGGCGAAAAATACCTACTATACCTATAATATACGTAACTTTTAATGATTACGGTCCCTGAAAAATGTTATTTAAATGAAATATTTATTCGCGGAAAAAGTGTGACCTGAAGTTACAACGAAATTATGACCAATTATTATCTTTCTTCGGAATGTTGGTATTATCAAATATATGATGCACGGTCACATCAGTTTCAATTTCGTGAAAAAGTGAAAAAAGTGAAAATAGTTTATTATACCCGTTACTCGTAGAGTAAAAGGGTATATTGTATTCGTGCAAAAGTATGTAACAGCTAGAAGGAAGCGTTTCCGACCCCATAAAGTATATATATTCTTGATCAGGATCACTAGCCGAGTCGATCTAGCCATGTCCGTCTGTCCGTCTGTCTGTATGAACGCTGAGATCTCGGAAACTATAAAAGCTAGAAGATTGGCATTTTGCATGCAGATTCTAGGAGTTTCTACGCAGCGCAAGTTTATTTCAAAAAGGTGCCACGCCCCCTCTAACGCCCACAAGCCCCCTCTATCGCCTACAGTTTTGAAGCTATTATGAAAATAGTAACTGATATGTATTTGTTTCGTCAATACATATCGATTGGCCAAGTAAAAGTTTGCCACGCCCACTCTAACGCCCACAAAACCCATTTAACGCTTAAACATGTCTAGCGCCTACATTTCCGTATTTCATGGCCAGTAGTACCAATATCTTGGGGTAGATGGCGCAATTCAATATACAATAGCGCCATCTATTCAAATGGTTAATTTGAACTTTTTGTCTTTTTTTTCTGTGGTCACACTAATTCACAATATGTTATTGCAAAATTTAAATTATTTGAAAAGGGCGCGCATTTTGTCTCTTTTTGCTCGTATTCGTTTTTCACAAGTGCATTCACCTGCGCTAGAGAGAGACGGAAGATGTGCTAGGCAGAATTGAAAGTTCTAGAAGGCCTCCACGTGGAGTTCCCTGGGTAAAAAACGGGAGCTAATAGCTGAGTAACGGGTATCTAATAGTCGAGGCACTCGACTATTGCGTTCTCTCTTGTTTCTTTTCATAATTCCCATCACCGACATTAAACATCTGATCAGAGGGTAAATTAAAGGCCATGGCAAACTAGGCATAATTTCTGGAGAGATCCATTAATTTTGTATGGAGATGTACACAGAGAAAAAAAAAACCAAAACTGGTCATCATTCGGGTATTTTTTCATATCAATTTCGGCCCATATGAGGCCATACCAAAATGATATTTTCGAACATACCAAATTGGTATTTTCGAACATATTAATAAGGTATTTTTCATACAAGATTGTTATGATCTCATATCAAATTTTGTTACAAAATTTTGTATTGTATTTTCTCTAACTCAGAATGCTTTTCTGCCACGAAAAAAAAAATGTGGGCATGGCTCAGAGGCCAAGGTGCTAGGTCCTGATATTATTTTGTGCTCGGGGGAACGAGGTTCAAATCCCGCTCACAACACAACACAACTTTTTTTTTTTGTATTAGTAATCTTATCATATTAACTTTTTTCCACAATTTTGTTCTTAATATTGTTAAGGAAATGTTAATTATGCGCCTTAAAAACTTTTTACTTACTCTGCCTTAGCCGGTTTTGAACCGGGGTCCTCTCGCATTAGAGTCGGATGCGTTACCTATTGGGCCATCGCGACAAGTTACCCGCGAGTATATTAGCTAAACTTGAATGTAAAATTAGCTCGTTTAAGCATGCTCAACTTGTAAGTGTGACCACAGCATATAAAGCGTTATAATACCATTGTATACCAGAAATACAACAAAAATACAACTTGACAGCCATACTATTTTTTCAAAGACTTTTCGATGCCCCATTTGATATGAAAAACATATCAATCTTTGAAGTATTCATGATTTCGTATCATATTGGTATGAATTCGTATTACATTTATATGGAAAAATTGATATGTACAAATTGAGGAGACAATATCAATCTGGTATTGTTCCGTTTTTTTCTCTGTGTAATAATGGTAATTACTCTTTTTATTATTCCTGGTCTTACATTCATATCTTAATTATTTTTGATATTTTCAGAAGACAGGCTTACAAGACATGGATACCTAAGACCTGCATTCGGCCATGCAAAAACCGGGAGTGCTTCAGGCATTAACAATTTTTAATTCCAATGCTTCGATTGTAAATATTTTTAATAAATACACATACAAATATTACATGTTATTTTTTATTGTGGGAAATCAGATACTGCAAAGTATTGGAAAACCAAAACTGGGAGGGTGTGGAAAAGCAGATATTGCAAATAGAGGAAAACCATAACTGAGCACGTGTGGAAAATCTATAATGCGGGAAGTCGAAGAACCAGTGGATTTTGGCCTGCATTCTACTGCCAGAGATCCAGATAGAAACCTCATTTCCCCCTTACTTTTTGTGTCACCCCAGGGTCGGAAACGCTTCCTTCTAGCTGTTACATACTTTTGCACGAATACAATATACCCTTTTACTCTACGAGTAACGGGTATAAAAACGCGCCTGGAACTTCACCTCAATGGTGGGGCGAAAAAGTGTTCATTGAAACTATTTAAATAAATATAAAGATACAAATTGTTTGAGTTTTATTTAATGCATTAAAATGGTGGTAAAATCTCTATACAGCATTGTGATAACAATCGTATGTCCTTTATAGACCACGCTCCACTCATAACATGATTATTTGCATACGTTTTTTCAGTAGACAAAAAATACAATTAAAAAAATGTGACAAAATTCTACACTTTTTTTTATAGGAACTCATTTAAGAAATAAAATAATTTGATAGGAACTCATTTAAACAATTTAATAATTTTATAGGAACTCATTTAAACATAATTACTTTGATTGAAAATATGAGAAAAGCACCCTTGTTTTTTATAGCAAAACCGGAAACTTTGAAATTAAATTACAAAAGAACCATGGCCGACCGCCAAGTTCTTTTTGCACGTAAATTCTTAAGAAATCGCGGTCCATCGAGGATAATTTTTTCGCGAATTTCGGGGGTGAGTCCGCTAATCTAGAGTATTACCGAAATGACTGTTAATGATCCCATTTCACAGTAGCTCTAATGAATGATCAAAATTGTACTTTTTAGATTCAATTTTGCTCATTGCTCATCGGCCCAGGTAGTACCGTATGGAGGTATTTTAAAATAATAAAAAAATACCAGAAGTGCCCGTCGGTTTTTACAATTTTGCTCATTAATTGCTCATTGCACCTGACATATATCTGTCTTGCTCGCACCTACGTAAAATCGTATAGGCTGAGAAAAAAATGCTCTAATGAATGAGCCGAACAATGTAGTGGAATAACCGTATAAGGAAGTGCATTTTAAGAGACATACGCGAACCTGTAATGAGGCATAATAATGACTTAAGGAAATACATTCTTATTTAAATGCTAATACCACTTACCAAGGGTGTGAAAGGTTTTCATCATGGTATAAATTAATTCATGGGAATTGTCTTTTCTCCTGTTTCCTAAAAATCCGCAAACTACTTCCTGAAACGCCTTCCAAGCTGCTATTTCTGCTGGTCCTAAGGATTTTGTGAAATTCTTGTCTGCGAACAATTGCCTTATTCGAGGCCCAACAAATACACCGGCTCTGATTTTTTCGGTGGAGAGCTTGGGAAATTTCGTCCTTAAGTACAACATTCCCTTGTTCTACGGATCTTTCGCCAAGGCTTTCACAAAATTTTTCATAAGTCCCAGTTTTATGTGCAGCGGGGGAAGAATAACGTTTTCTTTAAGGACATGGGCTTCTTTAAGGACATTTTCTTCGCCAATGACATGATCCTTACGAAGTGGCCAATCATGCTGGGAAAAATGAAAGTCATCTGCCCTACTATTCCAAAGGCACATAAAACAGCTGAACTTTGTGTAACCACCTTGGAGACCAGTCAGTATAGCAACGACCTTGAGATCTCAACAGATTTTCCAATTGTATGATTTGTAATCTATGAGTTCCAGAAGCAGTTTCATGGTCTCATATGTATCTTTCACGTTTGTGGAATGACCAATAGGCATGGATGGTTTTTCGTTTCCCTTATGCAGTAAAACAGCTTTCACGCTATACTTGCTTCCGTCAATAAATAGAAGGTTAATTTTCTCGTTCAGCTAAACTTTAAAGAGATTCTTCGCTTGGTAATGTAAAGCATATTTTGGAGACAAGGCTCATAAATTCGTTCGTTTTTATGGTAATGTTGTTGGCAAGAACTTTCTCAATAATAATATGACGTCCTCAAATTCTCCGGAAAAACTCCGGATTGATTTGATGATGCTAAAGAATATGTATCCCTTTTCTAGTTTCACGCAGCAACGATATTAGTGTCTGTAAAATATGAAAAATTTGTTCAAGGGGGAGATATGTACATATAAAACTGCAATTTTTTCATGTTTTTCGAGATTTTTTTTAACCAATAAGGGATTGTGCTGGGATTTCGTAACCTGGCATGTTGATTACATTGTTATACCCTTGCAGAGGGTATTATGATTTCAGTCAGAAGTTTGCAACGCAGTGAAGGAGACGTTTCCAACCCCATAAAGTATATATAGGGTAAGAATTTCTCAACAGCGCATGTGAAAAAATATATTTTCTTCAGACTTGGTTATCTAGTAGAGTTTGCCTACGTTATCATCTGTAATTTTTTTTAAATTTTTTGGGGCTTACTTAACGGCGCTATGAATTTTTTCATTAAGGAACTTATAAAATTTTGTGAAACTTCAAATTAGTATATCTCGGGAACGGCTTGGAGGAATCACGTACAACTTTACACGTTTGTAGATGTGATCTAGGGGCATTCCAAAAATATTTTTAAAAACAAATTTTTTTATTTTAAGGTAATATTTTTTTTTTCATAAATTTTTAATTGCGGTTTTGGAAGTCTTCTTCATCCTATAAAAATAAGTACAATATCTGAGATTGTCTGTCTCATAACCAACTTATCGGAACCGAAGACACTTTTTTGTACCCCTCAGTAATTACCAAGATATTTAGTATTTTATTTTTAAGGAAAACCCTATTTTTCTTTCCAGCAAGTAAAGCCCTTACTCTTTTATGCTGAAATTTTACACAATTTAGTTACTAACTCCTATTATGAATATATGTGATTCTTATAATTATACAACCATCCCATCACATGGCTGCCATAGAAAAAACGCAAGTTATCACTTTTTTTTTTTTTTTTTTCCTTTTTTTGAAAGGAGGCCTTGAAAATATTATCAGATTTTTTACTTTTTAAAACGTTGTTGTTAAAATGGTTAGACCAAATGAGTGCTGCAATCCGTTTCAAAAGAAACAGCACAAAGCAGTAAGAAAAAAATTATTTAAAGTCACTGCAAAATGGAAATGCGAGTTCCACCTTTTCGTGGGCAAACATATTTGCCAAGATTGTCGAAAAAAGGTGTATCAAAGAACGCCGATTCCCAAAACAGAAATCGTAAAAATGGAAAGCCCCTCATCATCGATCGATATGATTGAATATTCATCAGATTCAGATTCAGATTCAGAATATGAAAATCAGTCTAGTGAAGAATATTGCGAGGAATCAAATTTTGTTCAAAATTTATTGGCTGAATTTGGCAAAAAAACTAACAGAAAGGACAAACTGAAGATTTTGACAACTCTCCCTAGTTGTTGGTCCCTCCAGAAAGTCCAAACTACTTTTTGTGTATCCCGAAAAATGGCTGAGGAAGCAAGAAAAATTAGAGAGATCTTCGGATATGGAGCTGGACCCAAGACAAAAAAGGGCAAAAGGATGTCATCCAAAATAGAACAAAAAGTACAAGAATTTTACAAATTGGATGAACACTGTTTTTTAATAAAATTATAAAATAAAACACTTATAAAATTGTACAATGAATTAAAAAAGTGATAACTTGCGTTTTTTCTATGGCAGCCATGTGATGGGATGGTTGTATAAATATAAGAATCACATATATTCATAATAGGAGTTAGTAACTGAATTGTGCAAAATTTCAGCATAAAAGAGTGAGGGCTTTACTTGCTGGAAAGAAAAATAGGGTTTTCCTTAAAAATAAAATAGTTTTGAAAAATACTAAATATCTTGGTAATTACTGAGGGGTACAAAAAAGTGTCTTCGGTTCCGATAAGTTGGTTATGAGACAGACAATCTCAGATATTGTACTTATTTTTATAGGATGAAGAAGACTTCCAAAACCGCAAATAAAAATTTTTGAAAAAAAAAATATTACCTTAAAATAAAAAAATTTGTTTTTAAAAATATTTTTCGAATGCCCCTAGATCACATCTACAAACGTGTAAAGTTGTACGTGATTCCTCCAAGCCGTTCCCGAGATATACTAATTTGAAGTTTCACAAAATTTTATAAGTTCCTTAATGAAAAAATTCATAGCGCCGTTAAGTAAGCCCCAAAAAATTTAAAAAAAATTACAGATGATAACGTAGGCAAACTCTACTAGATAACCAAGTCTGAAGAAAATATATTTTTTCATATGCGCTGTTGAGAAATTCTTACCCTATATATATAAAGTATATATATTCTTGATCAGCATCACTAGACGAATCGATCTAGCCATGTCCGTCTGTCCGTCTGTCCGTCCGTCTGTCCGTCTGTCCATCTGTCTGTCTGTCCGTCTGTCTGTTTCTACGCAAACTAGTCTCTCAGTTTTTAAGCTATCGGGATGAAACTTTCCCAAAAGTCTTCTCACTATTGCAGGTAGTATATAAGTCGGAACCGACAGGATCGGACAACTATATCCTATAGTTCCTATAGGAAGGATCGGAAAAAAAAAAAAATTAAAAATTCTAGCTTCGGTGTTTTTTGAAGAATTACCTTCTAATTTTGGAAATATTATTTTTTATATATTTCTGAATTTCGAATTAAATATTTTAAAAATCGGATCACTGTATCATATAGCTACCATAGGAACGGTCAAAAAATTAAATGGAAATTAATTTTTTTTTTTTTTTTTTCTTTGTTGATTTTTATTACATTCTCTTCTACTCTGTGATATGACTATTTTTAAATATTTCCGAATTTCGATTTTAATTTTAAAAAGATCGAACTACTATATCATTTAGCTGCCATAGAAACGATCGAAAAATTAATGTGAAATAATAGGAAATTTAACATTTTTGCGATTTGTAAATTAATAGAATTAATTAAAATTAATATAAAAGAAATACCTTTTTAAGTTGTCAGAAATCAAAACGCCTACTTCCTGCAAAGTTACAATGAATTTTCTTATATTTGTTTGAATATTCGTATGGGAGCCTTAAGATATAGTGGTCCGATCCGGCTCTCTCCGACATATGTACTACCTGCAATAGAAAGAAGACTTTTGGGAAAGTTTCATTGCGATAGCTTTACAACTGAGAGACTAGTTCGCATGGAAACGGACAGACGGACATGGCTAGATGGATTCGGCTATTGGTGCTGATGAAGATATATACTTTATGTGGTCGGAAACGTCTCCTTCACTGCGTTACAATATCTGACTGAAATTATAATACCCTCTGCAAGGGTATAAAAACTTCAAATGAAAAAAAATTTATTGCCGTTTTATATGAAGTTTTTTGTTTTAGACGACTTTTTGTTGGGTTGAGTACTAGCACTTAGACAATTACAAAAATTTGATTTTTTTTCTATATGTATCTACCCCTTAATAATCATATAAATTAAAGATCACTTAAAAAAAATTGATTATTTCTTCTTTTTTTTCTTATAGATTAACATCGTCCGTCCTGCAAAGTAGAAGTTAGCTAATGGAAGGATACAATTTTTCAGACGGAAAATAGGCTTTGGTTTTCTCGTCCGTCATTTAAAACTAGGTGGCAACCGCTCAACAGAAGAATTAATACTAACCAGGGATGTGAACCCATATTATTTTGTCATGGGCTCGGTTCAGGGTTCAAACCTAAAGCCTAGTACTCAGTACGACGAAAACTGCTAGCTAACCATAGGAGTAAGCGAGAGGCAAATAGGTAGCTAACGCCTTTAGCTGGGATTTTTTTCCACCGCGGTACTCAGTTGAGCTAAGAAAATAGTAAGGAAATACCAAAAAAATACTAGATTTAGCGGATGAATTCCGATGAACACCTTTAGCCGCGGCCCAAAGAATAGAAAATTTGATCTTTGGCTGTGTTTGTGCAGAAGCGGTGTGCCAATAACAAATTATAAATGCAAGGAAAACACCAAAAACCACTGAAAAACACCTGCAGGAGTTTCGGCAATACATATTGCCATGCCAACAGCAAATTTAAAGCTTGCGACCCAAGTCAGCTCTATATTTTATAATATTTTAAAATTGGCGCCAGTTGATGTTTGCTGCTTGTCAACAAAACGAGTTGATTGAGAGTAAGACCATGCTACATGTATTGCTGATGAACTCCGAAAACTTCGGCCACACTAAAAGATTAATATTTTTCGACTAGTAAAACTCTTAGCCGAACTGAGTACTAGGCTTAAAGCAGGCCATCCACAGTCGAATTTGTTCGGCGAATATGTTCGTGTGTTCGTCGTTGGTGGTAGTGTTCGCGTTTAAATTTCATAGAAATTTGTTCGACGTTTTGTTCGACAAAGATAGAAACGATTATATCTTGCCTGTGTTCGCGAAAATGTTCGTTGAACAAATTCGACTGTGGATGGCCTGCTTAATCGACAGATAATGTTCCGGTTTGCGAACCGGTTCATTGATGACCCGGAGCAGGGTTTAGGTTCGAACCAGGGTTCAAATAAATACATTTTTTTAATGAAATCAAAAAGTTAACATTTATTTCCATGTATTTTCATTCAAATATATACCAACATTAAGACTTATAAGTAAAATTACAAGATTTATTATTTATAAAGTATTCATCAGTTAAGGTTAACTAACATACTTATTAAGTAATACTTAACTTCCAAAATATCTTCATCAATGCTACCCCTGAGATCAGATAAAACAAATTTCAAAGTGGAAAACGCCCTTTCTACTGATACCTGTGTAGCAGGTACGGCATGAACAACATAAGCTAGTTTCCTTAAGTTTTCACATTGATAGACGTCCCAAAACTTCAAAATACCACCATTCTAACAATATGTGTGATCGCTTTTCTAAGCATTTTGACAATGCTACACTATATTTAGAGGACGATTTTAATGAGAGGATTCCCTAAACTGTTGAATTGCTGAATTGAATTTTGGTGAGCTGTTAATCAGGTGTTCCATACAAAGTCAACTTTCAGAAATTTCAGCAATTCAACAGTCTCGAGGCTGTTGAAAATTTTGTTGAATCGTAAAGTAAAAGGGTATATTGTATTCGTGCAAAAGTATGTAACAGCTAGAAGGAAGCGTTTCCGACCCCATAAAGTATATATATTCTTGATCAGGATCACTAGCCGAGTCGATCTAGCCATGTCCGTCTGTCCGTCTGTCTGTCCGTCTGTCTGTCTGTATGAACGCTGAGATCTCGGAAACTATAAAAGCTAGAAGATTGGCGTTTTGCATGCAGATTCTAGGAGTTCCTACGCAGCGCAAGTTTGTTTCAAAAGGGTGCCACGCCCCCTCTAACGCCCACAATCGCTTATATACGATTTTAAAAATTTCAATATTTCGGAAAAGTAAAAATGCAGTTTTATTGTGTTTATCAATACCTATCGAAATGTAGAAGAAATTTTTCAAATCGGACCATTCGTTAAAAAGTTATGCGTGTTCAAAGTTTCTATCTCCATCTCCCTCGCACTCCCTTTACCTGAGTAACGGGTATCTGATAGTCGGGGCACCCGACTATAGCGTTCTCTCTTGTTTTAGTTGTGGTTTCTCTAATTAAAGCAAACTCCACATTGCAATCTAATCCAGTGGTACAGATTAAGCCTATTCCTTTTCGTTGTCCGTATGGGTGGATTACTGAAATTTAAGATAGTTAATTCTTAGTACTTAAAAAGAGATGGAAGATGTTAAAAAAGCGCCGCAGCCAAAAAAAATTTCAAAAAAAAATCGCCCGATTTTCCATCTCTTTTTAAATACTAACATCGCGTTCAGGATTAAACAATTCGACCATTGCTGAGAAAAATGCATGTAATCTTGAGGTGTGGCTTGGGTGCCTTTTCAAAAAAGTGAATCGCGCTAGGTAGCCTTGGTAGTGCTCCGTTTTCCGGCCATAGTGGGGAATGTTCTTCTTTGGATCACGCCATAGTCTCTTTATCCGCTGAGTATTTGCTCCAGTTTCAGGGTCGGATCGGGTCAGTTGGATATAATTGTGGTTCCATTGGCGATGTTGGCCTCTATAATTGGAAGGAGCGTTTCCTCCACAGGCACCAAAAAAAGTCACCGGTTTCTCTGCAAATTCCTCCGAAAACCCACTGGCCTTCCACCACGCGACCGCAATTATACTTTCGCCGGCCAATTTTTGTCTCGTCAATTTCGACGGTTAAACCGTCTCCACCTATTGTCTGTTTTTCGTTCTTCTTCGTCCAGCTAACATAAATTTCCCGAAGAAAATTACTCCAGTCAACCACCGTCTGTTGGGACCAGCCTAGTTCTTCCCGAAGGAATGAGATTGTTGAACCCTTCATCTCCCACGCCACAAAATTGCAGGCCTGTTCAATGCCAACGTGGGACTTGCTGAAGAATGTCCGTTTGAGGGCGGATTCCTTACAAATATAATTAAAAGTACAAATTCTTTAAATTAATAAAATTATTACCTTAGAGGAGCATTGAACTTTTCTTGATTTCCGTTTCCGTTGATCATTACTTATCATCCTGCGGCACCTCCAAAATGGCGTACTAACTGGTCCCTTCGTATTGAAAGACAATATTGCGGGCTTGCTGCAGTTGGGACAGTCCTTGCTCTTTAGAACAACTCCATGTCTTTGCAGAAATTCAAACACTTCTTCTTTGCCCATGGCAAGAAAGTCTTTATAAGTAATAATGCACCCGTTGCAGTAATCCATAGTAAACAAAAATCAAAAGAGAAATTTCTGATTAAGAAACCAAGACCTTATGTTTTTTATAGCAAAACCCTTAAAATCCTAGAAAATGCTACTTTGTTTTTATAGCAAAACACACAACCTTCAAATGCAATCACAAGAGAACCATGCATTTCCGCCGATAATCTTCTGCACGTAAATTCTTAAGAAATCGCGGTCCATCGAGGGTAATTTTATCGCGATTTTTGGGCACAGGCCCCTCTTCTAGACTATTACCAACCAGAATCTTCAACTATTTTTAATGGACGCCCATTTTTAGTGACTAGTTCCAAGCAAGCTTCTAAAATGTCAGCTTTGGTGATTTTCACTTTGACATACGCCGTTTCCAAGAATTGCTTTATACTTTATACTTGCTTCTTATTTGTTTCAAATTTCTGTGCCAACTCCTTGTGCTTCCTTTCCATCGGGGGTGTCACAGAAACCGGGGACGGATTTGGGGACGGTTGGTTTAGAAACCAACCGATCAAAACCGTTGGTGTCACATAAATTCGAGAGATTTCCTTTTTTCGGAAAATTTACCGAAAAACGACCAGGGCTGGATGCATACACTAAATATCGAACATTCAATAATTATCGAATTTCATTTGACTTATTTGGACTATTTTCCAATAAGATTTAAACTTAAATTATGTTTTTCTTGCTAAATTACAAAAAGAATATATGTTTAAAGCGCATATTGTTTACAATAGATGAAAAAAATGAAAAATTTGAATTACCCGCCAGGCTACATATTGCATCCCTGAACAGCGGTTTGCCGCGGCTGCGTTGGTTTATTTACATTTGTAAGTTGGCAAGAATTTTAAAGCAAAATGCCATCTGCACGAACTCTTGCTCTAGAGTACTTGTGAAGGCATAAACTGCGAGAGGCTAGGATGGAGAGGAGAATCCCTTGAAGCGGTTTTACATGGTAGTCCGTGGGGATTTAACTCATTGGCCAGGTCCTTCCAAGCAGTGGTCACAAGAACGCGGCCGCCCTGAGTAAATCCTTTGGCAATGTCAATATTATCGCGAATGAATCGCAAGAATATGGCGTCTTACGCTGGTGACCTATGTTTACCCCTGATAATTAGCAAAGTTTATTAGTTTACATTAATAATAAACAAAAATTGTTTACTTTTACTTACTTCTTCTTCTTCTTCACTGCCGGATTTTTTTCGGGCAAAAATAGGAAATTTTTCACGACAGTGCTGCCACCTTTTTGCAAAGGCGGCATGTTTTTATTAATTTCTCAATAACTACAACTTCTTTAACCATGAAATTTTTACCAGAAATAAGTTTCATTTTTAACTACAATACTAAGTACCTTTGAATAAATAAGTCGTTAACACAACATTTCGATAACTACTCCGAAATTTGGTATTTTAAAGTTCGAGCTAGTTGGTACCACTGTCAGGTTGGACGGTTTTCCGACGGATTCTTTTTAGATAATTTTTTTGAGAGTTTTTATAAAAAGCATATTTTTAAATATAACCCGAAGTAAATATAAAAATCGTAGTATGCAGATAGTTCATAAAATTAATTAGAGTTGTCTTAAATAAAGTTATATTTTTGGAAAACATTTGTAAGTTGGTTAATTTTATCAAAACGTCCGGCAAAATACGGGGGATTTAGAAACCGTCAAAAATGATGTCTGTGACACCGAGATTTGCTATTCGGGGAAATTCGGTTGGAATGGTTTTCTGTGACACCCCCGCATATGTCGATTTAAATTTGAGGCATGTTTGCCTGTCATTTCGAAATCGCAAAGTTTACACTTATTTTTATTATTTTCTTCATTATAAATGAAAAAGTCGTGAACTTTTTGGTTTTCCATTGCTGCTGGTAAAAGAGCCATTTCGAAGAATTGGAACTGCCAACCGACAGAATTTTTTTTTCTTCCAAACAAAACCATTAAATGAAACGATAAAATGAAACGAAAAATATTCGAAAGCGAAAAATAAAAACGAATTGTTTACACTTTCCTCGATTTCTTATGTTTTGTTACATTCACATAAGATGTTAAGATGTTAAGATGTTAAATATGTTTTTTTTTAACATTCCGCATAGAAAATCTGTCTTTAGCATTACTGGAAATACTCTATTATTAGAATACTACCATGAATTTAATCATGTAATTTTAATGTGGGCATACTGCGAAAAGTTTTGGAAGATGATAGTTATATATTATTAGATTGATTGAGTTAGATGCAGGCATTGCATAAACAAAATATTTGCTCATTTTTATTTCCCTTAGTAAATAAACTCTATGTTAATATGATCAGAAAATCCCCCACAATGTTGAATAAAAAAAAACGAACACGCAAAATAAATTTTTCATGAACCGAACCGAATATCAAAAAAAAAAAAATCCGGTTCGGTTCCGGTTCAATTATAAAAAAATTCGGCGCTCCGGTTTACGGTTCGGTTCGCTTTCTCAAAAATGTGAACACTCCGGTTTTTGTTGAATCTTGGAAAACCAGAGTTGTCACCTTATTTTACTAAAAGTCATGGCAACTCTGCAACATTTAACTATTATAAGTTCGCATTAATTTCTTTTAAATAAAAATTGAAAGTCTATTAGTAGTTCTTCTTACCTTGGAAACAATTTTAGACAGTAACAAACAACAAAAAATCGAATTTTACATGTTTTAAGTTCCGTGAAACTTTTCAACAAATAACAGCTGTTTGAAAATTTAACAAGAACCATTTTGGATCGTTCCCTCAATTGCTGAAATTTCTGTTGAATTTTCAACAATTCAGCAATTCAACAGTTTAGGGAATACCCAGATAATATTAGAAAACAAGAAGTCTGACGCTGTCACTTGGAAACAAAAGGAACAGGCTTGGAAGGATTTAGCTGAGCGCTTTGCCGCCAAGACTGGCGTAAGCCGCCACTACAAAGCCCTTCGGGAAAAGAATTATATTTAGTATTTTAAAAGCTAATCTTTGGATTTAGTATTATATTTATTGAATTATTTTATTAATGTGGTTTCTACGTTTGTTAAGTATAGAATAATAGAATTAAAACAAAAACAAGAGTGGAAGCTTACTTCGGAAAGCTGAAGCTAACACTTTTCAGATCAAATAAATTAAGTTCAGAATATAACATTATTCACATAAAATATATAGAATATATCCGACGATTTTATAAATATATTGAAATTTATAGATATTACACATTTTTCAAAATTTTTCATTTTTATTATATAACCAAACATCAAAATATTATTTTTTTATATTTGTACATATGCAATACATTTGTACATAGTGTATCGAAGCAGTTGAGAATGCGAAAGCACCGGAAGAATTCGAAGGCGAGCGCACTATTGAAAGTGAGCGATTGAATTTGGTTATGCTGCAGAAAGATTTTTTTAAACAAGAAAATAAAAGGGCTCTGGAAAAACATGAGCAGGAAATGGCACACAAAAAAAGCAGGCAGGATCAGGAATACACAGAAGGACATGGAGGAGAAAAAAATGAAATTAGATTTTAAATGTACGTGCAACGTACAGAAAAATTTTTAAATTTATTTTTACATATATGTTTTTTGCAGAGTCCTTGTCGGCGATATAAATTTATAAACTTAAAAAAATCAAAAATAAAAGAAAAAAATTCACGCCTAGTCGGGGCACCCGACTATAGCGTTCTCTCTTGTTTTTTGTTTTTTTTTTGTGGTGGCTTTGGCTGCTGCCTTGAGGTTTGCGATCGTGCGTTTGGACGTGGTAAGCGGTAGGATTTGGACAGTGCTGGGGGTTGGTTTAGGGGGTTGGGTTGGTTTTAGATTATCTAAGCTAATATGTGTGGTTGAGAGGTCTGCATAAGATGTTGGAGTAGTCCTGGAGCTAGTTGGTCCTTGTTGAGAACGTTCGGGTCCTTTGAGTTGTTGGGGTCCAGAGTTTTGTTGTGTTGTATGGTTTGTGAGAGTAGTTGGTTGTTGCTGGGTAGTTTTAGCTATTGATGCGTATGAGTGTGGTGTGTTGGCGGTGCTACGAGATCGTAAGATAGAGAGAGCAGTTTTATTGTCGCATTTTTTTGTAGTTTTAATTGATGTTAGTTCCTGTAGTGTTCTAAATATGGGGCATCTTCGGTTAACAGAGTTAACAATGTGCTGGTCTTGTGCATTTGTCGTTAGTGTTTGGGTCCAAGTGATATTCTTGTCCGCAGTTGTAGCAAAGTTTGTTGTTTCTGCATGCATTACTGATGTGGTTATACATAAAGCATTTATTGCATCTAAGGGGTAAGAGAATGTATTCCCTAACATTAGTTTTCTGGTAACCGATCATATTATATTCCGGGAGAGTAAGAGTGTTGAAGATGAGAATTACGAGGCCGGTTTCTGTGAGAATACCGTTTTGTCTCCTAAGTATTTTCTTAACGTCGTAGACTCGCTGAGTAGCTAGTTCTCTTTTTATTATGTCTTCGTCGACTCCTCTAAGGTCATTGTTGTATATGACTCCCTTGGTAAAATTAAGAGAGTTGTGGAGTTGGACGTTTACGGCTATTTCGGCGAAAGCTTTAAGTTGGAGTAGTCTCTTTGCTTGAAGGTTAGTTTTTGTTTTAACTAAGAGAGTTCCGTTTCTGAGCTTTTTGCATTCTTTACTTCACCGCTGCAGGTAAAGTCAATTTGGTCCTTGATCAAGAATGGTGATCGAGATTTGGATCTGATCTAGCTATGGTAATGTATTTAGGGCCGGTAGTTTCTAAGAGTTCCAAGTTATTGCTATGGGTAGGACGTGGACCCCGGTGGGGTGGGTCTCCCATATTGCTACGTATGGCGCGTAGGTTATGTTTGGCACTTGCTCTTCTTGCACTTGCAGTTACCGTTTGGTTGATGAATTGTTGTTGTGGCTTGTAAAATAAGCTTTGAATTTGAGACGATGATAGAAAGGCACGACTGATCTCTATGAGAGTGAGTTTGCGACTATTTCGTATATAAACTTTATATTTAACTTTATATTATAAAGTATACTATGTTAGCAATCTGTAATATACATTTCAAACTATTTTAGCAAAGCCAGTAAAAATATTATACCCCGTACTAAAAACACAAAATTTAAATTTGTTTTTTTTTACATATATTTTTTACATTATATATATAATTTCATGTATTTTTAACATTTTTATAAATTACTGAAGGTAATTTTTAATTTTACACGTACAAAATATGTGCTTACGTATGCATATTGGGCAAAAGCTGCCGTTTACTGCTAATGTGGCTGATCATCTCCAGAGTAATCGCCGTCCAGGTGAACACTGAAGTTTGGAGCATTTCGCTGGCCACGACCAGAAAAATTCCAAGGCCATGCTAAATGCCCGCAGATAGCAAGATCCTTAGTTCCCGAGCAGCTGGAGCGGTTTTCAAGTTGGTGTCGGTGAAAGGTCAGAAGTTAGTCATTAGTTAAGCATTAAGACACAATTCAAATATACTTACTTTTCAAATAAACCGGAAATAAATAAAATATTACAATTTTCACAATCAATTGCCTTAAACAGACCGCAGCGTCGTTCACAAAATACGCTAGTGTCAAACCCTCAAAATACAAACGCGTCGAATAACATTAAAATGCGGTAACACGTTTTCTGTTCGAATTGACCAGGTTCCACACCAGAGCATCCTGGCTTCACACCAGGAACGAAAATCGAAACTGCGGTATAGAAACTAAACTCATGGTATAAACTTAATATTATTTAGTCTTAACTTTATACTATTGAGTCTGCTCCTTATATTATTTAGTATTGAATTAATACTGGCAGTTTAATACTAGCTGTAGTATATTATTAACACAACCGGTGTTAAATTTAAACTTTCCGTTTTTTTTTTGGGTGTACGTATGCACAAAATAGTCATGTCGACTGTTCTTCAACCGATATCCTTGCCATCACAAAATATATCACAAGATATACATATGCAAAGGGGTTCCCGAGTTTGTAAGGTAACTATACACCCAAAAAAAAATAGTCATAGAAACGAAACTATTGTTACATGAATTCTACACTATTGAGTTTCTAATTTGCATCAATAACACTAGTTTACAACTTAAAATTTTTTTTCGAGGTAAGCCTTGAGACCAATTTTCTGTGATTAGTTTTGAGTTGCTAATCACGCTGAACAAATTAAAAAAAATTCCCAAAGAACCGTTCTGAAGATATTCGCAAAAATCCAGATTTTCGGCACTTCTTTTATAAAACCTTACAGATCTCAAAAACCATTAGACCAATAAACTTGTAACTTACACCATTCAAAATGCAATAGATGCACCTTTCTGAAAAGCTATTACTCGTTTTGATCGGGTCGCAATTAATGGAGGTACAACCTGTGAAAGTTCAAAAAAAGTTTAATTTCTGGCGTTCTTTTGATATAGCTAGTTTTCATTGAACTAAAAAAAATACAAATAAAAATGTATTAATTATTTTGAGCTTTCAGATCTAACTGCCCTTTTGTTGTTAACAAGTTAAGGCCATATATTTGCAAATTGAGTGCAAATTCTAGGAGATATAAATTTTTAAGTAAAACAACCCATTTTCAAAAAATGCTTTTAAAGGCAAGTGGCCTGCTTTTTATACCCGTTACTCGTAGAGTAAAAGGGTATATTGTATTCGTACAAAAGTATGTAACAGCTAGAAGGAAGCATTTCCGACCCTATAAAGTATATATATTCTTGATCAGGGTCAATAGCCGAGTCGATATAGCCATGTCCGTCTGTCCGTCCGTCTGTCTGTATGAACGCTGAGATCTCGGAAACTATAAAAGCTAGAGGATTGGTATTTAGCATGAAGATTCTTGGAGTTCCTACGCAGCGCAAGTTTGTTTCAAAAGGGTGCCACGCCCCCTCTAACGCCCACAATCGCTTATATACGATTTTAAAAATTTTAATATTTCGGAAAAGTAAAAATGCAGTTTTATTGTGTTTATCAATACCTATCGAAAAGTAGAAGAAATTTTTCAAATCGGACCATTCGTTAAAAAGATATGCGTGTTCAAAGTTTCTATCTCCAACTCCCTCGCACTCCCTTTACCTGAGTAACGGGTATCTGATTGTCGGGGCACCCGACTATAGCGTTCTCTCTTGTTTTTTCTTGAAAACTGGACTTTTACAAAGAATTTGAGCCATTGATCACGACAATCCACCAGCAAATTAATTTGATATGCATTTTTGAAGCTTGCGACAACGGTGATTTTTTGGCCGTTAACAGCTGTTAACTGACACAACAGGGCTTTAACACGGCTGTAATACCCGTTTTTCCCAACGTAAAAAATCGATACAAAATCGAACTATTTATTTATTTTTTAGTTGATGCTCTTGTTAGTTGGCTTAAAGATGTATCTTTAAGTATAAGTTATAAAAATAATTTTGGTTTTTAGGCGTGTATTTTTAACAAAGCCATATATGCCAGCATTTTTGAATTTTGCTCACTTTTTCAACTTTGACAAAGTGTAGCTTCTAAACTAGAGAATGGAACTCAATGCTGTGTATAAGAAAGTTAGAGGTCATTCTATTTCCTGTAAAATGAGTCTTTGATGACCGAAATCGGTTTACCACAACTCAAGTAAAAAATTAAAAAAATTTTCAAACACTTTTTTACACCTTAAAAAAAATGGTTCCATAAAAAAAATATTAAGTGCCTTTTTCTTAATCAGAAAAACGTACCTTACCGGAAAACAAAGGTTTAAGAAAACTGGTGTTATTAGTAAAATTACTTTTGAAAGTAGTTATACCCTTTTACTCAACGAGTAACGTGCGTGTATTCGTGCAAAAGTGTGTAACAGCTAGAAGGAAGCATTTCCGACCCTACAAAGTATATATATTCTTGATCAGGGTCCCTAGCCGAGTCGATCTAGCCATGTCTGTCTGTCCGTCTGTCTGTCCGTCTGACTGTCCGTCTGTCTGTCCGTCTGTATGAACGCTGAGATCTCGGAAACTACAGAAAGTTGGGATTACCCACACATATTCTTGGGCTTCCTACACTCAGAAAAAAAATCGCCCTGAATTTTAGAAAATCGCCATACTTTTTAGGCCAAAGGCAGCTAGCCTTGACTTTTAGAACAAAAAATTTCTTAAATTTCAAAGTTGAATAAGAAGAAGAAAATAAAAATCGGGGAATCGGGAATTACGCCCGGTTACTCCGTTCTAACGGTGTTTGTTGGTTCCCGTTTCGCAACTTATGTTTCTAAACACATGGATGACGTCACGATGTACGTACTTAAAAACACCTTTAGTTTCATATTATAACTGAAATAATAACTGAAATTATTATATTACTTACAAATGATAAATATAAAAATCAAATAACTTACCATCTTGAGAAAAACATCTTGGTCGCTCGTGGGAATCGAACCCCTTTCCTCACAGTTTGCAGTCAAACACTCTACTAGCTGCGCCAGGGAAGCATAACGTGAGGCGCTGTACAAAGTCCATTCACATTTTGTTCTCTTGGGTTCAGGGTTTATACTCTTGTTTAGCCATTTATGTGTGTGTTAGATTACATAAATCTTAGTTTGTATTAAAATATACATATTATTGCGTTAAAAAAAATAAAAGGACGCAAAAAATTTCCGCCTCGACGTGGGATTGAACACACTCTTCCGAATATTTATTTATTTGTTTATTTATTCCGCCAATGGATTAAATCCTTATCTGGCTAGTAGGTTATAAACTTAAATCTAAGACTAAGAACTACACTCATAGAAATTTTCCGGTAAAATCGCCCTAAAAACAAGAAAAATCGCCCTAAAACGGGGGTCAATGGCGACTAGGCAACAAAATAAGGGCAAATTACCCTAAAAATACGGGTGAATTAGTCATACATTTAGGGCGATTTTTCGTAGATCTAGGGCGATTTTTCTATTTTTAAAGGTAATTGCCCTGAAAATAAGAAATGGGACCTTTAAACTAAAGGCAGTTTTTCGTAAATCTAGGGTGTTTTTTCTTATATTTATGGTTTTTTTTCTAATTTTAAAGGCGAATCGCCCTAAAAATGAAACCAAATAAAAGCAAAAAAATCTATTAGTTTTTCGGTGGTGTGGGGGAGGGGGTCGGTTTGATATTTCCTGGAAACTGGACTCAACACATACACTCATAGAAATTTGTACCTAAATACTAGAAAAGTCGCCCTAAAACCGAGATCGCCCTAAAACTACGAAAAATGTTCTTATTATACGGGTGGCTAGCCCTAAATATACGAAAAATCGCCATGGAAAATAATTTTTAGGGTTAGTTTTTTGAAAAAGGCAAATTTGCCCTATTTTTTAGGGCGAATTTTTATGAGTGGACTCCAAAAGTAAATTCTTATTTTTAGGGCGAAATCGCCCTAAAACGTAGAACAAAATAGCACCAAAAATTGGCCTAAAAACTACCAAAATTCAAACGAAAATTTTAAGACGCAATAAACGAATACATACATGTAAAACATGTTATGTACATGTGTGTGTAGTTGACAGGTCAAAGCAAGTGAGTTAGAATGGGTAGCCTAGCGGTCTAAGCACTCGCACTTTCAGCTTTGCTGTTTGAAAATACAGGTCGTGGGTTCGATTCCTGTGTGAGTCAACACTTTTTTTTTTTATTAGAGTTTTTATTACTAATTAAGTTTTTTCGTCCACATGTTAAATTTAAAGAAGTCTTAAAACCTTATATACATATGGAAATTATGAGTTTAAAGACTAATTTATGATAAGCATGCGAAGAAAAGTATCACAGCCATCAGCAAAAAAATACAAGTTTTTGTATGTATAACTTAGACCGCAAGAAAATAAGATGTGTACAGTGTTTGTACGTTGCTAAGCGCGATGGGACTGTGGTGCAGGGCTAGAGCGTTAGACTCCAACTCGAGAGGCCGTGGGTTCGATCCCTCGTAGTGACCAAATGTTTTTCTCAAGTAAGTTGTTTTTTCTCCTTATATATATCTCCTTAATTCGATTACAAAGATGATTTTTCAGTTATAACCGGCGGTTATACAAGTCTGCTGCCTCCTGCCCCCAACGGCATCGTTCGATATAGCGACAATTCAACAAATAAATTATCTGAAACGATGTTCGTGTGTGTGTACACTCATAGAAATTTTCCGGTAAAATCGCCCTAAAAACAAGGAAAATCGCCCTAAAACGGGGGTCAATGGCGACTAGGCAACAAAATAAGGGCAAATTACCCCAAAAATACGGGTGAATTAGTCATACATTTAGGGCGATTTTTCGTAGATCTAGGGCGATTTTTCTATTTTTAAAGGTAATTGCCCTGAAAATAAGAAATGGGACCTTTAAACTAAAGGCAGTTTTTCGTAAATCTAGGGTGTTTTTTCTTATATTTATGGTTTTTTTTCTAATTTTAAAGGCGAATCGCCCTAAAAATGAAACCAAATAAAAGCAAAAAAATCTATTAGTTTTTCGGTGGTGTGGGGGAGGGGGTCGGTTTGATATTTCCTGGAAACTGGACTCAACACATACACACACACGAACATCGTTTCAGATAATTTATTTGTTGAATTGTCGCTATATCGAACGATGCCGTTGGGGGCAGGAGGCAGCAGACTTGTATAACCGCCGGTTATAACTGAAAAATCATCTTTGTAATCGAATTAAGGAGATATATATAAGGAGAAAAAACAACTTACTTGAGAAAAACATTTGGTCACTACGAGGGATCGAACCCACGGCCTCTCGAGTTGGAGTCTAACGCTCTAGCCCTGCACCACAGTCCCATCGCGCTTAGCAACGTACAAACACTGTACACATCTTATTTTCTTGCGGTCTAAGTTATACATACAAAAACTTGTATTTTTTTGCTGATGGCTGTGATACTTTTCTTCGCATGCTTATCATAAATTAGTCTTTAAACTCATAATTTCCATATGTATATAAGGTTTTAAGACTACTTTAAATTTAACATGTGGACGAAAAAACTTAATTAGTAATAAAAACTCTAATAAAAAAAAAAAGTGTTGACTCACACAGGAATCGAACCCACGACCTGTATTTTCAAACAGCAAAGCTGAAAGTGCGAGTGCTTAGACCGCTAGGCTACCCATTCTAACTCACTTGCTTTGACCTGTCAACTACACACACATGTACATAACATGTTTTACATGTATGTATTCGTTTATTGCGTCTTAAAATTTTCGTTTGAATTTTGGTAGTTTTTAGGCCAATTTTTGGTGCTATTTTGTTCTACGTTTTAGGGCGATTTCGCCCTAAAAATAAGAATTTACTTTTGGAGTCCACTCATAAAAATTCGCCCTAAAAAATAGGGCAAATTTGCCTTTTTCAAAAAACTAACCCTAACAAGAGAGAACGCTATAGTCGGGTGCCCCGACAATCAGATACCCGTTACTCAGGTAAAGGGAGTGCGAGGGAGATGGAGATAGAAACTTTGAACACGCATAACTTTTTAACGAATGGTCCGATTTTAAAAATTTCTTCTACATTTCGATAGGTATTGATAAACACAATAAAACTGCATTTTTACTTTTCCGAAATATTGAAATTTTTAAAATCGTATATAAGCGATTGTGGGCGTTAGAGGGGGCGTGGCACCCTTTTGAAACAAACTTGCCCTGCGTAGGAACTCCTAGAATCTGCATGCAAAACGCCAATCTTCTATCTTTTATAGTTTCCGAGATCTCAGCGTTCATACAGACAGACAGACAGACGGACAGACAGACGGACAGACGGACATGGCTAGATCGACTCGGCTAGTGATCCTGATCAAGAATATATATACTTTATGGGGTCGGAAACGCTTCCTTCTAGCTGTTACATACTTTTGCACGAATACAATATACCCTTTTACTCTACGAGTAACGGGTATAAAAATTATTTTCCATGGCGATTTTTCGTATATTTAGGGCTAGCCACCCGTATAATAAGAAAATTTTTCGTAGTTTTAGGGCGATCTCGGTTTTAGGGCGACTTTTCTAGTATTTAGGTACAAATTTCTATGAGTGTACATTAAAAATATTCCCTAAGCGATTGCCTAAGCATATAAGCGCACAAAACAAAGAATCCCCTCGCTTTAAACCCCTAGGCTACCGATCGTGGCGATTTTCTAAGATGTAAGGCAATTTTTTCTGAGTTTCAAAGAAAATTTTCTGAAAAACAGAAAATTTTTCTAAAAGTGGATAACGAGAGGAGCTGATCTAACCACGGTACATTTTTCTTATATATTTCTGAAAAATAGAAATTTTTTCTGAATTTCAAGGCGATTATCAAAGTATGGCGATTTTGTAAAATTCAGGGCGATTTTTTTTCTGAGTGTACGCAGTGCACGTTTGTTTCAGCCAAGGGTCACGCCCCCTCTAACGCCCAAAATCGCCTTAAACGATTTTAAAAGGTGTCTGGCGCCCACACCTTTAAAGATTTCGGAAAAGTACAAATACAGTTTTTTTGTGTTTATCAATACCTATGTAGAAGAAATTTTTCAAATCGGACCATTCGTTAAAAAGGTATGCGCGATTATATATCTCCATCTCCCTCGCACTCCCTTTAGCTGAGTAACAGGTATCTGATAGTCGGGGCACCCGACTATAGCGTTCTCTCTTGTTTTTTTTTAGCTTAAGGGGTGTTTTTGTTTGATTAAATAATAAACAAATGGTACCAAATTCAAGGCTTTTAGTTTTAAAAGCTCTTTACAAAAATGTAGGCAATGCAAATGATGTCTCTATTTTATTAATTCTTTCGTTACCCATAAAATTAAGTGCGCTTAAACAGCTAAGAAGTTGGCAAATTTTAGCGATTGCCGAAACGTACAGAGTAAACTGCGGAAATACTGGTAGGTTTAAGATTTCAGTGACACTCGGCTGATTGCATTTATAAACATTGCCAAAAGTCATTTTTTGAAAGTCCTTAAAATTAAGATCCAATAATGTCATTCTGTTAGGATAACATCAGATTTTAATGTTACGTACCAGAAATTTTAACAGATGATCGCACTGTTAGGGTACACGCTGTTAAAACAGCTGTTGGCAGTGACGGGCGCAGCAAGTGGAGCAAAAATTTGAACTAAAAAACAAGAACTTTTAAATTAATTTTAATCGCAATTAAGAACGATTATAACAAAGCGTGCTTTACGGCATCGAAAATGGGTGGATTAAACAAATTTTTTTTATATTTTAAGTGCTAAAACATAATGCGGTTCCTTTGAAATTGACAATTTAATTATAGCCCCTTTTACTAAATCAAAATAAAAACTTATCTTTAATTAGACAAACAAAGCGAATGTGACCTAGTTTCACCTTAATATTTATACTGGGTTGTAGGGAATTCAATTCTTGTTCATATGAATGCTATTTGAAGGTGCACTTTTGCGCACTTTTTCTTAAATCTGTATTGAAAGGCCTAGACCTAAAACGGCAAAACACACGCAAAATTGGTGCACAAATGTCAATTACGATGAAGTTTTTAAAGAACGGTATACAGCTATCTTTCTTATTTTATATCAGTAATTAAAAAATTATTTTACATCATCTTTTGAAAAGAATAACTTTGTTAAAAAGTATTTTTGTATTTCTTTTGTTTCTTATATTGATTTTAATAATACAAATTCGATTACACCTAACAAAAAAATAAAAAGGCACTCAATTTTTTTTGGGTAATCATATTCTTTTCATTATAAACCATTACAAAAAATAATTTTTTTTTCTTAAAAAAGGCGTGAACACGGCCATTTTTCCAACAAAAACATATTTTTGCTTCAATTCAAATAAAAAAACTTGTAAATGTTGCTTAATTTTTAAGTTATTAATTAAGGCGACAAAAAGTGGTCATCCAGCCTATAGTGCAATGGCCGGACATATTTTCATTACCGAAGACTTTCATTACGCCAATGCCAAGTCGCAAGGACAAAGTGTGGAGGGAAAAAACTTGTCGACAATTCGCAGGGACAAAAGTTTTGGCAGTCAGCACAAAAAGGGGAAGTTCAAAGACAGGCTTTTATACGGACTTTTTCTGGTGATTCTTGAGAGGATTTCCGTAGCTTTTAGGCGAATTGAAATGTCTGCAGTCTGGGATCAGCTAAGCTGATGACAATGATGGCAAAATCCAAGGCACAACCTTGTTCCTTTCCCAATTAAAGAGGTCAACGAAGGTATTGTTCATGGGCATTGATCGATTTAGGCTGTGTTATACAAATGATTTGCGTTTAATTTAAGGCTCCGAATAATTTGTCAACAACACAAACGCTGTCAGGTGAACTAAAAGCGGGGCCGGCAACGTGCCAGGTCGAGGTCCTTGTCCGAATAATTGCTGGCATAATTAATTATATTTAATACTTCCTGATTTGTTGCCCGCTTTGGGACCTTCCTTTCTTGGGATCTCTTTCCCTTTCGTTCCCTTCACGTCATCAGTATTATCCATTTGTACTCGTGTTTTTTCGGATGTACACAGAGAGAATTCTGACGTTCTGAAATTAAGTATTTGTATTCTCATTTTCAGGATGTACTGATTTTGAGTACAAATTTTTGGAAAAAACTTATATTGAGTACAAATTGAACTCACTTTAGGAAAAAAAACTTGAATTGATCACAAAAATCTTAATTTTAGGAAACAAGTTCTTCAATTTCCAACTTGAGTACAAATATTTTCATAATGAGTATGACATTACTCAAAGGAACCTTCTAAAAGGCTGGCCTAGGGAGTAAATGACTCTTGCCATCAAATATTTGATAGCTAATGTCGTCCGGGTCGTGAGTTCAATCCCCATTCCGGTAAACACAAATATTTTTTTTTTGTTATTCTGTTTTTTTTTTATTTTTATTAATTTTATTGGATTTTAAACATTAAATGGAATTGAGCTGATTATAGTCTTATTCCATTTAATGTTTAAAATCCAATTAATTGCAAGCATTACAATTTAAATCTTATGCGCGGTTTGGACATTGCTGAATGTGATGCTTGTTTGGCTCAGCCGGTTAGTGCGAGCGTGCACGAACACAAGGGTCTGGGGTTCGAGTGACGGAGAAGGCGACTTGGGTCGAACAAAAAGTAAGTTTGTTTTATTTATAACAGTTTAATATTCACATAATTATGAAACATTTAACATATACTGTATAGCCCTTAAAATAATGTGTAAGTAAGAAAGGAAGTTCTCCGGGCTGAGAATTTTTTTCTCAATTTAATCATTTTGCAATACTCAGTTTGAGAAAAGGCAATACTCATTTTTAAAATACTGGCCAAATAATTTCTGAAAATGAATGCAGTTTGTACTCATTTTGGGGAAAAATGTACTAAATAAATAGAAAATATACTTAATTTGAGTAAAAAAAATTTGACAAATTTGTACTGATAGTTAGTATTTTGTACTCAGAATAAGTATTTGTGTTCATGCTTAATTTTCAAGAAGAAAAATACTCAATTTAAGTACAATTTACTTAAATAATTCTCTCTGTGTAGGTACTTCGAACACCACTCTACATAGCCGCCTTATTATTTCGCAATTTTACTAACATTTTCTCCTTTTTTTGCCCTGATATCAGCGTGTGAGGCACGTTTAATTGAATTGTTCATTGACATTTTCAGACCCTAGCAACCCGTTTACATTGTCAACTTTTTAATTGAATTATGTAATCGCATGCAGCACAAAGTTGCAGCAAAGTGTTGCACGCGCTGCAGGGGGAAAACTTTTAGTTCGCCTCTTTTTAGATGGAAAATTGCAAATTAATATCTACAGCAATGCAGCGGGGTTAAAATGTCGCGGAAAAGTTGTAGAACTGTATTTGATATGCTGTGAAACAAATATGCATAGAAATATAAATTGAAAAGAGCTGATATTTTATTAAATTAAAACTAGAAATAAATCTTTTCTGGGCGAACTTTATGTATCTATACGGACAAAATTCAGAACTGGTAACAATCTCAATTATTTAAATATTTAGTTTAGATCTAATCTTTTCCTTTTATTTCTGAATGACAGAGAGAAATTCATTTTAATATTAATTCTTGTGCATGCTAATTACAATACGCCTCCAATATAAGATTCCAGTTGTTGCTTCACTTAAACTTATCAACAGTGCCTTCATATTTTGCCCTGCTCATTTTGTTGACTTTCTCCCAGCTCTAAATATTAAGTAATCCGAGCTTGCCGCATATGGTCATAGTTTTCATTATTTATTGGCATAATTCGCTCTCCGACTCCTCCAATCACTTATCCGTATTAAGGGCTCTCGAAGGGCCTTTCATGTGTTTGATTAGGTACGGTATGGACATGCAAGCCCATGAACCTGAGAATTATGCCCGAAAAGAACCACTTGTGGGCATACATCGACTGAAACACTTGGCAAGCCCTTTTGATTAAAGAGAATGATAGCCACGAACAGGGTCCACAGCCATCCATTACTCTTACCAATTGGCCAGCGGGGTGGTCCATTTTCCACAAAACTCTCTGGTAACTTAATTGGCCTGTATTAATATGGATTTTTTCTTCCCTTCCTAATTATGCTGCACCGGAAAAAATGTATAAAAAAGTAAATTTATCTTATTTACACCCACCTCATCTGCGCGATCCAAAATAATAACAAAAGTCGAGTTCCTTGATTATCAGATACCCGTTACTCAGCTAAAGGAAGTGCGAGAGAGTTGGAGATAAGCAAGCAGCAAAGCTACCGCTTGAACTGCTTGCATTTTATTATTTGATTTAAAAAATGTCTTCTACATTACGATAGGTATTAATAAACAAAATTGCATTTATTTCGAAATCTTTAAAGATTAGGGCGCCAGACACCATTTAAAATCGTTCAAGGCGATTGTGGGCGTAAGAGGGGGCGTGTCACCTTGATGAAACAAACTTGCGCTGCGCAGGAACTCCAAGAAACTGCATGCTTAATGCCAGTCTTCTAGCTTTTATAGTTTCCGAGATCTCAGCGTTCATACAGACAGACAGAAAGAAGGACATGGCTTATAGGGTCGGTAACGCTTCCTTCTAATTGTTACATACTTTCCGACGAATACAATATATCCTTTCTTAAAAATGAAATGTGATAATCTTCGTTATGATTTATTCATATATCTGGAACTGTATCTTTAAAACGGTTTGGGTTTTATAAAATATCTAAGCATGCAAGCATTTAGGTCCACTAATCAGAATCTGTTCTACTTAAAAAGCACTTTTACTCTGATGCCAACCTATTCTTTTATTTCTATAACTAAACGGGGAATTTTTCTGTGTGCACCTGCACCTATGGGTGCTGTCATTTTGATGATTGCGTGTTAATTAAGCGTTTGCACGCACAGTTGCACAGCCGGGGAGATGGGAGGAGGGCCGAGGGGAGGCATCAGCCCCGAATGCGGAACATAAATGTATGCCTTGCCGTTGGGGCAGATTTATTGCGGCGCAGCTGCCACAAGTGTCTGTCATGGGGCCTCCCTCCACTTTGCCACTCTCGCACCTTCAGTCCTTTGGTCCCGCGAGCCTGTAAGCCTTCGAAAAACTTTCGGCCAAGTCGCATGCGAGCATGACTGTGTGTGTGTGTGCACCACTACACGCACACGAAAGCACAAGTGACAGGTAATTTGTGCATAAAGGCGTGTTCAGGTGTGGTTGGAGTGGAGATGGGGAAGGGACACCCACGCATACACAAAGCATGCAAATAACTGTTAACCGTTTTTTTCCTTACGCTCTACTCCCGAGAACAACCGAAAAAAAGCATGCCCCTTCGTTCTCTCTCTGCGCAGCACACTTCGTTTCCTTTCGTTTTGGTTTTCGGTTGAGCCTTTTACGTTGAGCTGTTCGTGAGACGCTCTGTTACGAACCTCGTTCAATGAGAGATACGAATGTCGCTCGCACAGGGAGACTTATTAAAAGACCGATTGACTGAAAAAGTCATCCCAAAAAGTCTTTTCACTAATACAACTATACAATGTATTCCCTTTGAAAGTACGTGCGAGTGAAAGGGAGAGCAATATCGCCCAAGCACGTTAACGACCCACCGGGAAAGTAAGAAGGTGGTTCTTTGTGTGTTGGAAATCCTCTTCCTTTTAGCAAAAAATGTTGGAAATCCTGTATCTTTTAGCAGGCGACGGTGTAGGGAATTTGAAATTCCTTTGGAAAACCACATAGAAACCTCATTTCCCCCTTACTTTTTGTGTCACCCCCGTGTATTTCGAAACCAGAGACGGAAGAAATGTAAGGGGTGAATGAGGTTTAGTCCCTTCCGCTTGTATGGAGAAACCTGATGAAAATATGTTATTTTCCAGAGGAATGTTCCCGCTGGGGAACTACCTTGTTTACCTTGTTTCGTGTCACTTGGCTTGGTGAATTTGGCGAGTGAGCAGTGCTCCAATGTACCACTGTGCACAGAAGTGAGAAGAAATTCTTTATTAGCGCCACGGTACAATTTTAGTTTGGCTTTTAGTTACCGTGCTCGTGCGATATCTCCCTTTCACTCGCACGTACTATCAGTGTAGGTAACAGTTTACTACCGACGGGACTACCTTGTAAAATTGAACTATGCACACACACATGCGCAAAAGACTTTTTGAAACGTCGTTCAGGAGCAATCGGTCTGTAAGCGAGCCGAGCAAAAGAAAGCCGAAAAAACTGTTCGTCGGCTGAGTGCGAGCAAAATTTCAGTACGAACAATTCAATCGGTTGCTCTCTGATTGTTTGCTCAAAGTCTCAGAGAAAAACAGTTATTTGGGGACCGCACGAATCGGTCAACAGTTATTTGCGAGCTATGCGCATACATTATTCATTTCATTGCCAGCATTTTTTCCTGCCTGCGCACACTTGACAATTTTCGTAGTTGTACCTCAATGGCTCTATCGCATTTTTTTGCACTTTTCAACAGATTTTCACGGGACAGCTGTGACACCGCTCTGACGGCTCTTATGGCCAAATTCGGTTAGGCTGTTCGATTCCGTGTCCTGGCTTATTATCCTGACAGCCTGACGCTGTCACCATTCGTTGGCCGTTAAATATCCCAGCTAATTATCGAGAGCGCAGTGTTTGCTCCTGTGGCAACTGCGGCTTTATAGAGCCCTAAGCTGCCTACAAATACAAACACTCCACGAGCTAAACTAATTATGCCGAGCACAGAAGATTCAATTACTTGTGCACAATTTACACAAAATTCAATCAATTCAATTCATGCAGGCAAAAAGCCCTTAGGAGAGCCCTTTGTCAACAAAAATTATCCTGTGCAATAATTCCTAACGAGCATACAAAAGCACACATACGAAGAGACAGTTATTGTCATTGACAGGTTGAGGGATTACCTGAACTGAGGCAGAGTGTAAACGTCATTGCAAACTAGGCGTTATCTCTGATTTACTGCAAACACTTAATCCTGTTGCACTGAAGCTAAGAGCATATTTTTGTTGACTAATTGATGCAAAATTCAATTATCAAATAAACTAAAGCAACCATAGATGTTTAAAGTTCATATCTCTTTGCCAAATCTTTATGTTAAGAAGCCAAATGGAATTAAAATAACTTGCATTGCAAGGTGTCAGATGATGCACCGAATGAATGGCTACCGGGTATGCTTAAACTCAGCTCGGCTTTTTGCAGCAGCTAATAGAAATAAGCTTTTTCTCGATAATTGGGACCACTTTATTAACGCCAATCGGCTAGTTGGGGCATAGTAAGAGGGCATTAAAAATGTTGCCAGACCAACGATTACTATATGCCGCCAGCCGACCAACGTTACAAATCGTTGCGCATAATAAACAGATTTCTGATTCCAATACAATGTCCTGACTCCGGGGCAACAAGTAGACGCCATAATTGTTGACGATGCCATTGTTTGGCGCTTGTTTGACAGCGATTCAATTACTGGCCGAATTGCAAGGCCTTTGTGTGCGGCGGGGCTTTATTTAATTGCGTTGATGGTCTGACGTTGCACGTTGCGTATGCGTAATAAGCCGTATTATCAGCCTCTAACAGCCTTGTTACGGCAGGAAAATAGAAAGCAGTGGCCGCAGGCCATACAGCCAGTTATTACGTATCCGCAGTGTGTACGTCGGCATGATGAGTCGGCGGCAAAAGCATTAGGCTCTCGGCCTGTATTTATAGTAATCATTCTTTCCTTCGCTGTAGTCTCCTGTAAATTATTTGGGGGAACGAAAAATTTCCATGTTTCGCATACACAAAAAAATGAAGTATTTATAAGTATTTTATTCAACGTTCTTACTGTGAGGCAGTAACTTAATCCCAAGTAAAAACTTTAATATAATAACTATGCAAACTCTCATTTTGCATTTGTCTTATTTGTTTAAAAAAATTTAATTTTTTGTTCATTGTTTAAAAAGACAGGTTAGCAAAGATCAATTTATTGTTATTGGATACGAGAAATGTGGGTTCTCACTCCCATATTGACAAAACAAAAATATTTGTTTACAAATTTCCTTTTCTTTTCAGGGCTTTACCTTTAACTCGTTTTCTTTCTGTACCTGCACATCGCAACCCCCAGTTGAGTAGCCAATAAACTTTGTGGTCTTCAATTCCCCGCAGGTGCGTGTCCCGTTCGCAAAAATCCTGCCAGTACTCGTAATTTGTAATTTGCAAGCATTTCTCCGAAGGACTCCTAAATTGCATTACCCACACACATTCGCTCGGAATGTGGCTCGTAAATCTTGCGGCTAATGCCTGCATGTCATTTTCCTAAGAACAAGAGGCAGTCCTTTGCGCGGCTGTTTATTTACGCAGTTGTCGACCAAGTTTTTAAGTGCATGTCAATGTTTATTGCGGCAAGCTGTGGTCCAACCTTGGGTGTGTGTGGGCTCTTAAAAGTGTGAAAGAGTAAGTACATTTTGTTACGTGCAACTTACCAGAAAGTTCGCACTTGTTTGTTTCCTGGACAGTTGGGGGAAAGTTCTTCCGACGGGAAGTTCGATCAGGTCAAAAAGCACCTATCAAATTTAAAATTTAGTGATAAATAAATTAGTATATGTTGATAAAACCGATTAAGCAATTCAAATCAAATACTATTACACCCAAAAAAAAATAGTCATCAATATGCCCCTAATTAGGTGTCAATGTGACACTATTGAGTGGAAATAAATCTTTGATCCGACAGTTATTAAATTGACCCTATTCTGGTGTCACTTTAATACTTTCGAAAATATTAATTTGACCCTTTTTGGTGTCAAAGAGCCACTAGCCGGTGTCATTTTCTTGGTATTAAATAAAATTTGACAATTGCTTGAATGTTCCTGTAACCATTCTGCCATAGAGGAAAATAATATGGGCATGGCTCAGGGGCCAAGGTGCTAGGTTCTGGTATTATTTTGTGCTCGGGGGAACGAGGTTCAAATCCCGCTCGCAACACATTATTTTTTTTTTTTGGAATTAGTAATCTAAACACAACTTAACATTTTTGTTCTTATAATTATTAAGGAAATGTTAAATATGCATTTTAAAAACTTTTTACCTCCTCTGATTTATCTGGGATTCGAACCGGGGTCCTCTCGCATCAGGGGCAGACGCCTTACCAACTGGGCCATCACACCATTTTTCGATGGCACAGTTTTTTTTTAAAGATTTTTTAAAGTTCAAAATGTTAAATATCGGACTTTTACGAATTTCTTCCTATACCTCGGCAAATATCCACCCAATTGGGCCAGTTTTTGTTTCATTATAATGTCAATAGATCAGAGCTTAGTTTTGCTATACAGATCAATATGATTGGATAAGTAATGGCAAAATGTGTTTTTTGGTCCTCTGTAGGTCGGCTGTATGTATCGTAAAAACTCGAAATAAATCCGTTGAAAAATTATAATGGGTACAAACTTAAAGTTTACATCCCACCGGACAAAACAAGCCGAGTATGGCCCACATTCATAAAAAATTGGATTTATGGTGGATTTTTAAAGTTCGGATTTTTCAACTTTTTTCGGTTGACAAAGTTCAAATTTTAGTTTTATCCTAGGCGGCGACATGTAAACAAAAATGAGTGGTGATGCCAGCCGGGTCAAAAAATAGCTAAATCAGATATTTAAAAGCTAGAAAATTATAAAAATGAATTTAATTTTTAAAAATTCCTTAAAAAATATAAAATTGCTTGCGTTATGACTGTGAGTATTTTTAATAAGTAATATCCATTTGAATAAATCATTCTTATGAAATAACCATACTTTCAAAAAAAGCTTGCTTTTTTTAATAAGTACTGCAGTATCAAAAAACGAAAATAAGACTACGAATAAAAAAAGAGGATTGTGCTTGTGATTGTGTGTGATAATGAATAAAATTAAGGAATACAATTGCTTAAATGGTCCAGACACTTTTTGCAATGTGTGTGGTAAATTTATTATGAGCAATACATTTCGACCCTTTGACAGTGAGGTAGAAGATCGATATTTCCTCGAAAAAAGTCCGATATTTAACATTTTGAACTTTAAAAAATCTTTAAAAAAAAACTGTGCCATCGAAAAAAAAATTAGTGGTATTTTCGTGATTTGGGGGTCGAACACTAACAGAATTTGCCATCAATTGCTTTGGAGCTCTCCAAGAATATTATTTTGTAAACTAGTGTAATTTTTACAACAAAAATGTAAAAAAGTTCAGTTGTGTTAGATTACAAAATATAAAAAAAGAAAATATGTTGTGTTGTGAGAGGGATTTGAAGCTCGTACCCCCAAGAACAAAATAACATCAGAACCTAGTACCTTGGCTGGCCCCTGAGCCATGCCCATATTATTAGACACCAGAATAGGGTCAACTTGATGTCCTTCGGATCAAAGACTTTTTGAAACACAATAGTGTCACATTGACACCTAAATAGGGGCACATTGATGATTTTTTTTTTGTGGGTGTATTAAAGTAGGTATTTAAATATCTGCTGACTCCCACATTTTAGGAGCGGAAGGGTGCGAAGCAATACTTACGAATTCAAACTCAAAGCTTTAATTTTTCATGAATAGAATATACCCTTTTTACTATCCAAGTAATGGGTATAAAATGAAGCCCCACCTCAATTTGTGGTGCCACCAACTTATCCTCTGTATCTCTGGCAGACTAATCTCCGTCAAATGCAAATGTATGTTTGCCAAAAAGGTAACTGCTGTTCCAGGTCTCTCAATTTTCAGATTGCTGACCACGGACTAGCAGTTGAATGCCAGGATATGTGCTCCGAATCCCAAAAACCCCAAAAAGGGATTACTATTGTCGTCATTGCTTAGCCTCTGTTTCTTTACATCCGGGAGCGGGTTTCCTTGCTATTGTGTTGGGTAAATTGTCCAAAAAACTAAAATGCCAACTGTAATTTTTTGACCGCTCAGCAGTTTTTGTGAAAACAATTAACAAATGCACAAATTGGCAAATATTTTGCTTTACCCCGGCCTCATAAAATTTTGATAAGGGAACCATGCAAACAGGAGTCCAAACACGGATGCCAAAAAAGTTGTCACTTGCCACGAGAAGGATTTCGACAAATGGCTCAACAATAAATATTTACATGCTCATTAAACTTTTCACATTAAAATAATACGGCACCAGAAGGAGCGGATTGGGACCGAGTCCGGACCTCGAACTAAACAGTAAACTACACCCAAATAAACAAGAACCGCAGGAGTAAGCTTAAAACTTTTTCGATCTCCCTCGCACCACTAAAGTTGGCCAGCTGCCTTTATTCTTAGTCCTGTCCCAGGACGTGTGGCCCCACGCTAAAGCTACGGCTCACGTGCGGTGAATTATAATCGGTGTTCGGCGGAGGAGCCTGTAGTCTAAGGTCAAAATGCTGGACAAATTTAAATTTCCCAGACCATATATTCACTAACATCCGCAAATTGAATAAAGTTTTTGATTAAAACTGGAAAATAACTTGCTTAAACTCTAAATGTGAAACATTCAACAAGTACAAACAGGAAAGCAAGTTAGCTTTGGCCAGCTGAAGTTTAAATACCCTTGCAGGTAAAATAAATACCTATTGTTAAATGCTCACTCGATCGGTGCTGTTTCAGGGATTCTAGATATATTATTGCCTATTTAAAAGGTTATTATACCCGTTACTCGTAGAGTACTCTGTCTGTCTGGATGAACGCTGAGATCTCGGAAACTATAAAAGCTAGAGGATTGGTATTTGGCATGAAGATTCTTGGAGTTCCTACGCAGCGCAAGTTTGTTTCAAGAAGGTGCCACGCCCCCTCTAACGCCCACAATCGCTTATATACGATTTTAAAAATTTAAATATTTCGGAAAAGTAAAAATGCAGTTTTATTGTGTTTATCAATACCTATCGAAATGTAGAAGAAATTTTTCAAATCAGACCATTCGTTAAAAAGTTATGCGTTTTTTTTTTTTGATTTTGACCACGCCCAGTCAGCTGCCCCAATCCCGTATATAAATAAAATGTACGTGTTATATTTTTTATTTTACTCATCATCTGTATTTAACTCGAAGACCAAATTTTGTCCGAACTCGAAATACGGGTTATCAATTACTGCTTCAACAGGGGGTGCCTCTAAAAGCGCAATTGCTTCTTTTGGTAAAGGAGCTGACTTGCTTTTTATACCCGTTACTCGTAGAGTAAAAGGGTATATTGTTTTCGTGCAAAAGTATGTAACAGCTAGAAGGAAGCGTTTCCAAGCGTTTCAGGGTCACTAGCCGAGTCGATATAGCCATGTCCGTCTGTCCGTCTGTCTGTCTGTCCCTATGAACGCTGAGATCTCGGAAACTACAAAAGCTAGAAGGTTGAGATTTCCCACACATATTCATGGGCTTCCTACTCAGCGCAAGTTTATTTCAAAAAGTTGCCACGCCCCCTCTAACGCCCACAATCGCCCACTAACGATTTTAAAATGTGTCTGGCGCCCACACTTTTAAAGATTTCCGAGAAGTATAAATGCAATTTTGTTGTGTATATTTATACCTATCGATATGTAGAAGACATTTTTTAAATCGGACCATTCATTAAAAAGTTATTCGCAATCAAAAAAATGTTATATATGGGCAATTCTCTGCTGTCGCACGCGACGTTCGTACGCTTTGCAGGTGAAAAAAACCATCTTCCAGGACTTCTTTTCTTTTGACACTAGGCTGAAATTAAAGGTCTTGATTAGCGCAAAAATACGTGCTAAGGCTGACTTTGGCCCATTTTTCGTTTTTAATATATATAAAAAAAACCAAGACTTTCGCACGCGACACCAATAGAAGTGACTTTTTTGTCTTCCCACTTAACTTTCGATTGTAGCGAAACGTGAAGGAATATTTTAATGCAGTTAATTTCATAGTGACCCCTATTCTTTCTTCTTAAAAGTGTATTTGGTTTGGTTGAAAAATTTTTAATAGTTATTTTTTTATTTGCAATGAAGTGACTGTCACACGCTACATGTCGCACGCGACAGTTTTTTCCATATTTTCTTAGGTGGTTTTTCTGTAAGCTTAACGTCAAAAAACCGTTTAAGAGCAACTTTAAAAAATACCAAAAAAATACCCAAAAATGAATTTTTTGACCATATTATAGGTATTATCCTGGAAAATTATCCAAGGATACTCAAATTACTTAGTTTAGTTGAGGATCCATCTAACTAGAATCAAATATCAGTGCAAAATCATATAGAAATATGTTTTTATCAAGTTTCAAGCTTTTTGGCTTGGTTGACATCCTCAGAGAATTGCCCATATCCATCTCCCTAGCACTCCCTTTAGCTGAGTGACGGGTATTAGATAGTCGGGACCCAAGCCCGACTATAGCGTTTTCTCTTGTTTTAACTGTACCGGTACGTACCGGTACCAGAACCGGAACCAAAACATTAATACCGAAATATAACCGTTAAAGCCTAGTACTTAGTTCGGCTAAGAGTTTTACTAGTCGAAAAATATTAATCTTTTAGTGTGGCCGACGTTTTCGAAGTTCATCCGCAATGCATGTAGCATGGTCTTATTCTCAATAAGCTCGGTTTGTTGACAAACAGCAAACATCAACGGCGCCAATTTTAAAATATTATAAAATATAGAGCTGACTTGGGTCGCAAGCTTTAAATTTGCTGTTGGCATGGCAATATGTATTGCCGAAACTCCTGCAGGTGTTTTTCAGTGGTTTTTGGTGTTTTCCTTGCATTTATAATTTGTTATTGGCACACCGCTTCTGCACAAACACAGCCAAAGATCAAATTTTCTATTCTTTGGGCCGCGGCTAAAGGCGTTCATCGGAATTCATCCGCTAAATCTGGTATTTTTTTGATATTTCCGTACTATTTCCTTAGCTCAACTGAGTACCGAGGTGGGAAAAAGTCCCAGCTAAAGGCGTTAGCTACCTATTTGCCTTTCGCTTACTCCTATGGTTATCTAGCAGTTTTCGTCGTACTGAGTACTAGGCTTAACCGAATAAGCAGATTCGTTATGGGACCAGTACCGGAACCGGAACCGAAATAAGATTCGGTTGGATTCCCTGCATATACTTTATGTGGTCGGAAACGTCTACTTCACTGGGTTGCAAACTTTTGACTGAAATTATAATACCCTCTGCAGTGGTATACAAAATATACCCCAAGAACTTCTTGGCAAGAAGGCTAATAGCACTAGTTTAAAAAATATTTTTTTAAAATACCCCAAATCTCAACCAATCAAGCTGATATACAATTTAACTTACAATCAAAATATCACAATAACGAGAACGGAAACTAACTTCGGCAAAGCGAAGATTAAATATCCTTGCAGATTTCACGAACGTAACGGTGACTAGAATATTATAAATATAAAATATTAAACAATAAAAACAAAGTATGTCAAAGTTTAAAAAGTGGCAAAAATTGCAAAAGCGCGCACATAAATGTCTCCCTTAAAAATACACTCTTAAAAACCAAAACAAGGAAGAACGCTATAGTCGGGTGACTCGACTATTAGATACCCGTTACTCAGCTGGTCTGTCTTTAAGAAATATAAATTTTAAAATACGAAACAGATTTGGCGCGGCGACGGAGATGTTTGGCAGGCAGTGGTACCACTGGGCACGAAAGGCATACATTTTGGCACTATACCGTTAAGGGAGTTTGTGGGCGTTCGATATTTAAAAAACTAAAATGGCTCCACCTTTTAAACAAAACCCGATTGTAACTAACAATATAGCGGTAAAAAAAAAAAATTCTTGTGGGGATAATGTTACAAATAGTTTTTTAAATCTTAATTGGTTTTTATTTTTAAAAAATTAAAAACTCCTTTTTAAAAAAATTTTTTTTTAAAGAAAAGGTTTTAGAGAAACTAATGACAAAGACACGAAGTCAATTGGATTACTACAACCGGAGATACAGATTTTCAATGAGAGGGTACTTTTTCAAATTTGACGTTTTTGGCAAACTTCAAAAATCGGCCAAATCCTGATACACGTGTTTACTTATTTTCCGAATTGTACACTTAAAAAAAGTTTCAGGCAAATCAAAAATGTGAAAAAATGTGTTTGGCCAAATCCGTTCGGTTTGTAAAAGAACCGCCCATATACCCGTTACTCGTTACCCGTTACGTTACTCGTAGAGTAAAAGGGTATATTGTATTCGTGCAAAAGTATGTAACAGCTAGAAGGAAGCGTTTCCGACCCCATAAAGTATATATATTCTTGATCAGGATCACTAGCCGAGTCGATCTAGCCATGTCCGTCTGTCCGTCTGTCTGTCCGTCTGTCTGTCTGTCTGTATGAACGCTGAGATCTCGGAAACTATAAAAGCTAGAAGGTTGAGATTTCACACACATATTCTTGGGCTTCCTACGCAGCGCAAGTTTGTTTCATCGAGGTGCCACGCCCCCCCTAACGCCCACAATCGCCATAAACGATTTTCAAATGTGTCTGGAGGCCACATCTTTTAAGATTTTAAAAATATATAAACGCAATTTTATAGTGTTTATTAATACCTATCGAAATGTAGAAGACATTCATTAAAAAGTTATACGCAATCAAAATTGTTTATATATCTATCTCCCTCGCACTCCCTTTAGCCCCAATAGATAGTCGGGACACCAACCCGAGTACAGCGTTCGCACTCCCTTTAGCTGAGTGACGGGTATTAGATAGTCGGGACACCAACCCGACTATAGCGTTCTCTCTTGTTAGTTTAATAACTTATACTAGTAGAAGGTACTTGACAAAGAAAACATAAAAAAACGCTATAGTAGAGTACTTCAATTATCAGATACCCGCAAATCAGCTAAAGGGAGTGCGAGCGCGGCCGCAAGTGGCTCCATCTAGCGGTCATTTCACTTTATGTTCATGACTTTTTAATGAATTGTCCGTTTTTAAAATGTTCTTCTACATTTTGATAGGTATTAATAAACACAACAAAATGGCTTTTTTAAAATTCCTTTAAAGCGACTGTGGGCGTACGAGTGGGCGTGGCGCTCGGATAAAAGAAACTTGCGCTGAACAAGCCCAAGAAACGGAAACGTTGCCTTCTTCCTGTTACATACTTTTGTACAAATACAATATGCCCTTTTACTCTACGACTAACGGGTATAACAAGCTAATGACCATTACAATCCACCAGCAAATTAATTTGATATCAATTTTTTAGTCATGGGACATTTTTTGGCCGCTTGCAGCTGTTAACCCGTTTTTCTCAACTTAAAAATCTATATATTGGGTGGGCAAGAAAGTCATGTCGTTTTTTTTAGTAATCGTTTTTAATCTAATTTATTTACGACTAATCGAGCACCAGGGTCACACTTTTTAGTATCGTTTTAAAGCTTATTGTCTTAGGTACTATCGATGAAAATTTGGTAATTATTCGATAACATTTGTGGAAGCTATAGCAAATTAAACATGGAGGATCAAAGTGAGCATTTTCGGCATATTTTGCTTTTTTATTTCCGAAAAGGAAAAAAAGCGGTCGAAGCTCGCGAAAAACTGTGCGAAGTATATGGTAAAGATGCCATGAGTGATCGCCAATGTCAGCGCTGGTTTGCCAAATTCAGGCTTGGAGATTTTGGAGTTAAAGACGCCCCACGTGCTGGTCGACCATCGGCCGTTTTTCACGAACAAATTCAGACTTTGCTGGATGAAAACCGGCGTTATTCAAGGCGGGAGATGTCAAAGAAGCTCAGTGTGTCGCATACAACGGATGAAAGCCATTTAAAGAAACGTGGCTACGTAAACAAGCTCGATGTTTGGGTTTCGCATAACTTAAAGGAAATTCACCTAACTAAGCGTATCAATATCTGCCATTCTCTGCTGCAACGGATTAAAAACGATCCTTTTTTGAAGCGGATCATTACTGGCGACGAAATGTGGGTTGTTTACAATAATGTCCAACGAAAAAGATCATGGAGCTAGAAAGATGAGCCAGCCCAAGCCACATCAAAGGCCGATATCCATCAGAAAGTTATGCTGTCTGTTTGGTGGAATTGGAAGGGTGTAGTGCACTTTGAGCTGCTGGGACGGAATGAAACCATCAATTCAGATGTGTACTGTCGCCAGCTATCAAATTTGGCGGAAAAAATTAAAGAAAAGGAGCCGGCACTAGCTAATCGCAAGGGTATAGTCTTTCACCATGACAACGCTAGGCCCCACACATCTTTGGTCACTCGGCAAAAATTAACGGAGCTGAATTGGGAAGTGCTACCACATCCACCTTATAGTCCGGACTTAGCACCTTCAGATTACCATTTGTTTCGCTCTCTTCAAAACTCTTTGAATGGTAAAAACTTTGATTCAGATGAGGCTGTCGAAAAACACTTGTCTCGATTCTTTGCTAGAAAAGACCAAAAGTTCTTCGAGCGCGGAATTATGCAGCTGCCCGAGGGATGGTCATTAGTGGTCGAACAAAACGGCCAATACATAATTGATTAATTATAAGTAAGACATTAATAAATCATCTTTGAAAATATTGAAAAAAAACGACATGACTTTCTTGCCAACCCAATATAAACGCTATGCTATGTGGTCTTACTTTTATACTATTTTGTATACATATTATACTAAGTTCGTGTGCTGTAGTATACTTATTAATCTATTTATCTAGTCACACTATGTGGGGTAACCTATCGAGTGAGCCAGTAACCCGATTACTCCAAAAAAGTGTTTCCACTGGGTGAACTCCAAATATCGAGTAATGACATCTAGTGTTTGTTGTTTGTGTTGTGTTGTTTATTTTACCTGGGATGGACCTTCAACGATAGGAAATAAATACAAAATATACCGAAAATTCAAAAAAATACTCCGAAATACCAAAGACCCTAAAAGTACCTCACTTTTGCCCACATCTAGTTGCCTATACACAGCCTATGTAAAAAAACAGGGTTATGTCAATAACCCCATAACTCTATAACTCCACCCTAGTGTAAATAGGCTATTAGTGTACATTTAAAACAAGAGAGAGTCGGGTGCCCCGACTATCAGATATCCGTTACTGAGGTAAAGGGAGTGCGAGGGAGATGGAGATAGAAACTTTGATCACGCATAACTTTTTAACGAATGGTCCGCAATCGCTTATATACGATTTTAAAAATTTAAATATTTCGGAAAAGTAAAAATGCAGTTTTATTGCGTTTATCAATATCTATCGAAATGTAGAAGACATTTTTCAAATCGGACCATTCATTAAAAAGTTATACGCAATCAAAATTGCTTATATATCTATCTCCCTCGCACTCCCTTTAGCTGAGTTACGATTATTAGATAGTCGGGACACCAACCCGAGTACAGCGTTCGCACTCCCTTTAGCTGAGTGACGGGTATTAGATAGTCGGGACACCAACCCGACTATAGCGTTCGCTCTTGTTTTTTTGTTTTGGAATTTCTAACGGGACTTTCCACCACTGGAATGCAAAGTGCGAGAACGTGCTTACTTACTTTCAATTTGTCAACAGTGCAGTGCAACGAAGTGAATTAAAACAAGAGAGAACGCTATAGTCGGGTGCCCCGACAATCAGATACCCGTTACTCAGGTAAAGGGAGTGCGAGGGAGATGGAGATAGAAACTTTGAACACGCATAACTTTTTAACGAATGGTCCGATTTGAAAAATTTCTTCTACATTTCGATAGGTATTGATAAACACAATAAAACTGCATTTTTACTTTTCCGAAATATTGAAATTTTTAAAATCGTATATAAGCGATTGTGGGCGTTAGAGAGGGCGTGGCACCCTTTTGAAACAAACTTGCGCTGCGTAGGAACTCCAAGAATCTTCATGCCAAATACCAATCCTCTAGCTTTTATAGTTTCCGAGATCTCAGCGTTCATACAGACAGACAGACGGACAGACAGACGGACAGACGGACATGGCTAGATCGACTCGGCTAGTGATCCTGATCAAGAATATATATACTTTATGGGGTCGGAAACGCTTCCTTCTAGCTGTTACATACTTTTGCACGAATACAATATACCCTTTTACTCTACGAGTAACGGGTATAATCATTACCAACACCCATAACTAGCATTTTATCTCATCAAAATTTCTCAAGTAAAAATACTATAGCTTATTTACTATAGCTACTATAGTCATATAGAATGCTCTGCTCCAAAAAAAACTATAGTTTTTGTTTTTGCTACGGTTCCATATAGTATTCTGTCTGTAGCATTTCAAAAGTGCTTTGCTCCAGGCTTCATAGATATTACTCTCGTAGCAATAGTAAATCATTTTTGTAGTTACTATTGCTGCTATATAACATTTTTTTGATTGCGAATAACTTTTTAAAGAATGGTCCGATTTGAAAAATGTCTTCTACATTTCGATAGGTATAAATATACACAACAAAATTGCATTTACACTTCTCGGAAATCTTTAAAGGTGTGGGTGCCAGACACATTTTAAAATCATTAGTGGGCGATTGTTGGCGTTAGAGGGGGCGTGGAACCTTTTTGAAATAAACTTGCGCTGCGTAGGAAATCTCAACCTTCTAGCTTTTGTAGTTTCCGAGATCTCAGCGTTCATACGGACAGACAGACAGACGGACATGGCTATATCGACTCGGCTAGTGACTCTGATCAAGAATATATATACTTTATAGGGTCGGAAACGCTTCCTTCTAGCTGTTACATACTTTTGCACGAATACAATATACCCTTTTACTCTACGAGTAAATGGTATAAATGGCTCTCTTGTTTATTTTCCATTTAAACCAGAGCTTGCAAGGTTCGGTCAACCTTTTCAAAGTGTTGGAAAAAAACCTGTCACTTACAAACCCTATGACAACTGATAATGAGCTAACACCTTAAAAGGGTTTTTGCTTAACAGATGTTACGCTCAGAGCAAAACCCTTTTTTTTAGAGTTACTTCGGTTTCGGTTTCTACTGACTACTTTGCTCGGTCTGTTAAGAAAAACGGTCTTTTGTGAATGTATGAGTGTGTGTGTGTGACCTGTTCGTCTAAGCACAAATCAGTTCTACTTCAGTAGAAAACTCGTATGCCGTGTTTTTTATTGTGATTAAAATGGGCCGTGAAGAAAATAAAAAAGTACATTTGTTTTTCAAATATGAAAATGGTAAATCCACGTGTAATGTGTGTGGTCTGCAGATGAGTGGCAAGCACTTAACAAATCTTAAGAGGCATTTGACCTCAAAGCATTCAGAAGCATTGGAAGATTTGGACGCAAGCAGCACAAGTGCGAAAATAACTGCAAAAAAAAGGAAAATTTGCATAGAGACCAATGAGGACATAATATCTTCATCGATTGTGAAAATTGTCACAACAGACGGCAGACTTTTTCGGATGTTGGACAGTGAAGGTTTCCGCGACATCGTCAATCCAATTTTTGATGCCCTTTCGATGGATCGTATAACCTCCCGAAACATAATGAGTTTTGTTTCTGAAAAGGAGGTGGCAATCAGGCAAGACATAAAGTCGTTGGTGAAAGGAAAGCTAATTTCTATTAAGGTAGATGTTGCTACTAGGCTGGACAAAGCCATACTAGGAGTCAACCTGCAAATGATAAGCTCCTCAGTGGAAAAAAGTGAAATTTTAATTAAAACATTAGGAATGATCCAATTATTCGAATCCCATACCGGCCGCTACATCAAGGAACGTATTATAGACATTTTACGTGAATACGAAATCGACATTGAAAACGTTTTTAGGTAAGTACATATATCTTTCCAAATACCGAGTTATATATAAAAATTTAATATTAATACATAACAAAATATTTCTTTATTAGCATAACTTCAGATAACGGCAAAAATATGATAAAGGCCATACAAATTCTTAACGACAAAGCGACCGAGCAAACACTTGCCGAAGATGATTCCTGCACCGGCGAAGTTATGGAAAAGCTCGAGTCTATAGAAATCGCAAACGTACATCTTGTACGATGCGCTGTGCACACCCTCCAGTTGTGCGTTTGTGACATAAATAAGAAAAGGGAAATCGCAGAACAAATTTCTATTTGCCGTGGATTGTGCAAAACTTTGCGCACAGAAACCCACAGGTGAGTAAAAAACGTGAAATAAATTAATATAGATAGGTTTAGAATAATTTGAAATGGAATTAAAATAATTTCATATATAGACGAATTCTAATGGATCACAATAAATCCGTTCCAACGCTTGATGTCACGACACGGTGGAATTCAACATATACCATGTTAAAAAAGTTGTTGGATCTTAAAGAATTTCTGTCTGACAAATCATTGCCACCAACAATTCGAATAAACATCGATTGGGACTGGGTCGAGCTCTATGTTGATACCTTTAAGGACACATTTGAGGCAACGCTGAAATTGCAGGAGGAACAATTGGTCTACAGCGATTTTTTCATTTTATGGATGGAACTAAGATTGAAATGCGAAAAAAACAAAAATCACTTATCTTCAATGCTAGTTGATCAACTTCAAATTAGGGAAGGTAAGCTCTTAGAGAATGAAGTTTTGTTGGCTGCCATTTATATGGACCCAAGGATTAATTTGGTGTTGACAGTCCCTCAAAAAATGTTTGCGAAAAAACTTTTGAAACAAATTGCATGCCGCATTTACCACCTCAAGCATGTAAGCTACTTCTCAAAAAAAGCCAGTAGGTTTGAAGAGTCCCGCTTAATATTGTTATATTACTGTTGTGTACTTTGTTTATATTTAGATTTAGATATTATATTGTGTCTGTCTTAAACTAGATAGTAAATCGTGTTTATAATTATATTGTACCTATTAAATTCCTTCTTATTAATAGAATCTGACATCGCACTCTGGAGATGAATTGCCAGGTCGCTCTGAAGATCAAGAACCGTTCGCAACAACTAGCTCCGAGGAAAAGTCCCTGTTCGCGGCATATTTGGATGGAGTTCAAACGGTGTCCCAATCCCAAGAAAAGCCAGCAACTGACCAGCTGTCCAAATTATATACAGAAATTGAGAATTTCGACGTAGCGAATGGCCGTTTACCATTAAATGGAAATATTCTACAATTTTTTAACAATTTAAAATTTAAATCACCACTTTTGGCAGATCTCGCTCACGTGGTACTTGCTACTCCAGCCACGCAAGTATCCGTGGAAAGAGCTTTCTCCGCCCTACACTTTATTTTAAGTGAAAGGCGTAGTTCGCTTAGTCCAGAACACTTAATTTCATTATTAATTGTTAAACTAAATTCTTAATAAAAATCTTTGTAAATATGTGTATTCCGATGCTTTATTATCTGTATTTTCTACGTAACATTCATGCACATATCACAGCAGGCCTATACTTTTCTCTTTCTGGAGAAAACCCATTTTTCTGACTTTTATTTAACAGTAGTCTTATAGAAACCCTTTTAGGTGACTGTTAACTTAAAAGGGTCTCACCGAATGGTTATTGAAAGACCGATTGCTTTGTTCGGTTGAGCCGAACGGTCGGACCGAAACCGACAAGCAAAACGAAAAAAGGGTTCCGCTCAGAGAGAGAATTTGTGAGCAACATTTTTTTCGGTTTTGTCGAGAGTCAAACTGCCTTAGGAAAATCGGTTGACAGTTATTTGCAAGCTCTGGTTTTAAGTGTTTTCCGCCGGTTTTCCTCCAATGATGTTTAAATCCTGTTTTTTTATTAATATTTCAAGATTATAAAAATGTTTTGTTCAGCTGCCGAAACTTGCCGATGCACTTGTGCCATTAAAAAATGCAAACTTACCTCATTTATTTTAGCAGCTCTTTCTAGGAGGAAGCACTTTATTGTTCTGGGTCTGTGTGTGCTTAGTTGTGGTTGTGGTTTCACCAAAATGAGTTCAGGAACAAAATGGGTCTAATAGTAGATAAACCAAGAGCTGGAGGAAGTGGAACATCAAATGATGGCAACACAGCTAGAACATTTTTCAATAATCCTGAAATATCTGCCGACATTACGGGATTTGAAAAAGACTTAATAATCCGAGTCTCAACATTTTTGCAAGCGTTATCTTCGGGCTACAAGATAAATCCAGCACTATGCTCTTCAAACCGCAAAGCAACTGATTGACAAATACCCATGGTTTTATCTTCCCCCATCAGTTCATAAAGTTCTACTGCATGCTCCTGACATTATAAAACATTCCTTACTTTCGATTGGAGAACTTTCAGAAGAAGCCGCTGAAGCAAGAATTAAGGAAATAAAAAATTCCGACTCCAACATACACGCAAATTTCAAGGATCGCCTCAAATACAGACTTGTTTAACAGACTGCTTTTACGTTCCGATCCATTTATTAGTGGACAAAGAAAAGTAAATTATAAGAAAAAGTCAACTCTACTAGAGTCAACTGTTTTGTTACTTGATGAAACCATTTAAATATTACAATATATAATTTTTTATTATTGTTCGTTTTGCTTGTTTTAACTTTTTGGGAAGGTGGGCGAGTTCCAAGTTTGTAAATAACTTCCATTAAAAAGTTCAGCCTATCATGATTACAAGAAATGAATTTATAACTGCTGTCTCATGTGAACGCAACCACTGAGAAAATCGTTCTTATGGAAGCTATAGGATATAGTGGTACGATATGGACAATTTTTGTAACATATATTTATAATATTTTTTAAGATTTTTGGTAAAAGTTCCATAACGATAGCACTTCTAGAAGTATTTATGGCCGAGGCTCCATACAAGCCCGACCACTGTGGTACGGTATGTTTTTCCTGCACATTACATTTCTAGAATATATCTTAGCTTCTCTATGTTTCGCCTCGAATGTGAAATTCGAGAAGTGTTTTGGGGGACCACTTCTTCGAATAATTTCAGGGTAGTGAGTTAAAAAATGGTACTTGGGCTTAAGTGGTTTATTAAATAATTGTACATAACCTTCATTGTGCTCTTTTATTAAAATGGTAAATGTGTTTAAGATGCTTGAATCAAAAATACTTTTAAGCAGAATATCAATAATTTTCATTTCCCACCGGCACCAAATCGACAACAATTAAGGTAAAGTAATGAACTAGCGTTTTCATTTCCGATGCGGAAGTTTTAATCGAAATATTTTTAAATTTATGATTTTGATTTATTTCCTAAGTCTGACTCTCCATAACACTAGTTTACAGCAAAAAAAGGTAAGCCTAGAGACCAATTTTTTTTGATTAGTTTTGAGTTGCTAATCACGCTGAAGATATTAAAAAAAGTTCCCAAAGAACCGTTCTGAAGATATTCGCAAAAATCCAGATTTTCGGCACTTCTTTTATAAAACCTAACAGATCTCAAAAACCATTAGACCAATAAACTTTTAACTTACACTATTTAAAAGGCAATAGATGCACCTTTCCGAAAAGCTATTTTCGGGTCGCAATTAATGGAGGGACAACCTGTGAAAGTTCAAAAAAAGTTTCATTTCTGGCGTTTTTTTGTTATAGCTAGTTTTCATTGAACTAAAAAAAATACAAATAAAAATGTATTAATTATTTTGAGCTTTCAGATCTAACTGCCCTTTTGTTGTTAACAAGTTAAGGCCATATTTTAGACCATAAGTATGTTCGCCAATATGGCTTAGAATCCTTTAAAGGTTACGTTTCCCCTATACGATTCATCACTTTTTTCGGCCCCATACAAATCATCCCGCCCTAATAGGTATACTATAAGGTATTAAAGGTATTAAATGTATTTGAAATATGTATAGGTATACTACTTAATGTACAAAAAATACTCCTATTTTGTTCATATGTCAAAAAGCAAACTAAAACAAGAGAGAACGCTATAGTCGGGTGCCCCGACAATCAGATACCCGTTACTCAGGTAAAGGGAGTGCGAAGGAGATGGAGATAGAAACTTTGAACACGCATAACTTTTTAACGAATGGTCCGATTTGAAAAATTTCTTCTACTTTTCGATAGGTATTGATAAACACAATAAAACTGCATTTTTACTTTTCCGAAATATTGAAATTTTTAAAATAGTATATAAGCGATTGTGGGCGTTAGAGAGGGCGTGGCACCCTTTTGAAACAAACTTGCGCTGCGTAGGAACTCCAAGAATCTTCATGCCAAATACCAATCCTCTAGCTTTTATAGTTTCCGAGATCTCAGCGTTCATACAGACAGACGGACGGACAGACGGACATGGCTATATCGACTCGGCTAGTGACCCTGATCAAGAATATATATACTTTATAGGGTCGGAAATGCTTCCTTCTAGCTGTTACATACTTTTGCACGAATACAATATACCCTTTTACTCTACGAGTAACGGGTATAAAAAGCAGGCCACTTGCCTTTAAAGCATTTTTTGAAAATGGGTTGTTTTACTTAAAAATGTATATCTCCTAGAATTTGCACTCAATTTGCAAAGATATGGCCTTAACTTGTTAACAACAAAAGGGCAGTTAGATCTGAAAGCTCAAAATAATTAATACATTTTTATTTGTATTTTTTTAGTTCAATGAAAACTAGGTATATCAAAAAAACGCCAGAAATTAAACTTTTTTTGAACTTTCACAGGTTGTACCTCCATTAATTGCGACCCGATCAAAACGAGTAATAGCTTTTCAGAAAGGTGCATCTATTGCATTTTGAATGGTGTAAGTTACAAGTTTATTGGTCTAATGGTTTTCGAGATCTGTAAGGTTTTATAAAAGAAGTGCCGAAAATCTGGATTTTTGCGAATATCTTCAGAACGGTTCTTTGGGAATTTTTTTTAATTTGTTCAGCGTGATTAGCAACTCAAAACTAATCACAGAAAATTGGTCTCAAGGCTTACCTCGAAAAAAAAATTTAAAGTTGTAAACTAGTGTTATTGATGCAAATTAGAAACTCAATAGTGTAGAATTCATGTAACAATAGTTTCGTTTCTATGACTATTTTTTTTTGGGTGTATAGTTACCTTACAAACTCGGGAACCCCTTTGCATATGTATATCTTGTGATATATTTTGTGATGGCAAGGATATCGGTTGAAGAACAGTCGACATGACTATTTTGTGCATACGTACACCCAAAAAAAAAACGGAAAGTTTAAATTTAACACCGGTTGTGTTAATAATATACTTCAGCTAGTATTAAACTGCCAGTATTAATTCAATACTAAATAATATAAGGAGCAGACTCAATAGTATTAAGTTAAGACTAAATAATATTAAGTTTATACCCTGAGTTTAGTTTCTATACCGCAGTTTCGATTTTCGTTCCTGGTGTGAAGCCAGGATGCTCTGGTGTGGAACCTGGTCAATTCGAACAGAAAACGTGTACCGCATTTTAATGTTATTCGACGCGTTTGTATTTTGAGGGTTTGACACTAGCGTATTTTGTGAACGACGCTGCGGTCTGTTGAAGGCAATTGATTGTGAAAATTGTAATATTTGATTTATTTCCGGTTTATTAAGTAAGTATATTTGAATTGTGTCTTAATGCTTAACTAATGACTAACTTCTGACCTTTCACCGACACCAACTTGAAAGCCGCTCCAGCTGCTCGGGAACTAAGGATCTTGCTATCTGCATGGCCTTGGAATTTTTCTGGTCGTGGCCAGCGAAATGCTCCAAACTTCAGTGTTCACCTGGACGGCGATTACTCTGGAGATGATCAGCCACATTAGCAGTAAACGGCAGCTTTTGCCCAATATGCATACGTAAGCACATATTTTGTACGTGTAAAATTAAAAATTACCTTCAGTAATTTATAAAAATGTTAAAAATACATGAAATTATATATATAATGTAAAAATTATATGTAAAAAAAAACAAATTTAAATTTTGTGTTTTTAGTACGGGGTATAATATTTTTACTGGCTTTGCTAAAATAGTTTGAAATGTATATTACAGATTGCTAACATAGTATACTTTATAATATAAAGTTAAATATAAAGTTTATATACGAAATAGTCGCAAACTCACTCTCATAGAGATCAGTCGTGCCTTTCTATCATCGTCTCAAATTCAAAGCTTATTTTACAAGCCACAACAACAATTCATCAACCAAACGGTAACTGCAAGTGCAAGAAGAGCAAGTGCCAAACATAACCTACGCGCCATACGTAGCAATATGGGAGACCCACCCGACCGGGGTCCACGTCCTACCCATAGCAATAACTTGGAACTCTTAGAAACTACCGGCCCTAAATACATTACCATAGCTAGATCAGATCCAAATCTCGATCACCATTCTTGATCAAGGACCAAATTGACTTTACCTGCAGCGGTGAAGTAAAGAATGCAAAAAGCTCAGAAACGGAACTCTCTTAGTTAAAACAAAAACTAACCTTCAAGCAAAGAGACTACTCCAACTTAAAGCTTTCGCCGAAATAGCCGTAAACGTCCAACTCCACAACTCTCTTAATTTTACCAAGGGAGTCATATACAACAATGACCTTAGAGGAGTCGACGAAGACATAATAAAAAGAGAACTAGATACTCAGCGAGTCTACGACGTTAAGAAAATACTTAGGAGACAAAACGGTATTCTCACAGAAACCGGCCTCGTAATTCTCATCTTCAACACTCTTACTCTCCCGGAATATATTATGATCGGTTACCAGAAAACTAATGTTAGGGAATACATTCCCTTACCCCTTAGATGCAATAAATGCTTTATGTATAACCACATCAGTAATGCATGCAGAAACAACAAACTTTGCTACAACTGCGGACAAGAATATCACTTGGACCCAAACACTAACGACAAATGCACAAGACCAGCACATTGTTAACTCTGTTAACCGAAGATGCCCCATATTTAGAACACTACAGGAACTAACATCAATTAAAACTACAAAAAAATGCGACAATAAAACTGCTCTCTCTATCTTACGATCTCGTAGCACCGCCAACACACCACACTCATACGCATCAATAGCTAAAACTACCCAGCAACAACCAACTACTCTCACAAACCATACAACACAACAAAACTCTGGACCCCAACAACTCAAAGGACCCGAACGTTCTCAACAAGGACCAACTAGCTCCAGGACTACTCCAACATCTTATGCAGACCTCTCAACCACACATAATAGCTTAGATAATCTAAAACCAACCCAACCCCCTAAACCAACCCCCAGCACTGTCCAAATCCTACCGCTTACCACGTCCAAACGCACGATCGCAAACCTCAAGGCAGCAGCCAAAGCCACCACAAAAAAAAACAAAAAAACCCAACTACGTCTAAGAACGCTTCTAGCGACTCATGCGATATGGAAATTAATTAAAACACCAATCACCCTTACTAACCTAGATTAATGCTAAAAATAATTCAATGGAACATAAAAGGCTATAAGAATAATTACCAAGAACTACAAATACTCCTCAAACAATTTAACCCACATATATTTGCCCTACAAGAAACCCCTATTACTCCCACAGAATCTCTACCTACCCCTGTAAACTTTACTCTTTTCTGCAGCCAAAACACTAATGCAATCGGTGGCACAGCGCTACTGCCCATCGGGAAAGTGAGAAGGTGGTTCTTTGTGTGTTGGAAAACCTCTTCCATTTAGCAGAAAATGTTGGAAATCCTGTATCTTTTAGCAGGCGACGGTGTAGGGAATTTGAAATTCGTTTGGAAAACCACATAGAAACCTCATTTCCCCCTTACTTTTTGTGTCACCCCCGTGTATTTCGAAACCAGAGACGGAAGAAATGTAAGGGGTGAATGAGGTTTAGTCCCTTCCGCTTGTATGGAGAAACCTGATGAAAATATGTTATTTTCCAGAGGAATTTTCCTGGTGGGTGGTGCACAATTCTATCTCTCACACGCAACACCAACTGAACCCAGACTTTGAAGCTGTCGCCATTCAGATAAATTCCAAAACTAAATTCACACTGAATTCGACATACATCTCTCCCAACAAACAATTTCGCTCAAACAACTTACTTAACGTCTTTTCTCCTACAAACCTACCCACTATAGTCCTAGGTGACTTCAACAGCTGGCACCCATATTCGGGTTCCCCCAGAGCCAACTCTAGGGGCAACATTGTTGCCAGATTCATAGATCGCTCAGACTACATTCTGCTCAACGACAAATCTCCAACACACTATTCCACACACAACACATTTACACACATTGCCACTGCAGATATAGCGCCCGAAATAACGTGGAAAGTGATCGATGACCTTCATGGAAGCGATCATTTTCCCATCCTTATATCTATGTTCCCAAACACTTCTTCTACATCCTTTCTCGCAAAACCATCCTTTAAGCTGAACAAAGCAGACTGGTCACTATTTTCCAGCCTCATTTCGCAACTTAGCTCATCTACACAACCTTGTAACAGCAACGTAAACAAAGAAGCCGCACAAATTAAAAAAACCATCACACAATCTGCTCATATAGCTATACCACAAAATACAACATTTTCTCTTAAACACACAGTTTCCTGGTTGAATCAGGAACTTACATCGCTAAAAAACACAAAAAACAATAAATTTAAACTTCTTAAAAGAAACATAAACACGAGAAACATTTTAGAATTTAAACAAGAGAGAACGTTATAGTCGGGTGCCCCGACTATCAGATACCCGTTACTCAGGTAAAGGGAGTGCGAGGGAGATGGAGAAAGAAACTTTGATCACGCATAACTTTTTAACGAATGGCCCAATTTGAAAAACTTCTTCTACATTTCGATAGGTATTGATAAACACAATAAAACTGCATTTTTACTTTTCCAAAATATTTAAATTTTAAAAACCGTATATAAGCGATTGTGGGCGTTAGCGGTGGCGTGGCACCTTCTTGAAACAAACTTGCGCTACGTAGGAACTCCAAGAATCTTCATGCCAAATACCAATCCTCTAGCTTTTATAGTTTCCGAGATCTCAGCGTTCATACGGACAGACAGACGGACAGACGGACATTGCTATATCGACTCGTCTAGTGACCCTAATCAAGAATATATATACTTTATAGGGTCGGAAACGCTTCCTTCTCCCTGTTACATACTTTTGCACGAATACAATATACAATACAATGCATGCAGAAACAACAAACTTTGCTACAACTGCGGACAAGAATATCACTTGGACCCAAACACTAACGACAAATGCACAAGACCAGCACATTGTTAACTCTGTTAACCGAAGATGCCCCATATTTAGAACACTACAGGAACTAACATCAATTAAAACTACAAAAAAATGCGACAATAAAACTGCTCTCTCTATCTTACGATCTCGTAGCACCGCCAACACACCACACTCATACGCATCAATAGCTAAAACTACCCAGCAACAACCAACTACTCTCACAAACCATACAACACAACAAAACTCTGGACCCCAACAACTCAAAGGACCCGAACGTTCTCAACAAGGACCAACTAGCTCCAGGACTACTCCAACATCTTATGCAGACCTCTCAACCACACATAATAGCTTAGATAATCTAAAACCAACCCAACCCCCTAAACCAACCCCCAGCACTGTCCAAATCCTACCGCTTACCACGTCCAAACGCACGATCGCAAACCTCAAGGCAGCAGCCAAAGCCACCACAAAAAAAAACAAAAAAACCCAACTACGTCTAAGAACGCTTCTAGCGACTCATGCGATATGGAAATTAATTAAAACACCAATCACCCTTACTAACCTAGATTAATGCTAAAAATAATTCAATGGAACATAAAAGGCTATAAGAATAATTACCAAGAACTACAAATACTCCTCAAACAATTTAACCCACATATATTTGCCCTACAAGAAACCCCTATTACTCCCACAGAATCTCTACCTACCCCTGTAAACTTTACTCTTTTCTGCAGCCAAAACACTAATGCAATCGGTGGCACAGCGCTACTGCCCATCGGGAAAGTGAGAAGGTGGTTCTTTGTGTGTTGGAAAACCTCTTCCATTTAGCAGAAAATGTTGGAAATCCTGTATCTTTTAGCAGGCGACGGTGTAGGGAATTTGAAATTCGTTTGGAAAACCACATAGAAACCTCATTTCCCCCTTACTTTTTGTGTCACCCCCGTGTATTTCGAAACCAGAGACGGAAGAAATGTAAGGGGTGAATGAGGTTTAGTCCCTTCCGCTTGTATGGAGAAACCTGATGAAAATATGTTATTTTCCAGAGGAATTTTCCTGGTGGGTGGTGTACAATTCTATCTCTCACACGCAACACCAACTGAACCCAGACTTTGAAGCTGTCGCCATTCAGATAAATTCCAAAACTAAATTCACACTGAATTCGACATACATCTCTCCCAACAAACAATTTCGCTCAAACAACTTACTTAACGTCTTTTCTCCTACAAACCTACCCACTATAGTCCTATGTGACTTCAACAGCTGGCACCCATATTCGGGTTCCCCCAGAGCCAACTCTAGGGGCAACATTGTTGCCAGATTCATAGATCGCTCAGACTACATTCTGCTCAACGACAAATCTCCAACACACTATTCCACACACAACACATTTACACACATTGCCACTGCAGATATAGCGCCCGAAATAACGTGGAAAGTGATCGATGACCTTCATGGAAGCGATCATTTTCCCATCCTTATATCTATGTTCCCAAACACTTCTTCTACATCCTTTCTCGCAAAACCATCCTTTAAGCTGAACAAAGCAGACTGGTCACTATTTTCCAGCCTCATTTCGCAACTTAGCTCATCTACACAACCTTGTAACAGCAACGTAAACAAAGAAGCCGCACAAATTAAAAAAACCATCACACAATCTGCTCATATAGCTATACCACAAAATACAACATTTTCTCTTAAACACACAGTTTCCTGGTGGAATCAGGAACTTACATCGCTAAAAAACACAAAAAACAATAAATTTAAACTTCTTAAAAGAAACATAAACACGAGAAACATTTTAGAATTTAAACAAGAGAGAACGTTATAGTCGGGTGCCCCGACTATCAGATACCCGTTACTCAGGTAAAGGGAGTGCGAGGGAGATGGAGAAAGAAACTTTGATCACGCATAACTTTTTAACGAATGGCCCAATTTGAAAAACTTCTTCTACATTTCGATAGGTATTGATAAACACAATAAAACTGCATTTTTACTTTTCCAAAATATTTAAATTTTAAAAACCGTATATAAGCGATTGTGGGCGTTAGCGGTGGCGTGGCACCTTCTTGAAACAAACTTGCGCTACGTAGGAACTCCAAGAATCTTCATGCCAAATACCAATCCTCTAGCTTTTATAGTTTCCGAGATCTCAGCGTTCATACGGACAGACAGACGGACAGACGGACATTGCTATATCGACTCGTCTAGTGACCCTAATCAAGAATATATATACTTTATAGGGTCGGAAACGCTTCCTTCTCCCTGTTACATACTTTTGCACGAATACAATATACCCTTTTACTCTACGAGTAACGGGTATAAAAACCCCATAGTTGACCTCTCTTCCCTCTTCCAGGAAATAGTTCAGTGGTGTTCAGACTCCAGAGCCTCCCTTTCAATTGAAAAATGCCAAAGCCTACACATATGCCGTAAACACAACTGTAAATCTGAAATCCGAACCGGCGCCGTAGATATCCCTGAAAATAACAATACAACAATCCTAGGTCTCACGATAAACAATAGATATAACTGGTCCACCCACATAAGCAAATTAAAAACCAAACTATGCAAGCCTTTGAACATTATAAAACACCTTTCCTCTCTAAAATACAACACAAACACATCCTCGCTTATCCACATATGTTGTTAAATCCATCCTCATCTCAAAAATAGACTGCCCATTTACGGAAATGCTCCTAAACACCTAACTAACCGTATAAAAACTTCCCTAAACTCAGCAACTAGATCAGCGCTAGGAGCATTTAGGACAACACCAATTAACAATTTACTTGTTGAAGCCAATATAAGCACACTAGAACACAGAATAAAATTTTTGACAAATACAAATATCCCAGTACAATTGACAGAATAATTTACATTTGTAATGAACTTCACCTTTCATTTGCCCCTATCAAAAACTTTCATAACAAAAAATACGACATGGAAATTATTAACAAAGCAACTAACCCAACACTATCTAACTACAACAAAACCAGCACTTCGCCCACAATATATAAACAACTCTTCCAATCTCTAAAAAACTCTCTACCCGAACACAATTTTCTTTATACCGACGGCTCTATGGCCAGCGATATAATCAGCTATAGCTTAACCAGCGAAACCAATTCAATCAAAACAGGACTCCTTCCCCACTACTCTTCCGTTCTCTCTAGCGAGCTAATAGCCATCCATGAAGCTGTTAAAATTGCGTCAAAAATACCAGGCAAACATGCTATCTGCTCCGACTCTCTCTGCATTAAAATCACCAACTCCAGTAACCATTCCTATTATCCCTCAACCATCAGAAACCTTGTTTCTAACCACTTCCCTTAAATCAATCTTATTTGGATCCCCAGCCACATCGGCATAACAGGGAACGAAAACGCCGATGAAGCAGCTAAAGAGGCCTATAAGTACCCCCTTACCTTCTCTCCAAACAACAATTTTAACGACGTATCACACTTCTTAAAAAAACACATACAATCAATACAAGCTGACATGTACAACAATGTATCTCCTTGGTATAAGCAAAATGCTACAGACCTCTTCGCAATCCATCTGTCACTTTCCCCCAAACACCAACAGAAAAACCCAAATTCTCATACACAGGCTACGATTAGGACACACGAAACTCACCAATGGCCATTACATCGATAGAACACTTCCCAGCACATGCCCATTCTGCCATCACTCCCCAATAGATATTGAACATATCATCATCCACTGCCCTTTCTTATCCCAACCCAGATCAGAATCATTTCATTCACTCAACCCCATCAACATCATCTCAAACCCAACTCCCGACAACGTCATTAAAATCCTCTCATTCCTTGAAAAAGACCAAGTTAAGTTCCTAATCTAAATTCAAATAATAAATAAAAATGTATCTAATTCGACACCTTGAAAAAGCCCAAATTAAGCTCAAAATCTAAATTCAAATAATAAAAATAAAAATGTATCAAATTCGACACCTTAGACGAGCTGAAGGCCTTAGCTGCTAGAGCTCTTAATCTTAGTTAGCTTATAGTTTTAACTTTAAGTTTGCTTTATATAAATAAAATAAAAATATACGAAATAGTATTAAATTAATACCAAATATCATAGCATTTATACCAAATAGCATAAAAAATAAACTAGAATCCTGAATTTCAGTACACCAAGTGAGTATACATTTTAAACTCGTTGGTTTCGAATTGATAACTTCGAAAGTTTCAATTTAATACTTTCGGAAGTAGTAAGTTAATACTCATCTTAATGATGCAAATTAGAAACTCAATAGTGTAGAGTTCATGTAACAATAGTTTCGTTTCTATGACTATTTTTTTTTGGGTGTATATATATATTACAACAGTTAACCTTTCAAAATTATTAACTTTGCCCCAAACTCGGAACGCAAAGCAGTTTCATCACGATTAGGAAAAATATTGGGTTGGCAAGAAAGTCATGTCGTTTTTTTTAGTAATCGTTTTTAATCTAATTTATTTAGGACTAATCGAGCACCAGGGTCACACTTTTTAGTATCGTTTTAAAGCTTATTGTCTTAGGTACTATCGATGAAAATTTGGTAATTATTCGATAACATTTGTGGAAGCTATAGCAAATTAAACATGGAGGATCAAAGTGTGCATTTTCGGCATATTTTGCTTTTTTATTTCCGAAAAGGAAAAAAAGCGGTCAAAGCTCGCGAAAAATTGTGGGAAGTGTATGGTAAAGATGCCATGAGTGATCGCCAATGTCAGCGCTGGTTTGACCAATTCAAGCTTGGAGATTTTGGAGTTAAAGACGCCCCACGTTCTGGTCGACCATCGGCCGTTTTTGACGAACAAATTCAGGCTTTGCTGGATGAAAACCGGCGTTATTCAAACGTCATTTTAGACCACAAGTTTGTTCGCCAATATTGCAGAATCCTTTAAAGATTACGTTCCCCCTATACGATTTTTGGGCTCCCAAATCGACCCACCCTATTGTAGATCTTCGTTTTCAATAAATTTTAGTTTTTCGAAAGTATAGCCACAGTCTATAAATTATTTTAAAAATTCTTAATTATAAAAGTTGCGATTTATATTATGAATAACTTACCTATTAAGTTTATAAGACAACATGGGTCCAAGTTGTTTTCTTCAAGGAACTTTGTCAACTGGTCCATTTTCTGAATATCTGAAATGCATTTGTAATTATGTAGATACATACATTTACGCACAATGCTTCAATGCGAACTTTTTCCATTTCAACCCCTGTTTCCATGGAAACAATTATTTTGCGCAACACATAAATATATGTTTGTGGCTCCTTCGCGTATACACTGGTCGACATAATTATTTTGACAGATTTGAATGTTAACTGTTCTCACATTTTGAACTTTTAATATAAACTTTTGGCAACTATAGAAAGAGCACTTCAATTCCGTTTAAATGACACAAAAATGCAGGGACCGTAATCATTATAAGTAATATTTTAAAAATTACTTTGTAATGATTACTTATCGATTTTTAGTTTTTTAAATCATAAAAATCACAAATAATCATTATTTTTGAGCAAAAAAAATAAAACTCAAAAATAATGATTATTCGTGATTTTTATTTTTTTCGCTCAAAATAAAACTCACCAAGCAACAACTTTTGATCCTTTAAGGATATTGCCAATATTGTCCTATGTCCTTATAAAGGGACCCTAGAGCAACAATTGACAACAACAACAACAACAACAAAACGTATTTTACCTTTGTTTGTTGCAATTATTTAATATAAGGTCAACTGTTACATACAGAGCAGCATCAGCAGATATACACAATTACCATAACAATGATAATAATGATAATCATCATAATGATCAACCAGTAGAACAATTACACTAGTAAAAAAAACGCATTATGATAATCATTGTTTTGGTAATTGTGTATATCTGCTGATGCTGCTCTGTATGTAACAGTTGACCTTATATTAAATAATTGCAACAAACACAGGTAAAATACGTTTTGTTGTTGTTGTTGTCAATTGTTGCTCTAGGGTCCCTTTATAAGGACATAGGACAATATTGGCAATATCCTTAAAGGATCAAAAGTTGTTGCTTGGTGAGTTTTATTTTGAGCGAAAAAAATAAAAATCACACATAATCATTATTTTTGAGTTTTGTTTTTTTTGCTCAAAAATAATGTTTAACAATAGAAGAATAAATATAACATTTAAAAATTAAAAATCATCAAGGATATTCATAGTGTATCCTTAAAGGATAAAAACGTGCTAGTCATGCTTGTTCTATGTTGATTGGAAGTGTATGATTTATTTATTTAAAAATAGCGAAAATAATCATTATTTACGGTCCCTGCAAAAATGTTCTTAACCCATACACAAGCATTTTAATTTGAGCAATAGAATTGATTTTACACAGAGCAAACCAAAATTTGCCAATAAGGAAAATAAAATATTGCACTTTTAAATTTTAAAATAAATATTTTATATTTTTATTTTGACTCGGCACGAATTTCACATGAATGCAGGACAAAACTCACACAGATAAATCATCATAATAATCACAAACGCGTCGAAAAACGCCAAATCTGGTATCATTTTTTGTGTTCGTATACTCGCTTTTGTCCTGGTTTTACACCCAAGGTACAAATGTACAAATAATCGCTATCATCCTAGTTTCACACAAAAAAAAATATATTTTTTCCGTCAAGCCTAGTACTCAGTTCGGCTAAGGGCCGGTTTCTCGAGTGCCGGCTAACATTTCTCGAACAGATAAAGTCCCTGCTAAGGCATTTTGGCTTTCTCGAGCATCAATGTGAGAGCTAACTTTGACAGGGACTCGGACTCCCTGTTAAGCGTTTTCGGCTCGATAAAATGACAGCTGATTTCCCAAAGCCAACTAAGAGGAAGAAACGAAATCACAGCTGACTTTGCCATTGAATTTTACCCAAACAGCTGACGAAATAATCAAAGAACGCCATTTTTGCGCTTTACAGCACAATTCTGTGCCCTAACAGCACTCTGTAATTGTTTTTCGTTCAGATAAATTACAAGAGTCGAGAAAGCCGATTTGCTTTTACGAACAGTTTATCTGGTCTTTAAGTTTTTCGGACAGATAGCTATCAGGGACTTTGACAGGGACTCGAGAAACCGGCCCTAAGAGTTTTACTAGTCGAAAAATATTAATCTTTCAGTGTGGCCGAAGTCTTTGTAGTTCATCCGCAATGCATGTAGCATGGTCTTACTGGGTTTGTTGACAAACAGCAAACATCAACTGGCGCCAATTTTAAAACATTACAAAATGTTAAGCCAACTTGGGTCGCAAGAGTTAAATTCGCTGTTGGCATGGCGATATGTATTGCCGCAAATCCTACAGGCACTTTTCCATTGGTTTTCGGGGTTTTCCTTCCATTTATAATGTGTTATTGGCACACCGCTTCTGCACAAACACAGCCAAAGATCAAATTTTCTATTCTTTGGGCCGCGGCTTCATCGGAATTCATCCGCTAAATCTGGCATTTTTTTGGTATTTTCTTACTATTTCCTTAGCTCAACTGAGTACCGAGGTGGGAAAAAGTCCCAGCTAAAGGCGTTGGCTACCTATTTGCCTCTCGCTTACTCCTATGCTTAGCTAGCAGTTTTCGTCGTACTGAGTACTAGGCTTCAGTATAAAATGTATGCTACAGATTGTCACTCTTAGGCAAGATTGTCCTGCAAAGTAAAATTTAGCTAATGGAAGGATAAATTTATCCCGGTGGCAAATCGGTTTTCGTTTTCTCGTCCGTCATTAAATGACTCCAAATAAAAGGAGCACTAATTTGAGACTAGGTGGCAACCCCACATCAAAAGAGTTAACTAATTGTCAAAAATTAATCGAAAAATACCATAAAACAGTCATACTAACAGCTGCTGATGTAAACAACATTTCAAACCAATAAAAAAAACAATGTCGGCAGAAAAGAAGTTTCGCGGTAAAAATTATAGCGATGAACAGGAGACCATCCTTGTATTTATCTCTCCGGAATCGCCCCCGGCAGATTGAATTCTTACGTGCGTGCAATCTATGGCTCCTATGACTTTCGGAAACTTGGCTATTTTATGAAAATCAAAAACTTTTTCTTGAAGATCTTCAATACGCGGGAACTTAATAAATTGTTTTGATAAAGACGCTATAGCAAAATAAACTTCCCTTACAACTCGACTGGCTGTAGCCACGCTAATGCCCTCTGCTCATTATGGACGCGTCGCGTTTGCATCCATTTACCGTAGAACGCGGCCAAATCCCATACAAAACTTGTAGGCAAGAAGTGGGAAAGGAAGGGTGGAAAATTGTCGCGTTACAGGGCTGCGAAGTTAAATTTGTGGTATTTTTCAGCAGTATTAACCAGGCATGATAATTTTTCTGTACCCGAAACTGATAAGAAGCGGGAAAATTAAAAACATTTATTGTTGATATTGAATTATTTACAGATTTCTATTGAACTTTATTTCGTATAATTTTGGTTTTTGATATGCCAAATGATCTGCCAATAGTTCAATATTTCGAGGATGATCCAAGCGCATAAAGGATAGTAGCAGTTCGATTATCCAATGGAATGGCCCTTTGGTCGTTGCAGCGCAGGCACTTGGGCCTTCTTCCCCGGCTCCAAGATCTTGTCGTTTGCTTTTTGATCACGCTCGCCCGCCATTAGTCCATCAAGGCGACCTCCTGGAAAAGGGCACATCTCCCTCCTTCTTGTGCACAATGTCCTCGTAGGCGTTTCAGCCCCGGCTCGGATTCTGTTCACTGACGTGAAGCTGCAGCTACTGCTGTCGCGGGTCGTGTCAGAGAATTATTCAAATGCCTGTTTAGATCGATATATACATATGAACGCCTTTTGGACTCCCGGGTACAGTTTCTGACGCATTTGTTTGCCGCTACCCGATCTTTATTTGGAGTTCAACCAACTGCTGGCAACAAATGCTCAAGCAGCATAACGTGGGATGTGGTAACTGCTTTCATCATTGCAGCAATGTTTCCACATATATGTACGCTGTTCAAATGCTGTTCTGAGATTGTATTTATCAATAACAAAATATTTAAATCCATGGTTTATTTTAGCTCGCAAATGACAATAGCAGAACAGCTGTTTTCAGACGCGTTTGCCAATGGAAACACCTCACGTCCGCCTATCGCGTTGCCTACAGTTATAAGAAAACTGCCGCTTGCGTAGAATCTAAGAGCTATTAGAAGCTTAACCCATGGCTGCATTGTCGTTACCCTGTAATAATGGTTTTTGATTATGTGGAATTAGTTAAACCAAATAAATGGTCTTACTTCTTTACTTTAAATTCAAGTTGCAAAACAATTTTTTGCAAAACAAATAGTGCCGTGCTTTTACACAAGCGAAACCTTTTAACAAATTCTTCATCACTGTAATGTTCGAAGTAGTTTCTTTGGTCTTGATATCTGCGCCGATAGGTTCGCACCTCAGACAATTCGACGATATCCCACAGAGCTTGAAGATTAATCGCTCGGGAATTCATTTTAAAATAAATTGGATGACTTTAACAATTTTGATTTATATTTAACTGTAAATTTAATCAGGTGTTTTCGAATGAAGAGTGGAACCAGATTGACAACGCTCGAATGTCTGGCAACACCTGCGCACAATCCAACCGCAAAAATTTTGAACGGTGGATGAAGTACCGAGACAAAATTTGCCACTACCTGCGCTAACATAAGGACGAGTAAACCATTTTTATACCCCTTACTCTCTCGGAAACTATAAAAGCTAGAGGATTGGTATTTGGCATGAAGATTCTTGGAGTTCCTACGCAGCGCAAGTTTGTTTCACAAAGGTGCCACGCCCCTCTAACGCCCACAATCGCTTATGATACGATTTTAAAAATTTCAATATTTCGGAAAAGTAAAAATGCAGTTTTATTGTGTTTATCAATACCTATCGAAATGTAGAAGAAATTTTTCAAATCGGACCATTCGTTAAAAAGTTATGCGTGATCAAAGTTTGTATCTCCATCTCCCTCGCACTCCCTTTACCTGAGTAACGGGTATCTGATAGTCGGGGCACCCGACTATAACTCTCTTGTTTGTTTATCGCTCCGTTGTCCCGGCAGGCAAATTAAAGTACGGACGAGAAAACGGCCCTAATTGTGTAATAAATGCTTCTATAAAGTTTTCATGTACGCTATTATTTCGAATTAAATAATTATATCTAGATTTCTTAAAAACGTTATTCATTTTATTTTGAATAGCATAATAATTTGGAAATCCATTTGCAAAGCTTTTTAAAAACTGTGAGTATTTAAGTGAGCCCTTATTACTTAATAAATAAGCGATGCCTTTTCTTGAATGCGTGTTTCTGCAGTACTTTTTGGCATCCTTATGTTTTGGCTCGTACCTCATACACCAAAAATGCTTTGGTGGCCCATTTTTTAAAATTACATCGGGATAGTGTACGAGGAAATGGAATTTTGACTTCAATGGAATATTAAAATTTTTACAAAGGTTTCATAGTGAGTTTGAATAAGACTTTCCAAGTCAACGATTGCTATGCCATCGAACTCACATTGCATTAGTTTATCAACTATTTGGTAATACTCTAGATTAGCGGACTCACCCCCGAAATTCGCGAAAAAATTATCCTCTCTTGTAATTGAATTTTAAAGTTCCCGGTTTGTCGCTTAGCCTGCTTTGTACATAATGGCATCCTCCGTAAACTCGTCTAGTTCAATATTAGCTGAAATGCTTTTAATAATGTCAGCTTCAAATTCTTCAAGATCGTTCACATTACTTTGTGAACTTTGGTTCGACTGTGATGTTAGGTCAAGGTTCAACCAACATTTTGATTGTTTGACAACATTTCCGTATTCTTGGCTAAATAAAAATAAGGATTTTTAAATAAACAAAAAAGGGACAAGATGTAAAGGGAAACATAAATCACAAAAAACAACACATAATATAACACATACCAGAAGAAGTTATAAAACTAATTTCGGTTTTTAGGCGTGTATTTTTATTTGTATTTTTTTGAATTTTTTTATGTGTGTTTTTTTGCTTTTTTTCAACTTTTTCAACTTTAACGAGGAAGCTACACCACCTAAACTAATGACTGGAACTCAATGCTGTATATAAGAAAGTTAAAGGGCATTATATTACCTGTAAAATGAGTCATCGGTTTATCAGAACTCAAGATAGAAAATGAAAAAGGCCAAAAAACGTTTTTTACACTTTAAAAAAAATTGACACCATAAAAAAATTTTAAGTGCCCAATTCTTAATCAGGGAGATGTACATTACCGGAAAACCAAGATTGCCTTCGAGTAGGAAGAGGTCGATTTTTTTTTGTAAACTGGTGTAATTGGCGCATTTAAAAGTTATACAAGTGTTTACCAAGTGCATTGAAAGTCAGGTAAGTGGCATTTTAATTCATTTACATATTTGCAATTGATATTAATTAAAATAACCAGTAGGTTTATGTCCCGTTTGCTATTGTTTCTGGGTGGTAAAACTCTTGCAATATGTACATAAATACACACATACATTTCCCGTGGTCAGCGCTAAAAATGCTTAGGATCTCGCTGCGGTCTCTACTTGATTTAAAAAGGTAAATATAAAAATATACAAGTAAACCACATTTTTAAAACATACATATGTATATATGTCTTTAATTTTTTCAGGAGCCCTGGGCAAATATTCACGGACCCGCACAAGTTCATGAGGACGGCGATTTTACATAAACATTAAAAACAAAAAAACAAGCGGTATTATTTATAATTCATTGTACGAAAATGTAAGTAATACAATTTAACACAAAATAAAATTTATAAAATATAAAAACAGCAAATAAAAATTAAAAATAAATTGGTATGTATTTTATTTTATATAATTCACGGAAAGAATTTTTTTTTTGTAAATGAAATTCCTGATGACATTATTAAAAAGTCGTCCATGAAATACCCTATGACACAAGGTGACACGATGATGGATTTTCATAAGTGACATCCCATCGGACAAATTCTGAATGTCATACGTGAAATCATACGTGACATGTCACGGGTGATGACATCTCATATGACAAATTCGTATAAGGCACTGGTGATATCACCGGTGACTTCGAAAAAATTTAATTTGAGCTGTCCCGAGTGAAAAAGCGGAATGCGTCACGAGGGACAAATGACCTGTCACTGGTGATTCACCTGGTGATTCACCAGTGAAAAGTGATTTCTGGAACTGAAGGGAAGGTTTGAGGGTCGCAGATTTTCAAACACACACAACGACACAGCGTTGTTTATTGTTTTCGATTGCATTTTAGTTTAAGTTTTGCTTAAAAACTCAATCACAAAGCCGTTATATTGTGCGGATAAGTTTATGTTGCTATTCACACAAAAAAAAATGTATTTAAATAGTGGTTCGTGGTTTTAAATGAATCAAAAGCGGACCGATGGTTCGATTACATTTTTTTCTTTTTTTGTCGACGTGTTATGTTGATATGCTCTGTCCCCGGACCTAATTCTGATCAAATATAAATAGTAAAATCTAAAAAAGCCTTAAAGAAAAAATAAACGTAAACACAGATGTCAAATTACACTAGTTTACAGCCAAAATATATAAACGCTGGAACCCATTTTTAAACCCGTTACTCGTAGAGTAAAAGGGTATATTGTATTCGTGCAAAAGTATGTAACAGGGAGAAGGAAGCGTTTCCGACCCTATAAAGTATGTGTATTCTTGATCAGGGTCACTAGCTGAGTCGATATAGCCATGTCCGTCTGTCCGTCTGTCTGTCCGTATGAACGCTGAGATCTCGGAAACTATAAAAGCTAGAGGATTGGCGTTTTGCATGCAGATTCTAGGAGTTCCTACGCAGCGCAAGTTTGTTTTAAAAAGTGTCACGCCCCCTCTAACGCCCACAATCGCTTATATACGATTTTAAAAATTCAAATATTTCGGAAAAGTAAAAATGCAGTTTTATTGTGTTTATCAATACCTATCGAAATGTAGAAGAAATTTTTCAAATCGGACCATTCGTTAAATAGTTATGCGTGATTAAAGTTCCAGTTCTCCATCTCCCTCGCACTCCCTTTTCCTGAGTAACGGGTATCTGATAGTCGGGGCACCCGACTATAACGTTCTCTCTTGTTTTCGATTACTGTTGACTCACTGATTACGATGAAAAAAAAAATTCCAAAGATTCGTTTTGGAGATATTTGAGATAGCCAGATTTTTGACCACTTGTTTTGTTAAATGTAACAGTTCTCAAGAACCGATAGTAACTATAGTAACCTATAGCACCATTCGAAAGGAAATAGATGCACCTTTCCGAAATGGTATGGCGCTTTGTGATCGGACCGGAATTGATGGAGATCTAGCGTCTGAAAGTCCAAAAAAGTTTATTTTTTGGCTTTTTTTTTCATAGCTAGTTTTCAATCATTTTTTAATAATATTAATAAATATTTTTAAATTATTTTGAGTATACAGATCTAAAGGGCCGTTAGTCCCAAAAAGTTAAGGGCGAATATTTTCAAATCGAGTGTACATTCTAGGAGATATGCATAGTTTAATGACTCAAAGTCATCATAAGTCAGCATAAGCCTGTTTTCGGAATTTTCAGTTTCGAGAAACGATCAAAATAGTGTCATGTAATGTATGTACTTTTGATTTAAAAACATTTGAAGTATTTTTACAATAAATGATTTTTTTGACAAAAATATGGTTTTCGGTGAACACTTAGCCCCCTCAAAAACATACAAATATTAAGACTCGGAAGAAGACTTTATTGTTTGAACTTTTCACGTACTTGCACCAGCAATAGTCGCTTAGCATTCCTTCATCCCAGAAACCTTCTTAACGCCTTTCAAACGATGCCATATTCTGATGAAACAAGGGTGCTTTTCTCATACTTGCTATAAAAATCGAGTTGTCTTTCAAGTTTCCGTAATATTCAAATTTGTATCAAAAATTGTTGTTTATTGATTCATATTGTTTAACATGACGTGCCAGTCCTGCTCTGTAACGTTTGGAGAGTTTCTCGGTATGGATGAGAAAGCTCATTTCCGCTTTTTACAAGATCACGGAGTTATTTTGGACAAGCGCGACTGTCCAACCTGCCTTAGCCCATGCAAAGTGGTCGAAGACGGTGGAACAATAATGTGGGTATGCCGGCGAAGGTTCGCAGTTGAAAGTTTCAACAAAAAGAAGAAAACAAAGAGGCAGTATATATTCAAAAATTATAAATATTATATACACTAAAAAAGGTATTTCTTAGGAAAGTGTCTTCAAAAACACGATCTTTGAAAATGCTCGTGTGTCCTTCAGTGAGGCATGCAAGTTCATTGCGTGGAACATGAAGGCTCCATTTTTGGAGGATGAATTGGGATGGACGCCCAAAACCGTGGGCGATTGGACGAACTTCCTTAGGGAAATATATGTAGATTGGTCGGAGAAAATGGTCAAGACCGTAATGGGAGGCGATGGTGCGACTGTGGAAATCAACGAGACGAAGATTGGTCGCAGGAAATATAACTGCGGCCGAACAATCGAGGGTCAGTGGGTCTTCGGTGGCATAGATCGCGAGACGGGCGACTTTTGCTGGAGAGCGTATGATTGCTTGGATGACGTAGGTTATCAGCATCTGAAAGTCAACCACTCCAGTCACGAAGGCCAACCCAAAAAATTGAGCGTCTGTGGCGGGACCTTAAAGAGACCATACCGCACTATGGCCGGAAAATGGAAAATTATGAAGGATATTTGGCGCGCTTCGCTTTTTTAAAGAAGCACAAACCGCACACCGTGTGCCTTCATTTCTTTTTTGCAGCCATGGCGGATATGTACAACCCGAAGAGCAAGTCATGTGATGTATGTTAAATATGAAATTAAAACATGGTGCAAGAACAAATAAAAAAAACAAGAGAGAACGCTATAGTCGGGTTGGCGTCACTCAGCTAAAGGGAGTGCGAACGCTGTACTCGGGTTGGTGTCCCGACTATCTATTGGGGCTAAAGGGAGTGCGAGGGAGATAGATATATAAACAATTTTGATTGCGTATAACTTTTTAATGAATGGTCCGATTTGAAAAATGTCTTCTACATTTCGATAGGTATTAATAAACACTATAAAATTGCGTTTATATATTTTTAAAATCTTAAAAGATGTGGCCTCCAGACACATTTGAAAATCGTTTATGGCGATTGTGGGCGTTAGGGGGGCGTGGCACCTCGATGAAACAAACTTGCGCTGCGTAGGAAGCCCCAGAATATGTGTGTGAAATCTCAACCTTCTAGCTTTTATAGTTTCCGAAATCTCAGCGTTCATACAGACAGACGAACGGACGGACAGACGGACATGGCTAGATCGACTCGGCTAGTGATCCTGATCAAGAATATATATTCTTTATGGGGTCGGAAACGCTTCCTTATCCCTGTTACATACTTTTGCACGAATACAATATACCCTTTTACTCTACGAGTAACGGGTATAAAAATGCAACGAGTCACAAGTAAAAATTGGCATGAAATTAAAAAAAACAAGAGAGAACGTTATAGTCGGGTGCCCCGACTATCAGATACCCCTTACTCAGGTAAAGGGAGTGCGAGGGAGATGGAGATAGAAACTTTGATCACGCATAACTTTTTACATCTTCTACATTTCGATAGAGATGGAGATAGAAACTTTGATCACGCATAACTTTTTACATCTTCTACATTTCGATAGGTATTGATAAACACAATAAAACTGCATTTTTACTTTTCCGAAATATTTAAATTTTTAAAATCGTATATAAGCGATTGTGGGCGTTAGAGGGGGCGTGGCACTTTTTTAAAACAAACTTGCGCTGCGTAGGAACTCCTAGAATCTGCATGCAAAACGCCAATTTTCTAGCTTTTACAGTTTCCGAAATCTTAGCGTTCATACAGACAGACAGACGGTCATGGCTAGATCGACTCGGCTAAAGATCCTGATATATATACTTTATGGGGTCGGAAACGCTTCCTTCTAGCTGTTACATACTTTTGCACGAATACAATATACCCTTTTACTCTACGAGTAACGGGTATAAAAATCGCCGCGATATATATTTTTAGGACACCTTCGATAACAACTCAGCTGTTCATTAGGACACTCTTTGTTATATTCGGATCTGAAGCGTGGACTAGGCCTACCTACTACACCACTATAAAAAAAACGCGCCTGGAACTTTACCTCAACGGTGGGGCGGAAAAGTGTTCATTGAAACTATTTAAATAAATATAAAGATACAAATTGTTTGAGTTTTATTTAATGCATTAAAATGGTGGGGGACCTTGGATGGCTATGATCTCGATATAGCATTGTGATAACAAGGACATATCCTTTATAGACCACGCTCCACTCTTAACATGATGTAACGAACTTATTTTGTGATTTGCTCGCTACGAAGATCGTGCGGCTAGCTCAGTAGATTTGTGTGTTCGTCCCACCAAATTTATATAAACGTGACCGCCCGGTTAACAGTAAAACATTTCAGAACTCGGTTCAAAGAGGCGTTTATTTACGGCTCTGGTTTACAATAATTGTTGGGACTCGTGTTGACGATGCTCCTGCGACTCCGCTCGGTGGTTCCTCGCTGCAGGTGCTCCGGGATGCTCCGGGATGATCCGGGTACTCTCGCTGCCACTCGTCGACGAGGGCGTGGAGTTGGGTCGTTGGGCTTAGGGAAGCGTCACCGTTCTCAGACTAGGGTGAACAGGCCCCACGCTCGCAAGACCTTCGTCCTGCCAGCCGCAGTCTCCTGTCCCTTGCTCTGTCCCGGCCGGTCCCGCCAGACGCCTACTCAGTTTCCTTTGACGCTCCGGTACTACGGCCGGTTTACGCCAGCAGTCCCTGTAGCAAACGCCCAGAGAAAGACGAACGTTCCACCCTAACCTTCCCTCCTGGCTGGTGCGATCGTACCTGATGCCTGGTTCTCGGCACGCTCTCTGGATGCTAGTCCTCGTCGGTGTCCTGGGCGACTTGTTGCTGCGTTGTCCTGCGTTGCTCCCTTGAAGTCCGCTGCTCGTGCCCACACTCTGCTGGTGGGGATGCCCGTGCCAAGTCTGCCCACGTTCTGCTCAACTGATCGGTATTACGGCCGACGCAGCTGGACCAATCGGTATTACAGCCAATGTAGTCGGACCAGTCGGTACTACGGCCAACTTAGCCGCACGCAGTTAGACTAATCGGTATTACAGCCAATGTAGCCGGACTAGTCGGTATTACAGCCGGCACAGCTAGCCTGATCGGTATTTACAGCCAATGCAGCCCACTGACCGGTATCACAGCCAACTTAGCCGGACTAATCGGTATCACAGCCGATATGGTCGTGATGGTCGGTACTACGGCCAACCTTGATGTTCTGCAGACTTAGCCGTGCGTTGCCTTGAAGGACCTCAGCTACCTATGTCGCAATTCGGAGACTTGCTTGGTCCCGAACGTCTTGACGTAGCGATCTTGCTCCTTGCTGGTTTTTCACGGCTGTTTCTCCTTGACTTTGACTCTACTAGATGTTGTTCACTCGCGATTTGATGCTCGATGACTGGTCCCGATTCCAGCGCTGGGCCCGTTTATATAGGCCTCCGGGTCCCGTTAATCCTCAGCCTCTCCTTTTCTTCTCTCCAATCCCAGGGTCCAAAGTCCGCGGTTTTACCGTTCGACCTTTCGCCCTCTGCGCACGGCACCACACTAAAGTCCAAAGTGCAGCGCTATACCGTTCCTTCCTTGCTACGGCACGCCTGCGCTCTCGCTCTGACTAGTGCCGTCTCACTCTGACACCTCTCTCCGCTCCGTCTCTCGCAATCTCTCCAAACTCTCTTTGGGTTCGTACTCCGTACTCTTTCTCTCCTCGTACTCTCCAAACTCTCTCCGTACTTCTCTCCACTCTCTCTCCAACTGCTTTCTCCAAACTCTCTTTTCCTGCGATGCCGTTACTACGCGAATTAGTTGCGTAATTAGCAACTGGCAGGTCTCCGTACAGTTATCTTTGGGCATTTGTGCGGAGTTATTTAACTCCTCACATTCCCCCCTTTCTTCGGATAGTGAAAGTAAGCTCGATCCTCCTCTCCGGCTGTTACCCTGTGTATCCTTGTAGCCTTCGAGTCCTCTCGCTCTCCTCCCCGCTCTGGTTCCATCCTTAGACGTACGAATCCTCGTTGCTCCTCTCCGGCTTTTATCCTGTACATACTTGTAGCCTTTGAGTCTTCTCGATCCACTCATCGACGCCTACAGCTCATTGTTGAGTTCGACTGCGCCGATCCGTATTCCTTGAATTTCTCCCACGATGCTTCCCTCGTTGATGCAACATTTCTTGATTCCTACTGTTGCCGTTGAAATTCAAATTTCCCGCTCCAGTAAGATTCGCGGTCTCCTGTTATTCGTCTTGGTCACACTAATATACTGCGATCGATAACCTGACTCGCCTATCGATATCGCCTTGGGGGCGGCGTTGCCACCTAGTCATCGTGATATCTATCAGTGTGACCCTTCATATGCCGATATTTCCATTGTCTCGTGCCCATCGATCGGCTGTTATACGATAGTGCCAATCGACCGCCAAATATCGCTGGCGCCCCCTTCCCTAAGCACATGATGACGAGGAGAAATTTTTCTGCTGGTAAGTTTTCTCTTTAATTTCCCATTTCCCCTTTCTCTCATCCTGTTTTCTCTTTCAGCCCCCCTTGCCCTTGACCTTCCCTTGGACCGCGGCCACTGCCGGTGAGCGAAAATGAACAAAGAGATGTGACCTGGGATTGCGATTTGACTGTCGCCATGATTGCCCCCCGCTTAAGCAGCTACCCCTCTCCATCATTCTTCAATGTATATGTGAGTTTGTGCCTTTCTTAGCTTTTTGCTGTTCGACTGACTGACTTTTGTTTTTTTTTTTCTTTTTCAGATGAACTATTTTCCCCAAATACACCACCCCAGCTTTTATGGCGTTCTTATTTTAAGTGTTTGTGCCAGTTCTGTCCGCGTTTCAAGTCCCAGTGTCAGTGTTTACGTGTGTGTTATTTTTCAGGTGTTTTTTTTTTCTTTTTTTTTATTCAACAATTGAATCTGCGAACCTTAACTTGGCCAGAGGCTGCCACACGGATTCTATATTTCCTCCAGCCTACCTCTGCCATGACGCAGCGCCTGCCTCCTCGTCGAATGGCATCCTTAACGACCGGCTGCTCCAGTAGGCCAGCTGGCCACTCCTCCTCGCCGATGTCCTGCCAGGAACCGCCCTCCGTCCGGGATGCCATCCGCACCAGCGCGGGCCGGATCACTGGGCAGCGGGCCTCCGGAGCAGAGACCTGCCGCTGGAGCTTGGGCCTCTGGTTGCCCACGGGTGTCGGCCATACCCATGGCCCTTTCTCCAGGACATCTCCCTCTCCGCTTCCCTCCGTCTCCGGCGTCGGCGGCACCCACTCGGCGTCTTCTCGGCGCACTCTTGGATCCCGCGGATGGGATTTCGGCGGGTCCTGTTGCGGGGTCTCTGCTTCCTCCGTGGCCTTCGTCTCGTGGCTGATGGGCCAGGTCCATGTCACCGTGTGCTGCCGCCACTGGACTCCACCGGCTACGAACGCATTCAGAGCATGCGCAACGTGGGCTTGCGGAATCTCTGTCCTGCAGTACTGCCACTGCTCCTCTCTCCCTCCCGATCGTGGATCTTCCTCTTCGGTGGGATCCTCCGGCTCCTCCTCCCGGACCTCCTGGCCATGCCGAGGCGTAGGCGGTCGGGCCGGAGTCCACTTTGATGCGCGTGGGGATTCCGCCTCCGGGTGACGCATGGTGGGGTTGGGCTCGGGACCCAGGTTGACCTCCTCCGGCCATTCCTGCGGGCGGGGTGTTGGTGGCGGCTCCGACCAATCTTGGGGATGGGGGGTTGGTGGCGGCTCCAACCAATCTTGGGGACGGGGGGTTGGTGGCGGCTCCAACCAATCTTGGGGATGGGGGTTTGGGCATCGGTAGGGAACCCACCCATCCACTTCGATCGGCTGGTTCGAGGCATCGGATCCCTGGCTGGTCACCTCGGCATCGCCGTACCTGGGCGTCGGTGGAATTCCCTGCATTCCTTCCAGGACTAGGGGCACTGCGTCCACCAGGACCTCACTTGTCCACAGCTGGCGTTCCTCCTCCTCCCACCTTTGAAGCCGTCGTTGCCACTCGTCGTCTTGATGCTGCTCCGCTGGCTCCTCTTGCTGCTCCTCTTGCTGCTTCGCTTGCTCCTCTTGCTGCTTCGCCTGCTCCTCTTGCTGCTTCGCCTGCTCCGCCGCCGCCTTTCTCTTAGCCTCCTCAGCCTCTTCCGCTTCCTTCCGAGCATTCTCCTCTTCTCGCTTGAGGCGGTATGCCTCCTGCACAGTGACTTCGTGGGCGGCCTGCTTCATCCGCTTCCATTCCCGATGCGCCGTCTCGAGGTCCCTTTCGACCGCTCTACGGTCCTCGTACGGGGCCCTCATCGTCCGCATCCGCTCGACCTCGTCCCTCAGCATTTTGGCCCTTGCTTCGGCCATCTTCATCGAGGTGCTGCCGCTTCCCCTTGGCCTCTTCGCCGCACCCTTAAAAGTTCGGGTGTGTCCCGGCGGGATTGCGTCGATCGCCGCATCCCTGGCCCTTTTTAGGCGCCACTCTCGCCTCTCCTTGACCGGGTCTTCTGCCCACTCCACGTCACTCTCCTCCGTAGTGACCACCGGCTCGGGCTCCGAGCGAGCTCCATCGTCCTCGGCACCACGCCGCGGAGTTTGGGTGGGCCGGAAGATAGGCAGCGGCCTACCCTCCGACCGTCCTTGCTCCGCGACGGGTCCTTCAGGACCTCGCTGAAGCGCGGCCTGCTTCCTTGCTGCTGCTCTGGTAACTCTGGTACTCATGTCGACTTCTTGATTTGGTTTGCCCGTTCCCTCGCAGTTTCCTTTGCCATGAAGCCTCGGTTTTGGGGATTCCCTTTTGGGCCGTACCGTTATGTCCCTAGTGGTTCTCTTTGCGGCTCATGTCTTCTCTTTGGGGTCCCGCTTTCTCTTAACTTTGCTTGTCTAGCGCCGCCATTTTCCGATTCCTAGACCTTTCCTTTTTGCTTGGTCTCTTCAGTTGACTTGTGGCGGCCGCCACTGACGCGTGTTCTCTCTAGTTTTACGGTACCCCGTACCGTCTCTCCCCTTTCCTCGGTGACATGTGTTCCGTCGTTGTTATCCACCTGTTTCCATTGTGATCGTTTCGTAGGCCTGGTGAATGCTTTATTCGATAGAGTCCCTTTCCATTGGTTGTATGCTCCGTTGACTCCGGCTTTTGGCCTGACGCAGAAACGGTTGCCTCTGCCCCATTCAGTTTGGGATCTGTCAAATCTTCATTTGCGAGACCGTTCTGTCTGTCCACCTCCCCTTCCGTTGACTCCGGCTTGTCCTGACGATTAAACGGCTTTTTGTAATCCCGATCCTTGTTCGTCGTTGACTTAGGTGTGTGCTGGCATGATCAGAGTCCTTGCTCGTGTGTGTCGTGCTCCGTTGACTCCGACTTTTGTCTGACGATTAAACGGATGCTACTGTCCAATGCGGACTTGGACTCTGGTGGTTCTGCATTCGCTTGACGATTAAACGATCTTTTCTGTCTGTCCACCTCCCCTTTCCGTTGACTCCGGCTTGTCCTGACGATTAAACGGCTTCTTGTAATCCCGATCCTTGTTCGTCGTTGACTTAGGTGTGTGCTGGCATGATCAGAGTCCTTGCTCGTGTGTGTCGTGCTCCGTTGACTCCGGCTTTTGTCTGACGATTAAACGGATGCTACTGTCTAATGCGGACTTGGACTCTGGTGGTTCTGCATTCGCTTGACGATTAAACGATCTTTTCTGTCTGTCCACCTCCCCTGTCCGTTGACTCCGGCTTGTCCTGACGATTAAACGGCTTCTTGTAATCCCGATCCTTCTGCTTCTTGAGACCCGCTCGTATCTCTGTCCTCGATCTTTTCTCCTGCATATTCTTGGTGCTTTAGGTCGCTGATATGCACAGTGCGTTCCTTCTTGTTTCTCTGGTGGCGAATTTTGCAGATTACGGGGGATACAAAATCGACCACCTGATATGGACCATCATATCTTGGCGCTAGTTTGGCCGCGAAACCTTCTGCCGCTTTAGATAAATGGTGCTCCTTGGCCCAGACGATGTCGCCGATCCGTGGATTCCACTGTCTCCTTCTGAGGTTGTAGTGTCTGGCTTGATCCTGCGCTGCCTTCTCTAAGTTTCGTCGGACTACTTCGAAGATTTCTTTTAGTTTTTCGGCGTTCCCCTCTGGTGACTCTGTCTGTCTTCCTGTGCCCAGTGTTTCTCTATCATACAACGCGTTTGGCAACCGTGGTTCTCTGCCCTGCGTCAGAAAGGACGGCGAGTATCCTGTGGACTCGGATACGCTTGAGTTCACTGCTAGCATTATTTCTGGCCATTTTTCATCCCAGTTCCTTTGATTTTGTCCGGCAAACTGTGCGATCATGGTTTTTACGGTTCGGTTCGCGCGCTCGGTGGGATTTTCTTGAGGAGTGTATGGTGCCGTGAATTGTTGTTTTATTCCCATGTCGTGAAGAAACTTCTTAAATGCCCGACTGGCAAACTGAACCCCGTTGTCCGTAATCACCACTTTCGGAACTCCGAACCGGGCGATTATTCGTTCTCTAAACGCTTTTTGCAGGGTTTCTGCTGTTGCGGTTCGTAATGGCACCAATTCTGTCCATTTTGAGAAACGATCAATTAGTACCAATAACATTTGGTTTCCGTGCTTCGATCTTGGCAGAGGGCCCACAAAATCCGCGCACACCGTTGCCCATGGTTCTTCCGGGATTTGAGTCAGCATTTTCCCCGCCGCTTGTCTCTGATTAGGTTTATATTTTAGGCACTCTTCGCATTTCCTAACGTATGCTCTTGCGTCCCTTTGCATTCCTGGCCAGTAGTATCTGGCAGCTAGACGGGCAATCGTCCTCCGGCTTCCTACATGGCCGGCCGCTGGGGAGTCGTGATTTTCTTGTAGGACCGTTTCCCTTAGATCTGTAGGGACGCATAGCTTCCATGCCACCACATCTTCGTTGCCAGCTCTGTGTGGGATCTGCCTATACAGCGTTTCGCCCTCAAACACGTAGTCTGTGAATTTCTGCGGCTGAGCGTTTATTTTCTCACGCATGTCTCTGATCCAGTTGCATTCCGTATTTGGCACCATTTCTTTTGCTCTCCGGAGGGTTTCCGGCATCGGCTGTCTGGACAGTGCGTCGGCTACCACGTTCAATTGGCCCTTTCTGTACGCAATCTCAAAGTCGTATTGTTGCAACTCAAGGGCCCACCTGGCGATTCTTCCGGATGGGCTTTCAATGCTGTTCAGCCATTTCAGTGCCATGTGATCCGTTACCACCTTGAAGTGGTAGCCTTCCAGGTAGGGCTTTAGTTTTCGAATTGCCCAGACGATGGCCAAGCACTCTTTTTCCGTTGTCGAATAGTTTTTCTCGGCTCCGTTTAACGTTCGACTGGAGTATGAGATAACTTTCTCGCCGTCTTCCGTGTTCTGTGTCAGAATCGCCCCTATGCCGTAGTCGCTGGCGTCCGTTTGCAGGATGAATGTTCTTCCAAAATCTGGACATGCTAGCACTGGGTTAGTTACCAGCCTCGCCTTCACCTCCTCGAATGCCTGTTGATGGTCTTGCGTCCACACCCATTTCACGCCCTTGCGAAGTAGGTCGTTGAGCGGCTTAACGATGCGTGCGAAGTCCGGTACAAATCGTCGGTACCACGATGCCACTCCTAGGTATTGCCTTAGCTCGCGGACGGTTGCGGGTGGTTCTAACTGGGCTATGGCAGCAACCTTCTCTGGGTCTGTGCCAATTCCTTGGCTTGTAACTCGATGTCCCAGGTACAGCAGCTCCTTTTTGAAAAATTGACACTTCTCGGGGTTTATTCTCAGGTTCGCCTCCTTCAGACGCCGAAACACTTCTCTAAGATTGTCCTTGTGTTCTCGCTGAGTGCGTCCGATGACGATTATGTCGTCCTGATAGGCAAACGCATGAGGAGACATCTCTGGTCCAATCACTTGGTCCAAGGCCCGTTGAAACGTTGCGGATGCCGAGTGTAATCCGAATGGCATCACTCTCCATTGGAAGAGCCCCTTTCCTGGCACCGTGAACGCCGTGAACTTTCTGCTTGCTTCCTCCAGCGGAATCTGCCAGTATCCATCCTTTAAGTCCAGGCTGCTGATATAGCGTGCTTCTCGTAGTTGGTCCAGGATGTAGTTGATACGTGGCATTGGGTACGCGTCCTTCACCGATTTTGCGTTTATCTGTCGGAAGTCGACGCACAATCTCCACTTGCCGGTTTTTTTCTTCACCATCACTATGGGAGAGCTATACGGGCTTTTCGAGTGTTCTATGAAACCCATTTCCAGAAGTTCGTCCACCTTTGCATTGATCTCCCCTTGAACTTTGGGGTTCTTAGGGTAGTATCTTTGTTTTATGGGTTTGTCGTCCTTCATGGTGATCTGGTGCTCGGCCACGTTCGAAGTTCCGCTCATGGCTCGGAATTCTGCCAGCTCTGCTTCTAGGAATTGCTCGATGTTTCCTTCCTCGCGGTTTTCTTGAACAACAGCCACCGACAATTTTTCCTCCAGCCATCCGTTGTGTCTGTTCCTGGCCGGTATGCGGATTTCGTGACCTGCGCACTTTATCTCAGCTCCAACTTGTGTGAGAAAGTTCCATCCCAGCACCAATGCGTCTACTACCCCTGGTAATATCAGCAGGCTCATGGTCAGTCGTTTGTTGCCGAATTCGACTTCTACCTCGAGCTGCGCGCCTACTTCGCTGTACCTTCCGTCTGCCAACCTAACTTGCCGTCTCGTCCGTGTAATCTTTCCCAGAGCAGCCAGATTGTCCGCCAGCTCTTCGCTAATAAAGCTCGCTGTTGCCCCGGTGTCAATCGTGGCTTTGTACGAATTCCCACCAATCGTCACCGCTGCGGACAACTGCTGCTCCTCTTCGATTAGCCTGCCAGTTAGATTGGAGAGGTATCCGCGTGCGACCCCCGCTCGCCTCTCTGCGGCTGGGATCGCTGGCCATTTCCCGCTCTCTGGCAGCATTCCATGCATCTCACTCCGACTTTTCCGCATATCCAGCAGAACAATATCCGCTGGTTCCGGCAACCTCGTGCCCAATGGCCGTGTCCTCCACATTTGCGACAGGCCTCTTGTGGATCATTGATGTGGGTTTCGGCTCTGCCTGTGCCTTGTGACCTCTGAGTTGTGATCGGTGGTCTCCATAGGGTGCTGATCGGATGTCCTTGGTGGAGTAAGTTCGGCGGGATCCGCTGGTTGGTGGCTGGAATGTCTTGTCTAGCGTTGTCGTCGCACCTTCTGCACGTGACCTGTTCCGGGAATGTTGTCTTTGTCCTGCTGAATTTGTTCTCATGGGAGAACGCTTCCCGCTCTTTTTCCAGCTCTTCGTACTCGTCGGCCAGGATCATGAGGGCTTCCAGGTTGTCGACTTTGTATGCTCGGAGGGAAATTCTTAGGTCTGGTGTGCTGTTTTCCCTTATGATCTCGAGTATTTTCTCCGGACTATACCCGAGCGGTCTTACCATGGTTTGCATTTCCACCATGTAATCTTTGAACGGCTCCCTGAATCCCTGCTTCCGAGCCTTCACCTGGTCCTCTAGTTTGGCAAAATACCCTCTGGGTAGGAAGAATGTTTGGAAACTCTCCATAAATTCTATCCATGTTTTCCAGTGCCGGTTGTTTGAGATGAACCATTTTAATGCTCTTCCTTGAAGTAGCTCAGGCATCGCTCGAGGTATTAAATTCAAATCCAACCCGTAGGTATTCGCGGACCATTCCACCTGCTCCAGGAATTCGAGTGTTTTCTCTGTGCCATCGAATCTGAAAGACCATTCTCTGACCTGCTTCGCGACTTTGGCATAATCTGGGTTGCTGGGTGTAGAGGTCGGTGTCGGTTCTGTCTTTTGCGTTGCCTTTTGCCTTTCCTGGCTTGGCTCTCTCTTTTGCGCCTCCTTCTGCATGTTTTCGACGCTCAAACTTTCCAATAGATCTTCACCCTCGGCGTTTGTTATCTTTATACTGGTGCCTGGCCTGTCGCCGTATTTTGCTTCAAGCTCGGCCCAGATATCGACTAGCTTGGGGTCGTTCTCAGTCTGTGAATAATATTCGGACAATGCCTTTCTGATGTCTTCCGATCTGCCTTCTAGACTAATGTTTAACTTCTGTGAGACATGGGCAAAGTCCTCTTTCTTCAGACGGTAAATCCAACTCTTCCCCATTCTGATTTTTATTTGTTTTTACTGCCGGGACAATCACGTTTTGGGCGCCAGATGTAACGAACTTATTTTGTGATTTGCTCGCTACGAAGATCGTGCGGCTAGCTCAGTAGATTTGTGTGTTCGTCCCACCAAATTTATATAAACGTGACCGCCCGGTTAACAGTAAAACATTTCAGAACTCGGTTCAAAGAGGCGTTTATTTACGGCTCTGGTTTACAATAATTGTTGGGACTCGTGTTGACGATGCTCCTGCGACTCCGCTCGGTGGTTCCTCGCTGCAGATGCTCCGGGATGATCCGGGTACTCTCGCTGCCACTCGTCGACGAGGGCGTGGAGTTGGGTCGTTGGGCTTAGGGAAGCGTCACCGTTCTCAGACTAGGGTGAACAGGCCCCACGCTCGCAAGACCTTCGTCCTGCCAGCCGCAGTCTCCTGTCCCTTGCTCTGTCCCGGCCGGTCCCGCCAGACGCCTACTCAGTTTCCTTTGACGCTCCGGTACTACGGCCGGTTTACGCCAGCAGTCCCTGTAGCAAACGCCCAGAGAAAGACGAACGTTCCACCCTAACCTTCCCTCCTGGCTGGTGCGATCGTACCTGATGCCTGGTTCTCGGCACGCTCTCTGGATGCTAGTCCTCGTCGGTGTCCTGGGCGACTTGTTGCTGCGTTGTCCTGCGTTGCTCCCTTGAAGTCCGCTGCTCGTGCCCACACTCTGCTGGTGGGGATGCCCGTGCCAAGTCTGCCCACGTTCTGCTCAACTGATCGGTATTACGGCCGACGCAGCTGGACCAATCGGTATTACAGCCAATGTAGTCGGACCAGTCGGTACTACGGCCAACTTAGCCGCACGCAGTTAGACTAATCGGTATTACAGCCAATGTAGCCGGACTAGTCGGTATTACAGCCGGCACAGCTAGCCTGATCGGTATTTACAGCCAATGCAGCCCACTGACCGGTATCACAGCCAACTTAGCCGGACTAATCGGTATCACAGCCGATATGGTCGTGATGGTCGGTACTACGGCCAACCTGGATGTTCTGCAGACTTAGCCGTGCGTTGCCTTGAAGGACCTCAGCTACCTATGTCGCAATTCGGAGACTTGCTTGGTCCCGAACGTCTTGACGTAGCGATCTTGCTCCTTGCTGGTTTTTCACGGCTGTTTCTCCTTGACTTTGACTCTACTAGATGTTGTTCACTCGCGATTTGATGCTCGATGACTGGTCCCGACTCCAGCGCTGTGCTCGTTTATATAGGCCTCCGGGTCCCGTTAATCCTCAGCCTCTCCTTTTCTTCTCTCCAATCCCAGGGTCCAAAGTCCGCGGTTTTACCGTTCGACCTTTCGCCCTCTGCGCACGGCACCACACTAAAGTCCAAAGTGCAGCGCTATACCGTTCCTTCCTTGCTACGGCACGCCTGCGCTCTCGCTCTGACTAGTGCCGTCTCACTCTGACACCTCTCTCCGCTCCGTCTCTCGCAATCTCTCCCAACTCTCTTTGGGTTCGTACTCCGTACTCTTTCTCTCCTCGTACTCTCCAAACTCTCTCCGTACTTCTCTCCACTCTCTCTCCAACTGCTTTCTCCAAACTCTCTTTTCCTGCGATGCCGTTACTACGCGAATTAGTTGCGTAATTAGCAACTGGCAGGTCTCCGTACAGTTATCTTTGGGCATTTGTGCGGAGTTATTTAACTCCTCACAATGATTACTTGCAAACGTTTTTTCAGTAGACAAAAAATACAATTAAAACAAGAGAGAAAACTATAGTCGGGTTTGTGTCCCGACTTTCTAATACCCGTTACTCAGCTAAAGGGAGTGCGAGGGAGATGGATATATAACATTTTTTGATTGCGAATAACTTTTTAATGAATGGTCCGACACAACAAAATTGCATTTATACTTCTCGGAAATCTTTAAAGGTGTGGGCGCCAGACACATTTTAAAATCGTTAGTGGGCGTTAGAGGGGGCGTGGCACCTTTTTAAAATAAACTTGCGCTGCGTAGGAAGCCAAAGAATATGTGTGTGAAATCTCAACCTTCTTTTGTAGTTTCCGAGATCTCAGCGTTCATACGGACAGACAGACGGACGGACATGGCTATATCGACTCGGCTAGTGACCCTGATCAAGAATATATATACTTTATAGGGTCGGAAACGCTTCCTTCTAGCTGTTACATACTTTTGCACGAATACAATATACCCTTTTACTCTACGAGTAACGGGTATAAAAATGTGACAAAACTCTGCACTTTTTTTATACACAGAGAAAAAAACGGAACAATACCAGATTGATATTGTCTCCTCAATTTGTACATATCAATTTTTCCATATAAATGTAATTCGAATTCACACCAATATGATACGAAATCGTATCAATTACAAATGTTGATATGAATCCGTAAAGTATTAATATGAATACTTGTAAGATTGATATGTTTTTCATATCAAACGGGACATCGAAAAGGCTTCGAAAAAATAGTATGGTTGTGAATTTGTATTTTTATTGTATTTCTGGTATACAATGGTAATATAACGCTTTATATGCTGTGGTCACACTTACATTTACTTCGTACTGCGTAAATAAGTTTGTGGTGAAAAGTGAAACTGAAAAGTGATATAATATATATAATCCTTTGGTAAGTATGTACTATTTATACCCGTTACTCGTAGAGTAAAAGGGTATATTGTATTCGTGCAAAAGTATGTAACAGGTAGCTTTTCCGACCCTATAAAGTATATATATTCTTGATCAGGATCACTAGCCGAATCGATCTAGCCATGTCTGTCTGTCCGTCTGTCTGTCCGTATGAACGCTGAGATCTTGGAAACTATAAAAGCTAGAAGATTGGCGTTTTGCATGCAGATTCTAGTAGTTCCTACGCAGCGCAAGTTTGTTTCAAAAAGGTGCCACGCCCCCTCTAACGCCCACAATCGCTTATATACGATTTTAAAAATTTCAATATTTCGGAAAAGTAAAAATTCAGTTTTATTGTGTTTATCAATACCTATCGAAATGTAGAAGAAATTTTTCAAATCGGACCATTCGTTAAAAAGTTATGCGTGATCAAAGTTTCTATCTCCATCTCCCTCGCACTTCCTTTACCTGAGTAACAGGTATCTGATAGTCGGGGCACCCGACTATAGCGTTGTCTCTTGTTTAAGTTTAAGTTTAAGCTTAAAGCGAACCTGGGTTAATGGCTTAGTTTTTAAATAGTTTGGCGTAATACCATGGAGGATCCACAGCTGCTTAAATTCCTTGAAGACCACGAGGTCGACTTGGTCGTTTTCGACCTTCTTTATAAATCAACCTAAAAAATATAAGAGGTTGAGGCTTATTGTTTCTATGTAATTCTAGAATGTGGATACAATTACGACAGACTCCAATACATTAGCGCAGCCGATCTGGACATTATATTTGCAAAGCGCGAATATCTTGGATTAAAATCGGAGTTCCGCGAGAAGCTGCAAAAGTGGAAGCGGTCACAAGTAATATTAATTTTAAAAATTTTCACAATTGGTTGAACTATTTTAAAATTTTAGAGCATTGATGCCTGCGCAGGGGATAGCGCTCCTAACGCAATCCCAACAAATATCGAAAAGGTACGAATATTATGGTTTGAATATTATTAGTTAATTTATTGTTCATTGCTAATTTAATTTTATTTTTTATTATAATTATACTTCTATACTTTACTCTAGAGTGCTCAATTAATTCTACAGTCCTGTGAAATTGAAAAACAAATCATTCTTGATTATCAAGAAAAGGGCAAACTATCGGAAGATAAACGAGGAAAAATCTTATCAAATATAAAAGAAAGTTTTTACAACGTCAGCTCGCAATGCTATTGCTATTGAAATACAATTTTAATATATTTTAAATAAATGTAAAAATGTGTTTAACTTCAAAACAAAAACAAGAGAGAACGCTATAGTCGGGTGCCCCGACAATCAGATACCCGTTACTCAGGTAAAGGGAGTGCGAGGGAGATGGAGATAGAAACTTTGATTACGCATAACTTTTTAACGAATGGTCCGATTTGAAAAATTTCTTCTACATTTCGGTAGGTATTGATAAACACAATAAAACTGCATTTTTACTTTTCCGAAATATTTAAATTTTTAAAATCGTACATAAGCGATTCTTGAAACAAACTTGCGCTGCGTAGGAACTCCAAGAATATGTGTGTGAAATCTCAACCTTCTAGCTTTTATAGTTTCCGAGATCTCAGCGTTCATACGGACAGACAGACGGACATGGCTAGATCGACTCGGCTAGTGATCCTGATCAAGAATATATATACTTTATGGGGTCGGAAACGCTTCCTTCTAGCTGTAACATACTTTTGCACGAATACAATATACCCTTTTAATCTACGAGTAACGGGTATACAAATACCCGAATGATGACCAGTTTTGGTATTTGTTTTTCTCTGTGTAGGAACTCATTTAAGAAATAAAATAATTTTATAGGAACTCATTTAAACAATTTAATAATTTTATAGGAACTCATTTAAACATAATTACTTTGATTGAAAATATGAGAAAAGCACCCTTGTTTTTTATAGCAAAACCGGAAACTTTGAAATTAAATTACAAAAGAACCATGGCCGACCGCCAAGTTCTTTTTGCACGTAAATTCTTAAGAAATCGCGGTCCATCGAGGATAATTTTTTCGCGAATTTCGGGGGTGAGTCCGCTAATCTAGAGTATTACCGAAACGACTGTTAATGATCCCATTTCACAGTAGCTCTAATGAATGATAAAAATTGTACTTTTTAGATTAAATTTTGCTCATTGCTCATCGGCCCAGGTAGTACCGTATGGAGGTATTTTAAAATAATAAAAACAAGAGAGAACGCTATAGTCGGGTTGGTGTCCCGACTATCTAATACCCGTCACTCAGCTAAAGGGAGTGCGAACGCTGTACTCGGGTTGGTGTCCCGACTATCTATTGGGGCTAAAGGGAGTGCGAGGGAGATAGATATATAAACAATTTTGATTGCGTATAACTTTTTAATGAATGGTCCGATTTGAAAAATGTCTTCTACATTTCGATAGGTATTAATAAACACTATAAAATGGCGTTTATATATTTTTAAAATCTTAAAAGATGTGGCCTCCAGACACATTTGAAAATCGTTTATGGCGATTGTGGGCGTTAGGGGGGGCGTGGCACCTCGATGAAACAAACTTGCGCTGCGTAGGAAGCCCAAGAATATGTGTGTGAAATCTCAACCTTCTAGCTTTTATAGTTTCCGAGATCTCAGCGTTCATACAGACAGACAGACGGACAGACGGACAGACGGACAGACAGACAGACGGACAGACAGACGGACAGACGGACATGGCTAGATCGACTCGGCTAGTAAATAGTAAATTTAAATATCCTCCTATTGAATTCAAAATCTTATATTTGGTATTTAAATTTAATACAAAAAACATGGTATTAAATACGAAACATATTAAAATGCCTAGTTTAATATTATAATATTTAAATCCATGAAGGATTTATTTATTTGAAAAAGTTTTATATTTATTGTTAATATTTTCAGAATTAAAAAAAAAACAGTATTGAAATTAAAAATGTTTCATATTAATTTTACCTATTAACAAGAAAGGAAGCTAGCTTCGGCAAGCCGAAGCTTATATACCCTTGCAGATCATTCTATTAATTTACAAATCGCAAAAATGTTAAATTTCCTATTATTTCACATTAATTTTTCAATCGTTTCTATGGCAGCTAATCGATCTAGTAGTTCGATCTTTTTAAAATTAAAATAGAAATTCGGAAATATTTAAAAATAGTCATATCCCAGAGTAGAAGAGAGTGTAATAAAAATCAACAAAGATATAATTTTTTTCCTATTATTTCCATTTAATTTTTCGACCGTTCCTATGGCAGCTATATGATATAGTGATCCGATTTTTTAAATATTTAATTCGAAATTCAGAAATATATAAAAAATAATATTCCCAAGATTGGAAGGTAATACTTCAAAAAAACACCGAAGCTAGAATTTTTTTAACGTTTTTTTTCGATCCTTCCTATGGGAGCTATAGGATATAGTTGTCCGATCCGGTCGGTTCCGACTTATATACTACCTGCAATAGTAAGAAGACTTTTGGGAAAGTTTCATCCCGATAGCTTAAAAACTGAGAGACTAGTTTGCGTAGAAACAGACAGACGGACAGACGGACAGACAGACAGACGGACAGACGGACAGACGGACGGACAGACGGACATGGCTAGATCGACTCGTCTAGTGATGCTGATCAAGAATATATATACTTTATGGGGTCGGAAACGTCTCCTTCACTGCGTTGCAAACTTCTGACTGAAATCATAATACCCTCTGCAAGGGTATAAAAATATTAACAAAAAGATTTAAATTAAATTATTTTAAATACAATTAGCACATGGAAAACGTTATATTTTAAGTTGTAGAAAGTTTTAAATGTTAGCGAACATGTTAACTTCACATTTAAGTTGAACTTATGGACTCCCGCGTAACATGGTGCGATGGCGCAATTGGTAAGGCGTCTGGCTCTAATGCGGGAGGCCCCGGGTTCAAAACCCAACTCAGGCAGAGTGAGTAAAAAGTTTTTATGATGTATCTCGAACACTTCCATAACAATTTAAAAAACAATACTGTATTACAAAAGTTGTTTAATACAACTACTAAAAAAAAAAAATGTTATGTCCTGAGCGGGATTTGAACCTCATATCCCCGAGCACAAAATAGTAGCAGAGCAAGCACACTTGGCCACGCCAATATTATTTTCCTTCTTGGCAAAATGCTTACATGAGCATTCAAGCAAATCTATTTTTCTTCTTTAAAGTAAATATTTTCATATTTAAATTTAATATTGAAAAAAAGTTAATATGAACATATTTAAATCTAATAAAAACAGCAATGGATGAAAATCAAAGCGAAAAATTTTTGGATTGAATATGAAATCTTTGGATTTACTACGTTTTTTTTATCAGTGTAGCAACGACTTTGAGATCACAACAGATTTTCCAATTGTATGATTTGTAATCTACGAGTTCCAGAAGCAGTTTCATGGTCTCATATGTATCCTTCACGTTAGTGGAATGACCAATAGGCATGGATGGTTTTACGTTTCCCTTATGCAGTAAAACGGCTTTCACGCTATACTTGCTTCCGTCAATAAATCGGCGCCAGTCAGCAGGATTGTGATGTTCTCCAAGTGCTGCAAATAACGCTGTGACGTTATTGCAAAAACAAAAATCCTTACTTTTCGAAAAATATTTTTCAAAATTCTTGCTCCGATTTCTGTAAAATGAAATTCGAGTTTTCGTTTTTAAAAAACCATGCTCCCTTAATCGGGAAGCAAGAATTTCAGACTTTTCTTTTGACAAATTTAAGTCTCGGCACAAGTCATTGAGATCTTTTTGACTCATAAGCTTTATGAAGGAATTTTCCGATTCCAAATTTTCCGATTCACTCGAATCACATTTCGTCTCTTCATGAACTGGTACATTTTGTGTTGGCTTTGGAAAATGCGAGGAATGCTGTTCAACTTTGGAAACTGATGCTACATCGGTGTAAACTACTTTGGCAAATTTTCCACCCCGAACAGTAGTTAAGCAAAAGTAGCAATCAGTTATATGATCCATTGGATTTCTCCACAGAACCGGCCATCCAAACTTCAGATGTACTGTTTTTCCACTTTTAAACAAAAGTAACGGCAAATTGACTTTGGAGTCCACGGTTTGTGTAAATGTTTTGGATCAATCCTAAAGTATTGCTTGTAAGCACTTATCAAATTGTCTGTTATTTTAACGCACTTTTTCAAACTGAGAATATAACTACCGCAAACGTATCAAAATCTCGTAAGCGAATTTTTGCACATTTTGGCAACTGATTTTGTTTTGGGAAAGATGTGCGAAAAAATCACCTGTTCTCAATTAAGAATATAAATGTTGTGCAGCTTAAAGCTTAGATTTGCAAAAAAGACAATCCAAAGATTTTCTTCCTTGATTTTTGTAAAAAAATACTTCAAATGTTTTTGAATCAAGTGTACATACATTAGATGACACTATTTTGATCGTTTCTCGAAACTGAAAATTCCGAAAACAGGCGAATTCCCTTGAAAAACATTTTTTGTACCACTGCTAACATATGATGACTTTGAATCATTTCACTAAACTATGCATATCTCCTAAAATGTACACTCGATTTGAAAATATTCGGCCACAACTTTTTGGGACTAACGGCCCTTTAGATCTGTATACTCAAAATATTTATTAATATTATAAAAAAATTATTGAAAACCATTCCTTTCGAATGGTGCTAGTTACACAATTTTTGGACTATCGGTTCTTGAGAACTTTTACATTTAGTAAAGCAAGTGGTCAAAAATCTGGCTATCTCAAATATCTCCAAAACGTTTTTTTGTTATTTTTTTTTTCATCATGATCAGTGACTGAACAGTAATCGAAAAAAATGGGTCCCAGCGTTTATATAGAAAAACAAGAGAGAACGCTATAGTCGGGTTGGTGTCCCGACTATCTAATACCCGTCACTCAGCTAAAGGGAGTGCGAACGCTGTACTCGGGTTGGTGTCCCGACTATCTATTGGGGCTAAAGGGAGTGCGAGGGAGATAGATATATAAACAATTTTGATTGCGTATAACTTTTTAATGAATGGTCCGATTTGAAAAATGTCTTCTACATTTCGATAGGTATTAATAAACACTATAAAATTTTAAAGTTTATATATTTTTAAAATCTTAAAAGATGTGGCCTCCAGACACATTTGAAAATCGTTTATGGCGATTGTGGGCGTTTGGGGGGGCGTGGCACCTCGATGAAACAAACTTGCGCTGCGTAGGAAGCCCAAGAATATGTGTGTGAAATCTCAACCTTCTAGCTTTTATAGTTTCCGAGATCTCAGCGTTCATACAGACAGACAGACAGACGGACAGACAGACGGACAGACGGACAGACGGACAGACGGACAGACGGACATGGCTAGATCGACTCGGCTAGTGATCCTGATCAAGAATATATATACTTTATGGGGTCGGAAACGCTTCCTTCTAGCTGTTACATACTTTTGCACGAATACAATATACCCTTTTACTCTACGAGTAACGGGTATAAAAATCAAAAATTGTAAACTAGTGTTATCCAAAGTTAGGCAAAGAAGTATATTATATTACAAAATATCAACGCAAGACGAAAAAACGTTCTGTGAGAAAACATTCAACCAATTAAAATAAATAAAAAGTGTCAAGAAGTTCAAAAATTAAATGTTTATAACTTTTTCCATAATTATTAACAATATCATAGAATTTCAGATTATGTCCCTATTATTTTTCACACCCAAAATGGTTTATATAACTGATATTCTTTTCCCTTAATTTTTTAAGCATTGTTCTTAAAATTGTTTCTTTATAGTGCAAACATAAACCAACTAAAACAAGAAAGGAAGCTAGCTTCGGCCAGGCGAAGCTTATATACCCTTGCAGATCATTCCTATTAATTTACAAATCGCAAAAATGTTAAATTTCCTATTATTTCCCTTATTTCCGATCGTTCCTATGGCAGCTATATGATATAGTAGTTCGATTTTGATAAAATTAAAATCGAAATTCGGAAATATTTAAAAAGAGTCATATCTTAGAGTAGAAGAGTATACAATAAAAACCAACGAAGCAATCATTTATTTCCTATTATATTCCCATTAATTTTCCGATCGTTCCTACGGCAGCTATATGATATAGTCGTCCGATTTTGATAAACATTTTTTCGAAATTTAGAAAAAAATAAAAACTAATATTCCCAAGATTAGAAGGTAATACTTCAAAAAACACCGAAGCTAGAATTTTTTTAACGTTTTTTTCCGATCCTTCCTATGGGAGCTATAGGATATAGTTATCCGATCCGGTCGGTTCCGACTTATATACTAGCTGCAATAGTAAGAAGACTTTTGGGAAAGTTTCATCCCGATAGCTTAAAAACTGAGAGACTAGTTTGCGTAGAAACAGACAGACGGACAGACGGACAGACAGACAGACGGACAGACGGACAGACGGACGGACAGACGGACATGGCTAGATCGACTCGTCTAGTGATGCTGATCAAGAATATATATACTTTATGGGGTCGGAAACGTCTCCTTCACTGCGTTGCAAACTTCTGACTGAAATCATAATACCCTCTGCAAGGGTATAAAAATATTAACAAAAAGATTTAAATTAAATTATTTTAAATACAATTAGCACATGGAAAACGTTATATTTTAAGTTGTAGAACGTTTTAAATGTTAGCGAACATGTTAACTTCACATTTAAGTTGAACTTATGGACTCCCGCGTAACATGGTGCGATGGCGCAATTGGTAAGGCGTCTGGCTCTAATGCGGGAGGCCCCGGGTTCAAAACCCAACTCAGGCAGAGTGAGTAAAAAGTTTTTATGATGTATCTCGAACACTTCCATAACAATTTAAAAAACAATACTGTATTACAAAAGTTGTTTAATACAACTACTAAAAAAAAAAATGTTATGTCCTGAGCGGGATTTGAACCTCATATCCCCGAGCACAAAATAGTAGCAGAGCAAGCACACTTGGCCACGCCAATATTATTTTCCTTCTTGGCAAAATGCTTACATGAGCATTCAAGCAAATCTATTTTTCTTCTTTAAAGTAAATATTTTCATATTTAAATTTAATATTGAAAAAAAGTTAATATGAACATATTTAAATCTAATAAAAACAGCAATGGATGAAAATCAAAGCGAAAAATTTTTGGATTGAATATGAAATCTTTGGATTTACTACGTTTTTTTTATCAGTGTAGCAACGACTTTGAGATCACAACAGATTTTCCAATTGTATGATTTGTAATCTACGAGTTCCAGAAGCAGTTTCATGGTCTCATATGTATCCTTCACGTTAGTGGAATGACCAATAGGCATGGATGGTTTTACGTTTCCCTTATGCAGTAAAACGGCTTTCACGCTATACTTGCTTCCGTCAATAAATCGGCGCCAGTCAGCAGGATTGTGATGTTCTCCAAGTGCTGCAAATATCGCTGTGACGTTATTGCAAAAACAAAAATCCTTACTTTTCGAAAAATATTTTTCAAAATTCTTGCTCCGATTTCTGTAAAATGAAATTCGAGTTTTCGTTTTTAAAAAACCATGCTCCCTTAATCGGGAAGCAAGAATTTCAGACTTTTCTTTTGACAAATTTAAGTCTCGGCACAAGTCATTGAGATCTTTTTGACTCATAAGCTTTATGAGGGAATTTTCCGATTCCAAATTTTCCGATTCACTCGAATCACATTTCGTCTCTTCATGAACTGGTACATTTTGTGTTGGCTTTGGAAAATGCGAGGAATGCTGTTCAACTTTGGAAACTGATGCTACATCGGTGTAAACTACTTTGGCAAATTTTCCACCCCGAACAGTAGTTAAGCAAAAGTAGCAATCAGTTATATGATCCATTGGATTTCTCCACAGAACCGGCCATCCAAACTTCAGATGTACTGTTTTTCCACTTTTAAACAAAAGTAACGGCAAATTGACTTTGGAGTCCACGGTTTGTGTAAATGTTTTGGATCAATCCTAAAGTATTGCTTGTAAGCACTTATCAAATTGTCTGTTATTTTAACGCACTTTTTCAAACTGAGAATATAACTACCGCAAACGTATCAAAATCTCGTAAGCGAATTTTTGCACATTTTGGCAACTGATTTTGTTTTGGGAAAGATGTGCGAAAAAATCACCTGTTCTCAATTAAGAATATAAATGTTGTGCAGCTTAAAGCTTAGATTTGCAAAAAAAGACAATCCAAAGATTTTCTTCCTTGATTTTTGTAAAAAAATACTTCAAATGTTTTTGAATCAAGTGTACATACATTAGATGACACTATTTTGATCGTTTCTCGAAACTGAAAATTCCGAAAACAGGCGAATTCCCTTGAAAAACATTTTTTGTACCACTGCTAACATATGATGACTTTGAATCATTTCACTAAACTATGCATATCTCCTAAAATGTACACTCGATTTGAAAATATTCGGCCACAACTTTTTGGGACTAACGGCCCTTTAGATCTGTATACTCAAAATATTTATTAATATTATAAAAAAATTATTGAAAACCATTCCTTTCGAATGGTGCTAGTTACACAATTTTTGGACTATCGGTTCTTGAGAACTTTTACATTTAGTAAAGCAAGTGGTCAAAAATCTGGCTATCTCAAATATCTCCAAAACGTTTTTTTGTTATTTTTTTTTTCATCATGATCAGTGACTGAACAGTAATCGAAAAAAATGGGTCCCAGCGTTTATATAGAAAAACAAGAGAGAACGCTATAGTCGGGTTGGTGTCCCGACTATCTAATACCCGTCACTCAGCTAAAGGGAGTGCGAACGCTGTACTCGGGTTGGTGTCCCGACTATCTATTGGGGCTAAAGGGAGTGCGAGGGAGATAGATATATAAACAATTTTGATTGCGTATAACTTTTTAATGAATGGTCCGATTTGAAAAATGTCTTCTACATTTCGATAGGTATTAATAAACACTATAAAATTTTAAAGTTTATATATTTTTAAAATCTTAAAAGATGTGGCCTCCAGACACATTTGAAAATCGTTTATGGCGATTGTGGGCGTTTGGGGGGCGTGGCACCTCGATGAAACAAACTTGCGCTGCGTAGGAAGCCCAAGAATATGTGTGTGAAATCTCAACCTTCTAGCTTTTATAGTTTCCGAGATCTCAGCGTTCATACAGACAGACAGACAGACGGACAGACAGACGGACAGACGGACAGACGGACATGGCTAGATCGACTCGGCTAGTGATCCTGATCAAGAATATATATACTTTATGGGGTCGGAAACGCTTCCTTCTAGCTGTTACATACTTTTGCACGAATACAATATACCCTTTTACTCTACGAGTAACGGGTATAAAAATCAAAAATTGTAAACTAGTGTTATCCAAAGTTAGGCAAAGAAGTATATTATATTACAAAATATCAACGCAAGACGAAAAAACGTTCTGTGAGAAAACATTCAACCAATTAAAATAAATAAAAAGTGTCAAGAAGTTCAAAAATTAAATGTTTATAACTTTTTCCATAATTATTAACAATATCATAGAATTTCAGATTATGTCCCTATTATTTTTCACACCCAAAATGGTTTATATAACTGATATTCTTTTCCCTTAATTTTTTAAGCATTGTTCTTAAAATTGTTTCTTTATAGTGCAAACATAAACCAACTAAAACAAGAAAGGAAGCTAGCTTCGGCCAGGCGAAGCTTATATACCCTTGCAGATCATTCCTATTAATTTACAAATCGCAAAAATGTTAAATTTCCTATTATTTCCCTTATTTCCGATCGTTCCTATGGCAGCTATATGATATAGTAGTTCGATTTTGATAAAATTAAAATCGAAATTCGGAAATATTTAAAAAGAGTCATATCTTAGAGTAGAAGAGTATACAATAAAAACCAACGAAGCAATCATTTATTTCCTATTATATTCCCATTAATTTTCCGATCGTTCCTACGGCAGCTATATGATATAGTCGTCCGATTTTGATAAAAATTTTTTCGAAATTTAGAAAAAAATAAAAACTAATATTCCCAAGATTAGAAGGTAATACTTCAAAAAACACCGAAGCTAGAATTTTTTTTAACGTTTTTTTTCCGATCCTTCCTATGGGAGCTATAGGATATAGTTATCCGATCCGGTCGGTTCCGACTTATATACTAGCTGCAATAGTAAGAAGACTTTTGGGAAAGTTTCATCCCGATAGCTTAAAAACTGAGAGACTAGTTTGCGGACAGACGGACAGACGGACGGACAGACAGACATGGCTATATCGACTCGGCTAGTGACCCTGTCTGTCTGTCTGTCCGTCTGTCTGTATGAACGCTGAGATCTCGGAAACTATAAAAGCTAGAAGATTGGCATTTTGCATGCAGATTCTAGGAGTTCCTACGCAGCGCAAGTTTGTTTCAAAAGGGTGCCACGCCCCCTCTAACGCCCACTATCGCTTATGTGCGATTTTAAAAATTTGAATATTTTGGAAAAGTAAAAATGCCGTTTTCTTGTGCTTATCAATACCTATCGAAATGTAGAAGAAATTTTTTAAATCGGACCATTCGTTAAAAAGTTAGTGCTGATCAAAGTTTATATCTCCATCTCCCTCGCACTCCCTTTAGCTGAGTAACGGGTATCTGATAGTCGGGGCACCCGAATATAGCGTTCTCTCTTCTTTTTTTTCTAAATAATATATAAATATTATGTAAATAATACTATAAGAACAAATGTTCTGTAAAAATAAAAGAAAGTTTGCAAATGAAAATAAAATCTTTTTTATTGGCATACTATTTTTACGGTGCCGAACTATTTTTATACCCTTGCAGAGGTAGTTATGATTTCGGTCAGAAGTTTGCAACGCAGTGAAGGAGACGTTTCCGACCCCATAAAGTATATATATTCTTGATCAGCATCACTAGACGAGTCGATCTAGCCATGTCCGTCTTTCCGTCCGTCTGTCCGTCTGTCTGTTTCTACGCAAACTAGTCTCTCAGTTTTTAAGCTATCGGGATGAAACTTTCCCAAAAGTCTTCTTACTATTGCAGGTAGTATATAAGTCGGAACCGACCGGATCGGACAACTATATCCTATAGCTCAAATAGGAAGAAGCGGAAAAAAACGTTAAAAAATTCTAGCTTCGGTGTTTTTTCAAATAAAACCTTCTAATCTTGGGAATATTATTTTTTATATATTTCTGAACTTCGAATTAAATAATTAAAAAATCGGATAACTATATCATATAGCTGCCATAGAACGGTCGAAAAATTAAATGGAAATTAATAGGAAAACAATTATAGCTTTGTCGATTTTTATTACATTCCCTTCTAATCTGGGATATGACTATTTTTAAATATTTCCGAATTTCGATTTTAATTTTAAAAAGATCGAACTACTATATTATATAGCTGCCATAGAAACGATCAAAAAATTATTGTGAAATAATAGGAAATTTAACATTTTTGCGATTTGTAAATTAATAGAATGATCTGCACGGTAAAATACCAGCAAAATGGTAAAATGACTATTTTCTAGTAACGTAACTATAAAAATAGTAAGTTAACCACAATTTATGGTTTGGGCGCATTCTACCCTTTTTTACAGTTACATAACTAATTTTATAGTAACCCTTACTTTTACGTATTACGTAGGAATATCAATTTAATTGGTAGAATTAAAAATTTTTGTTAGCGCACAGAATGTGCTGTAAAGCGCAAAAAATGGCGTGCTTTGACTATTATATCAGCTGTTTGGGTATAAATCAAAGGCAAAGTCAGCTGTGATTTCGTTTCTTCCTCTTAGTTGGCTTTGGTAAGTCAGCTGTCAATTTATCGAGCCGAAAACGCTTAACTGGGAGTCCAAGTCCCTGTCAAAGTTAGCTCTCACATTGATGGTCGAGAAAACCAAAATGCCTTAGCAGAGAAACCGGCCCTCGTGAAACCGGCCTTAGCCTTTTTTTTGATCCGGCTCCCATCACCACTCAGTTTTCAGAAAAAATTCGAAAAAGTCCGAAATTTAACATTTTTAACTTAAACATAAGAACAATACAAAAATTATTTTAGAGCCCTAATTACTCCGTTGCCAACTAAAAATAACGCTCATATTTCTAAATGAAGACATAACTACGTCTATAAATTTATATAAAATTGCCGTTCTAAAAATTAATGCCGGATATGATAAAATTAAAAACAATTACAAATGTACTTTGAAGAGCCCAAAACATTTTAGAAACGTGCTAAAAATGTCTAAAAATGGCAATACACACTATTAATTTTACAGCATTCAACCTTAATGATTTAAATAGTTAAAGTTATTTGAATTATAAAGTTTGAATTTAACGTATAAACAAATCCCAGTACATATATATATTTTTGTCCCTTTTTAAGCCTCTAATGAATGCGCTAAAGAATGAGCCGAACAGTATCGTGGAATAACCGCATTAAGAACAAATTATGCTATATTTAATTAAAAGCAACATGAGGAAGATTTTAGAGCCAAAGCTGAGTGTGTTTTTTCCTACTTCACATGGCAAAGGAGAATGCGACTGTAAAGAGACATCCGATCAACCTTACTAGAAAATCAAATTACTTCGGCCAAGCCACTATGGGCAAATATTCAGTTCTTGAGGCATAAACTCCAGTTTTAAAGATAGAAATCTAAAAATTTTATATATTTTTTTAAGGCTAAGATTTAAGGATTTAAAAAAATTGTATTTGTGTTGTTAGGACTGTAATACAATTTCGGTTTTTGTTAAATTTTAAATTGGACCATGTCTTCATCAACCGCACTCGGCGAAAATATACTTTTAAAGGCAAGGAAAAAAGTTTGTGTAATGTAAATATTTAATATTCAATTCCTTTCGCAACAAAACTAAAGTATTTTCTTGTTTGATATTTTTTGCCAAATAGAAGCAGCATGCAAAAGCAATGGCATCGATTTTTCTTTTTCTTTCGCTTATTTAGATGCCAACTTACGCTTTAACCGTGGTCCTCCATCAGTATAAGTAAGGCATTTGCGACCAGGTTTGTAACTTGGCGTGTCCTTTTTGAAAATTGAAATTTTTAGGTTCGATAAAAGCCACTGGGAATGATTTTCCTTGAACCGGTCCATTATTCTGTGACATTTTTGCAAATTACGATTATAGAAGGCAAAAAATTGCTTAAGTTTCTTTTTAACTATTGTGTGCAGACTATCGCTTAATTCGATTCCGTTCATCGTTGGCAAAACAAATTCCATCACAGCGGATTGTTTCCAGTTGTTGCCGATTCAAACGTTAAGCAATGTGTAGTGACAGAACTCGAATGCAACTACAACATGGAGGTTTCCCGAAAAACGTGCAAAAACTATTGATAGGGTTCGATTAACAATTGTTTTGTTATACACAAGTTACACTTCACAGAAAGTAAAAATACATTTCTTATTAGTCATCTAAAAACTAAGCAACAACACATTGAACAAATGGACAAAAAAGCACATATAATAAACATTCAGTGTTTATAATTTATTTCACAAACCTTCACTCTTTGTATCCATATTTAAACTTTTTTGGTTTGTTTACAATAGCCAGAGAAATCGAGGTGCAAAAACTACAAAGTTTCTCGTCCCTTTTTGAAAACGTGTGACCCTATTTCAAACTTTTGACTTTCTTAAGGGAAAAAATAGCTAAAAACGCCAAATAAAATTCTTTGAAAATGGATTTTGGGTTATTTTAAGTATTGTAAATAGCCACAGAAGGTCATATATGTAATTTTGAAGAACAAAAACAAGAGAGAACGTTATAGTCGGGTGCCCCGACTATCAGATACCCGTTACTCAGGTAAAGGGAGTGCGAGGGAGATAGAAACTTTGCTCACGCATAACTTTTTAACGAATGGTCCGATTTGAAAAAATATCTTCTACATTTCGATAGGTATTGATAAACACAATAAAACTGCATTTTTACTTTTCCGAAATATTTAAATTTTTAAAATCGTATATAAGCGATTGTGGGCGTTAGAGGGGGCGTGGCACCTTCTTGAAACAAACTTGCGCTGCGTAGGAACTCCAAGAATCTTCATGCCAAATACCAATCCTCTAGCTTTTATAGTTTCCGAGATATCAGCGTTCATCGGACAGACAGACGGACAGACGGACATGGCTATATCGACTCGGCTAGTGACCCTGATCATGGTATTTGGCATGAAGATTCTTGGAGTTCCTACGCAGCGCAAGTTTGTTTCAAGAAGGTGCCACGCCCCCTCTAACGCCCGCAATCGCTTATATACGATTTTAAAAATTTAAATATTTCGGAAAAGTAAAAATGCTGTTTTATTGTGTTTATCAATACCTATCGAAATGTAGAAGATATTTTTCAAATCGGACCATTCGTTAAAAAGTTATGCGTGATCAAAGTTTCTATCTCCATCTCCCTCGCACTCCCTTTACCTGAGTAACGGGTATCTGATAGTCGGGGCACCCGACTATAACGTTCTCTCTTGTTGGTATATAAGAATCATGAACAAAAACAATTTGGATACATTTTACATAGTTGTTGTTGTCGCTAGCGCTCTTCCTCTGAGGGCATTGTCCTACGAAGTGCCCCATTTCTCCACATGCGAAACAGTATCCGGGAGCCCGTTTTGGCTTGCGGCAATCCTTTGCGAAATGGCCCTTGGAGTTGCAGTTCCTTCAGCGCAAATCGTTGTTCCCAGAGGCCTCCATGGATAACTTCTTCGAAGCGTTGGTTTCATCTATCTGCGGGAGGCAGATATTTGCGAAGGCTTGCTGCATTTGCTTCGGATTGGCGAATCGTTGAATGCGTGCTTGATCCCTTAAGTTTGCTGATGGCACTCCTTCGATGATTTGCTCTAACAGCTCATCTGTGTCCAGGTTGATTGGTTGGGCCAACATCATCTTCTCCTCGAAGTACATGGCAAAACGCTCGGTTTGCTGCCATTTACGTTGCTCGAACTTGCGTCGCTGCTCGGACTTAGAAGATATTTGCCCGAATGCCATAATCAGCTGCTCGCATAACCTCTCGAAAGGTTCCAGCATCCTAGTAGGAGAGCATCTCGGGAAATCGCTATCTGTGCAGCCGCTGGTGCATTCTCCGGTTCGTTACCCTCGGCGCCTTGAAGTTCTTGGGCGGAGGCGTCGTCTTGGTCCTCTTCAGGGTTTCGGTTGGCGTCTTGATCTTCTCCAGGGTTTTGGTTGGCGTCTTGATCTTCTCCAGGGTTTTGGTTGGCGTCCTCATGAGGTGCTTGGCCGAACTCTTCAAGAGGAACACGCGCAAGGCGAGCCATCAATTCGGCCTTGAGGCCTTGAGTTGGCATTCCCAACGCGAAAAGCCATCTTTTTAACTGAACAACCGAGTACTCGTTAAAGTTTATGTCGTCCATTGCGTAGATTTGAACCACTTCTGAATTTGTGAGAGGCACTGTTTTTTAGTAACACACGGTTTCGTTCAAGACACGTCTCCTTTATTACGCTCGTGTACTAAGAATGTCTAACATTGGGCTTGCTTACAGATAATGTTATTCTTAATGTTAGCTTAACATTTACAATCGAGAGATTTATCGGGCGTAAGGTGACCATATACTCAGCCTACTACAATTGTTTAGTTTATAACTTCCAATTTTTACCTTGCCTATACCGTCCTATACTCACAAGTTACACTCCACAGAAAGCAAAAATACATTTCTTATTTGTCATCTAAAAATTAAGCAACAACACATTGAACAAATAGACAAAAAAAACGCACGTATAAGTTTATTATATTTATTATTCTGTGTTTATATTTTATTTAACAAACCTTCACTCTTTGTACCCATATTTAAAATTTTTTGGTTTGCTTACAATAGCCAGAGCAGTCAAGGTGCAAAAACTACAAAGCTTCTCGTCTCTTTTTGTAAACGTGTGACCCTATTTCAAACTTTCGAATTTCTTAAGGGAAAAAATAGCGAAAGACGCCAAATAAATTCTTTGAAAATGGATTTTGGGTTCTTTTAAGTATTGTAAATAACCACAGAAGGTCATTTATGTAATACTGAAGAACAAAAAAAATTTTAAAATGCCTCACTTTCGAATTTTTTGCTTACAATGCAAGCTCAAGTGTGAGTGGGCCCAAAATGTTTTCCAAAAATATGGGCTTGAGTTTGCACGAAGGCATAGAGTAATAATGTATAGAGACGCCATTTGCTCTGCCGCTCTCTTCGGCGAATTCGGCAATGATGCCACCTAGGCGAAAAACGACAATTTCCCTCATTTTTAATATGTTCGATTCAAACATGCATTTTGGGCCCATGGTGAGTTTTATGGAATATTATATATCTGCACCGCTCTAACTCACTGCTTTGTTTTTGTATGTGGACTCTCACCACTATTGCTGTTGCTTCGCACATGTTGGAATCGATGTTCGCTTCGAACTTGGCCTTGAATTGGTTCTCGGCAGAGCTTGGGCAGAGGTTCGGGCAGAGCAAATGGTGCCTCTATACAGTTTCTTACTCTATGGCCCCACGCGGGAATCGAACCGCTTGCCTCACGGTTTGCAGTCAAGCACTCTACCAGCTGCGCCACGGAAGCATCACGTGTTCTCCACTTTTTAGTCAAATTGATCTGACTCTCTTCTAGTTATTCCCCCAAGTTATTCATTTAATTTTGCTCGTAAATATTTCATGATTAATATTAATATATATATACCAATATATATTTTATTATGGTTTAATAGTAACAGCAATTTAATGTTTCAAATTTGAAGAACTTAAACATCATTTTTATCAAAATATAAATATTCATGAGTTAAAAAAAAAATGCAATACATTTTTTTATTAATATGTAAATATTAGGGATAAAAAAAAAAAAAGACACCATGAGTTTTTCGTCTCGACGTGGGATTGAACTTACACTTGCGGCTTTAAACTTGAATAACATATAAATGCACGCACGCGTTAGCGTTAGACCCCTAGGCTACCAATAAAGGAAATTTTCTTCGATTTAAGACGATTTTTTCTTAGGCTTAAAAAATTTTTCTAAAAAGTGTATAAGAAGGGAAACGGATCAAATAAAGTTACATTTTTTATTTTTTAAAAAGATATTTCATCAAAAACAGACACTTTTTTCTAAACGTTAGAAAAATTTTTAAGCATTTTTTCTGTTCTCTAGAAAACCAATATTTCTATTTTGTAAGAATATTTATAATTTTAACGTCGATTTTTATACCCTTGCAGAGGGTATTATGATTTCAGTCAGAAGTTTGCAACGCAGTGAAGGAGACGTTTCCGACCCCATAAAGTATATATATTCTTGATCAGCATCACTAGACGAGTCGATCTAGCCATGTCCGTCTGTCCGTCTGTCCGTCTGTTTCTACGCAAACTAGTCTCTCAGTTTTAAAGCTATCGGGCTAAAACTTTCCCAAAAGTCTTCTTTCTATTGCAGGTAGTATATAAGTCGGAACCGACCGGATCGGACAACTATATCCTATAGCTCCCATAGGAAGGATCGGAAAAAAAACGTTAAAAAAATTATAGCTTCGGTGTTTTTTGAAGTATTACCTTCTAATCTTGGGAATATTAGTTTCTAATTATTTATGAATTTCGAAAAAAATTTTATCAAAATCGGACGACTATATCATATAGCTGCCATAGGAACGATCGGAAAATTAATGGGAATATAATAGGAAATAAATTATTGCTCCGTTGGTTTTTATTGTATTCACTTCTACTCTGGGATATGACTCTTTTTAAATATTTCCGAATTTCGATTTTAATTTTATTAAAATCGAACTACTATATCATATAGCTGCCATAGGAACGATCGGAAATAAGAGAAATAATAGGAAATTTAACATTTTTGCGATTTGTAAATTAATAGGAATGATCTGCAAGGGTATATAAGCTTCGGCTGGCCGAAGCTAGCTTCCTTTCTTGTTTTTTTTATTTTTAGAAAAGTTTAGTCTTTTTTTTTCTAAAATCAATGGCGATTTTAACCCTCAAATATAGAAAGGAAGATTAGAAAAAGTCACCTTATAATATAAAAAAAAGGATTTCTCTGCATTTGAGAAAAAAAATTCTAAAAAATTCGTTTAATAGAGAATTTTTTCTGAAGTTTAGAAAATTTGTTCTCTTTATAGAATATTTTTCTAAGGTACAGTAAATTTTTATTTTCTTCTATATTTAAGAAAAATAATTTTTTGAGTGTAGTTTCCGAGATCTCAACGTTCATACGGACGGACAGACAGACAGACGGACAGACAGACGGACAGACGGACATGGCTAGATCGACTCGGCTAGTGATCCTGATCAAGAATATATATACTTTATGGGGTCGGAAACGCTTCCTTCTAGCTGTTACATACTTTTGCACGAATGCAATATACCCTTTTACCAAAGAGAATATAAACACAGTGTTTATAATATCTTTGCTTTTACTCTACGAGTAACGGGTATAACTAGCAGGGTCGGTAGCCCGCAGCTTCGCCTGCGGAAATTAAAATTGAAAATGAAGCATACATTTATCTTTACTACTTATTTTAAAATTATTTTTTGTATTCAAGCGGAGAAAAGATTTTATCAAAACTTTTTTCCTTAATATCCGTAAAAACAAGAGTATTTTGCCCTATGAAAACTAAATACAAAAACTTGAAAAAAAACCGTATGTGTTTTTTAAATCTTTCTAAAATTCTTTTGGATTGTTGGCATAAGTTAACAAATAGACAAAATAGAAACAAACAAATTCTTTTTTCGACACGAATCCTTACACTAATTTTGTTCAAAACATTAGTACTTTATCCAAAACATATTGTTTAAATATAGAATGTTATACTGCGTTGAGCATGTAATTAAATTCCCAATCCATTGCCATTAAAGCCTTAAAACATTATTCTAAAAAACATTTTTTGAGAAAAAATTGATAAGATACGAATTTGATTAAATTTACATTTTAAAAATATTAAACTCTTTTTCAATTTCGGAGAGTTTTGACCTTTGCTGCTCTTAGCCAGATAAATTAATAAATTTTTTTTGTATGAATGAAAAGTACAAAATATTTATTTCAAAGCAGTACTTTGTCCAAAACAAACTGCCAAAATATGGGTTATCACGCCGCGTTAAGTTCGTATTTCAATTCCAAATCAATTAGCGTTTAAATCTAGAATACAAACTTGTTTGTATTTGTTGTATGCAACAAAAAAATTTACATAGCTTTCCAACAACCAAAATAATAATTGTGGTTAAGATTTAAGAAATTTGAGGGAATATTTATACCCGTTACTCGTAGAGTAAAAGGGTATATTGTATTCGTGCAAAAGTATGTAACAGCTAGAAGGAAGCGTTTCCGACCCCATAAAGTATATATATTCTTGATCAGGATCACTAGCCGAGTCGATCTAGCCATGTCCGTCTGTCCGTCTGTCCGTCTGTCTGTCTGTCCGTCTGTCCGTATGAACGCTGAGATCTCGGAAACTATAAAAGCTAGAAGATTGGCATTTTGCATACAGATTCTAGGAGTTCCTACGCAGCGCAAGTTTGTTTCAAAAAGGTGCCACGCCCCTCTAACGCCCACAATCGCTTATATACGATTTTAAAAATTTCAATATTTCGGAAAAGTAAAAATGCAGTTTTATTGTGTTTATCAATACCTATCGAAATGTAGAAGAAATTTTTCAAATCGGACCATTCGTTAAAAAGTTATGCGTGTTCAAAGTTTCTATCTCGATCTCCCTCGCACTCCCTTTACCTGAGTAACGGGTATCTGATTGTCGGGGCACCCGACTATAGCGTTCTCTCTTGTTTTAATGTGAGTTCGCCTTGAAATGTTACAAACGCTTCAAAATGTGATGGGATGATTATCCTTTGACAGTTGAAAAAATTACTGTCTCCAATTCTAATTTAAAACAAGAGAGAACGCTATAGTCGGGTTGGTGTCCCGACTATCTAATACCCGTCACTCAGCTAAAGGGAGTGCGTACGCTGTACTCGGGTTGGTGTCCCGACTATCTATTGGGGCTAAAGGGAGTGCGAGGGAGATAGATATATAAACAATTTTGATTGCGTATAACTTTTTAATGAATGGTCCGATTTGAAAAATGTCTTCTACATTTCGATAGGTATTAATAAACACTATAAAATGGCGTTTATATATTTTTAAAATCTTAAAAGATGTGGCCTCCAGACACATTTGAAAATCGTTTATGGCGATTGTGGGCGTTAGGGGGGCGTGGCACCTCGATGAAACAAACTTGCGCTGCGTAGGAAGCCCAAGAATATGTGTGTGAAATCTCAACCTTCTAGCTTTTATAGTTTCCGAAATCTCAGCGTTCATACAGAAAGACGGACAGACGGACAGACGGACGGACGGACGGACGGACGGACGGGCAGACGGACAGACGGGCAGACGGACAGACGGGCAGACGGACATGGCTAGATCGACTCGGCTAGTGATCCTGATCAAGAATATATATACTTTATGGGGTCGGAAATGCTTCCTTCTCCCTGTTACATACTTTTGCACGAATACAATATACGCAATAGTATCGCTTTAAGTGGACATTTTTGAATAGAATGCCAGAGGAAGGATAATTTTAGGGTGGATTTTATTTCATCGGTCCTTCAAAACAAAACCTGTTGATCTTGGCCATGCTACCTCGTTCTACCTTTTCTCCTTTGTTAATTGCCCCTGTATTTTTTGTTTTTTAAAGATTCAATTTTTAAACTATTTAAACCGAGTAATGTTTACTCTTTGTAAAGATGTTATTTCTTGATAATTAATTAGTTACCTAAGAATGTAGCAAAGGTCATTTTATGCACATGGGTAACAAAAAGGTAAATACAAACCAAATACTCTTGGCGAATTTGCTACCGGGGGATTTTTGGAAGGTATCCACAGTAGACAACTCTTACAAGGAAATCAAATATTTATGCGGAGCAATGTTTTGCTTTATGTATTTGACTAATTTCAGAAAAGGAATCAAGAAACTCAATTCGATGTTACTGCATTTTACCATTCATATTTTGTTTCACTATTTTTATTTTCATTAATTTTTCACCTTGATTAGAATTATATTAATAATAGGAAAGACAGGTGGGCGGGGAAGCCGTGAATCAAATTGTTTAAACATTTGCATTTGTTTAAACAGTATGAGGTGTAATAAAGAGCAAGAGAATCAATTGGTTTGAATATTTAATGTTCTTTTAATATTATCAATGCGATTTGAATTTTAGTTCACAAAAATCGGTTACAAAATGTCTTAAATCTGTTGTGGAAATGTAAATGAAATATTCTGTTAGCAAAAGGATATCAGTATTATATTGAATTTGAATTTGAGCGAATCTCAATTCCTTAGTCAGCTGCAATGCCCACACACAAACGTAAACACGCATATATGTATCTAATGGCTGTACGCATTTTTTGGACATATATATTTTGTGCGTGTGTGTGTACATAGCAGAGCGAATCATTGTTTGTTTTTGTTTTTTACAAATCCAAAGTTTGTCGATAACTCAACATTTGACAACTAATAAATAGTTTGCTGATCAGGCTAATGCATTTTAAAAACAAAAGCAATTTTATGGAAAATTTCGACTGTAAAATTCAGCTTAATGGAATTTCTGTAAGGCTACCGATATTTTAAAATTTAACGTTACCCTAAAAAAAGGCGCAAAAAAAAGATTTGCGATATAATCGATTTTTTAACAGCGCATTTTAAATAAACAGTGGTATTTTCGTTTTTCCCCTTGCGCGGTCACACTTACAATGCGACACACACACATTTACGACTTAATGGAAAGTGCGCCAGCAGAACATACATATGTGGAGGCCGTATGCCATAAGATTATGAACATAACATTTTAAAACCATTTTAACAACATTTATAACAGAGAAATGGCAAAAGAAAGAATTAAAAAAAAAAACAAATCGATTTTTAGGGCACTTTGGGGTTGTTTTTTGTTTTAATTTTTACGCCACACTCTGCGCCTAATTATTTCCGAATTAATTTGATTTTTCTAGATTTTTAGGTCAATCCGTTCTGGGTGGAATTTGCTACTGACCAATTTTTTGAAAAAGACAAATATTGATTTAGAGATTGTCTATTAAGTTTTCCAAGTTTATAGAAAGCTTTATTGATAAAGATTTGACAATGCTTTGCCTTAACCTTATGTTTTTAACGTATGATTTAAGACTTTTATGTTTTGCCTCAAATGGAAAGGTCCATAGGTATTTTAGAGGTCCAGATTCCTCAATTATTTTGCAATAATGATTCGAGAAATGATGCTTCGGCTTTAAATTATCATGAAATAAAGTAGGGTATTCCTTGTTATGAAAACGTATTATTTCTTTTAAATTAAATAAAACATTTGAAGTATATTCTGAAAGTGTTTTATTATCAATAAGTAGTAACCAATTTTTCACAAATTGCCAGACTTTATCATTAGAGGGAACTAGGTCACCTACCATAAGATGGAAAAATGATATAAATGTCAGAATTTTTCTAGCTGTTAATACGTCTTTTTTGAGACGTAGGCATCGTCGACCTCGGCTTTAATGACGGATTGCAGCTCCGATAGGTTAGGCTTCCACGTGAAAAATCCGTTTCTGGCGTCTTCGATAGAATATTTGGACCCCTGGGAACCGTTCTTCGTTTTTCCCCTGGCCGAGGGTACTAGTAGCGCTGGCAGAAGAAAGCATATAACAGCATCATGTACATCTGAAAAAAAAATTAAAAATTTATTAATACGCATTCAATAACATTTCTTTTTATTTGTGTACCCTTGATACCCTCTTATGTATGCAAGTATAAGTTGTTTATCAGTATCGGACAATTATATTATTTAGCTCCCATAGAAACGATCGGAAAAATATTCAGAAATGAATAGGTCTTTTTTTAGATATTATCTTGTTACTCACCATCAACATCCGACTTTATTTTTTTTAATACGGCTAAGCTCTTTTTGTTTGAAATATTATTCCTAAACAATGGTATGTTTTTTTTTAAAGAATTCCAGTTGTTCAAGAGCAGGTCTTCTTTCTCTGGGAATAATCGCCTAAAATCCGAGTCAATCTGTTTAAATACAAAATTTAAGTATTTTAAAATTATATATTTTGATAACACAGGTCGACAAAAAAAGACTAGTACTAAACGCTACAAAATCTGAAAGGATTTTAGCTGTATAAAATTTTATTACTCACCAAAATGTGTCTGAATGATTGGCATAGAATCGGAAATTCTCTGAATATATCCACCAGTGTCACTGAAGACTTAAAGTACGAAATCCGCTCATCAAAAATGAGCTCCCACTTGGCAAGAACTTCAGTGATGGGCTAGGTGTTATAACGAAGCCAATGTTGGGATACTTCAAATACATCTATGAAAGAAACCACTAAAATTATATTGGATACAGTAGTTTTTTTCATAAAAGTAAAATAATTGTCTTCATAGAACTTCTTGGTTTCACTTAAAGGTTGGTTAACCTGGCCAATCTTGAACTTGGATTTCAGGTTGTAAAACTTTTGGTATAACAAGCCTTTTGGTTTTTACCTTTATTTTTGATTAAATATGTGTCCTAAAAAGAGGTAAAATCAAGAGAGTTAAAAGGTAATTATCGGTGTTAGATATCGCACGACTATGTATTGAATATTTTTTTTTGTATATATTTAAATGCAATAACTTTACTTACTTTAATTTCTTCCTTCTTCTGGATACAAAAAAATAAAAATAATAATGCATTATGTACTACATGCAATGCCCTTATACATATGTATATACATACATACATACTTGCACGAGTGATTTGTTTTGCGCGCGAGCTAAATGATTTTTGGCGGGAATTTATAAAATGTATTATTTATTGGCACTTAAATTCCCGCCAATATCAATCAAATAATAAGGTCAAGGTAATTTGTATGTTTATATGTATGTAATACATTCTATGTATGTATGTATATGTATGTATGTACATATGTATGTAGATTTTTATGTATGTATGTAGATGCTGGGGAGCATTTTGGCTGTAAACTAGAGCAATGTATAGAGACCATAGAGTAAGAAACTGTATAGGGGCACCATTTGCTCTGCCCGAACCTCTGCCCAAGCTCTGCCGAGAACCAATTCAAGGCCAAGTTCGAAGCGAACATCGATTCCAACATGTGCGAAGCAACAGCAATAGTGGTGAGAGTCCACATACAAAAACAAAGCAGTGAGTTAGAGCGGTGCAGATATATAAAATCCCATAAAACTCACCATGGGCCCAAAATGCATGTTTGAATCGAACATAGTAAAAACAAGAGAGAACGCTATAGTCGGGTGCCCCGACAATCAGATACCCGTTACTCAGGTAAAGGGAGTGCGAGGGAGATGGAGATAGAAACTTTGAACACGCATAACTTTTTAACGTCTGTCCGTCTGTCTGTCCGTCTGTCTGTCTGTATGAACGCTGAGATCTCGGAAACTATAAAAGCTAGAAGATTGGCATTTTGCATGCAGATTCTAGGAGTTCCTACGCAGCGCAAGTTTGTTTCAAAAAGGTGCCACGCCTCCTCTAACGCCCACAATCGCTTATGTACGATTTTAAAAATTTCAATATTTCGGAAAAGTAAAAATGCAGTTTTATTGTGTTTATCAATACCTATCGAAATGTAGAAGAAATTTTTCAAATCGGACCATTCGTTAAAAAGTTATGCGTGTTCAAAGTTTCTATCTCCATCTCCCTCGCACACCCTTTACCTGAGTAACGGGTATCTGATTGTCGGGGCACCCGACTATAGCGTTCTCTCTTGTTTCTTTTGGAAACTGTAATATATTCTGTATAATGTAGCTCCCAGCTCTCAGCTCTACTATAGTTACTTTACTATAGTAAAATATTTATTTGCTATAGTAAGATTTAGAAAATAGCTAAAGCAGCTTTGCTATTGTATTCAAAGTGTGCTCATATATATAGTCATATATTATAGTCACAGCGGAACTCTCTGTTACTAAAGTGAATAAAAAAGAAAAAAATGGCGAAAACCAAGGAATCTAAGGATATTTTAAGAAGGTTTAATGATTGGAATGAAACGCAAGTGCAGTGCAAAATTTGTAGTAGGATTTTGAAGAAGGAGAGAATATGCAATCTGAAGAAACACTTAGCAGACGTCCACAAAATTTCACCGGATAACACCACTGTAAACACTGATAAGTTCATAAAAAAACGAACTATTAAAGTTGAAATAAATAAACAACAACTAATACGGTCATACATAGGACTCTTTACAGAAAATCATATACCTTTTAATATATTAGACTCAAAAAACATGAAAAATATAATCGAAACCATTTGTCAAGGCCTTAACACTAAGAGTGGAAAACAGTTAGCTCTTAATAGTCAAAATTGTAAAAGTGTGCTAGGTAAGGTTGCCAAAAATATTCGAAATATTTCGCTTAAAATTGATAGTGCAACAAGATTGAACCGAAATATTTTTTCATAGGTCACCATAGAAAGAGCATTTTCATCCTTAAAATTAATATTGGCAGACAACAGAAACAGGATGAGTCAAAAAACATTGGAAAACATACTTCTGGTCAAACTTAATTCAAATCATTTAGATGAAGCTATTCAAAATCTTCCGTTATTTGAAGACAATGATTCCGACACAGGAGACTCAGATACAGAGGCATAATTTAATTAGGATTCTCAATATTTCCAAATTCTGAAGTTTTTTTCCTACTCCGGCTCTACTGGTTTGAAAGTGGATCGTAGTCTGATTGCCAATTTCATTGAGAAGAGTGAAGGCTGCATCGGCATCGAGTGGTATGACATTTACCTCAAGAACTCCTGCTGTCGACCGACAAGTGGTCAGATTCCTGTTTGCCTCGAATGCGAAGTGGCTAGAGGTTTCTTAAATTTTAACCTTTTTTCTAAGACTCCAAAATCCATTTTTTTTATAATAAACAATCCGTTTTAAATATTAAAGTATGTTTCTATTGGTCCACAAAATCAATCGAATGCCTAGCATTTTATTCTATTAAAATTTTCCAAACAAAAATGCTATAGGATATTTACTATAGTTACTATAGCATTGCTGAGAGCAGTAGCTGTAGTAATATAGAATGCTCTGCTCCAAAAAAAACTATAGTTTTTATTATTGCTACGGCTCCATAAAGTATTCTGACTGTAGCATTTCAAAAATGCTTTGTTCCAGGCTTCATAGAAATAACTCTCGTAGCAATAGCAAATAGTAAAAACTACAAATATAGCATAGCATTTTACTCTACGAGTAACAGGTATAAAAAAAATTTAAATACAAAAATTTTTAGAGTCTTAATTTGCTTTTATTTTTAAGAAACTAAAAACTTATTTGTTTTTAAGAAGAGGTTTTAGAGGAATTAATGCAAAAGACATGAAGTCACGTGGATTCATATAACCGGAGATGAAGATTTTCAATGAGAGGGTACTTTTTCAAATTTGTAAAATTTTAGAAAACTTTAAAAAATTCTAACTAAAAATTTTTTTCGGACAAATCTTGATACACGTGATTGCTCATTTTCCGAATAGAATATGTAAAAAAAGTTTCAGGCAAATCAAAAATGTAAAATTTTTCTTTTGGCCAAATCTGTTCGCCTTGTAAATGAACGGCCCTTGGGCAGCATTAATTGTTATGAGCTGGCAAAAGTGGCTATTTTCGTTTCTGAATAACTTTTAAACGTGACTTTTTACAGTAATGTGCTATATACCAAAATTTAAGGAATCTCAAGGGCTATACAGTTTAAAGGTTTAAAGAAAATCGTTAGAGCCGTTTTTGAGAAAAATAAAAAAAAGCTTAAAAAAAAAGTTTAAAAAAATTTTCTTTTGTTCATATCTTTTTAACTATTACATTTACACAAACTGCATATAAAAGGCGTTTATAGCATTTAAAAATACCTTTCAAACGAGATGCACAAGCACAAGTCTGTAGCTTTAGTAGTATAGAAGTTACGGCTTTCCGAATTTTAGCTATTTATAGCTGTTTTCCCGCTAAACTAGCGGGTTTTTCCAAAAGTGGTAGAACAAAAGTTTTTTATATCGATGTGATGAACGTCATATAAAATTTTCAGAACTTAAAAAACATGTTTTGGACAAACTGACAAACTGACAAACAGAATTAAATTTTCATTTTAATGGAGCGTCGGATTTTATCATATGACCCCTCATTCGACGGGTATTTTCAATAGGAAAACTACTAAAACATTTCGAGGGGGCATTTATCCCCACCGGCCCCAACAGATCCAAATTTCTAAATTTTCACTTTTACACTTTCACCGCTCTCTCTCCCAAACCAATTGATTTTCTTAAAGTATTGGTATGCAATCCTTTAAGTTTTTGCAATACCTTTCGATTGGTGTATTACTCATTACGATCGGACTATCACAGCAGATTTTCAATTTTGCGGCTATATAATAGTAGTCGCCTTCGCACACTCTCCTTGTGCGCTTCGTCACTACATGGACTGCCGTCCATAGTGATTACACTCATAGAAATTTTCCGGTAAAATCGCCCTAAAAACAAGGAAAATCGCCCTAAAACGGGGGTCAATGGCGACTAGGCAACAAAATAAGGGCAAATTACCCTAAAAATACGGGTGAATTAGTCATACATTTAGGGCGATTTTTCGTAGATCTAGGGCGGTTTTTCTATTTTTAGTAATTGATTGCCCTGAAAATAAGAAATGAGACCTTTAAACTAAAGGCAGTTTTTCGTAAATCTAGGGTGTTTTTTCTTATATTTAGGGTTTTTTTCTATTTTTAAAGGCGAATCGCCCTAAAAATAAAACCAAATTAAAGCAAAAAAAAATCTATTAATTTTTCGGCGGTGGGGGGAAGGGGTTGATATTTCCTGGGAACTGGACTCAACACATACACACACACACACACGGACATCGTTTCAGATAATTTATTTGTGGAATTGTCGCTTTATCGGACGATGCCGATGGGGGGGGGGGGGGGGGGGGGGCAGGCAGGAGGCAGCAGACTCGTATAACCGCCGGTTATAACTGAAAAATCATCTTTGTAATCGAATTAATGAGATATATATAAGGAGAAAAAACAACTTACTTGAGAAAAACATTAGGTCACTACGAGGGATCGAACCCACGGCCTCTCGAGTTGGAGTCTAACGCTCTAGCGCTGCACCACAGTCCCATCGCGCTTAGCAACGTACAAACACTGTACACATCTTATTTTCTTGCGGTCTAAGTTAAAAACTTGTATTTTTTTGCTGATGGCTGTGATGTTTCTTCGCATGCTTAACATAAATTAGTCTTTAAACTCATAATTTCCATATGTATATAAGGTTTTAAGACTACTTTAAATTTAACATGTGGACGAAAAAACTTAATTAGTAATAAAAACTCGAATAAAAAAAAAAAGTGTTGACTCACACAGGAATCGAACCCACGACCTGTATTTTCAAACAGCAAAGCTGAAAGTGCGAGTGCTTAGACCGCTGGGCTACCCATTCTAACTCACTTGCTTTGACCTGTCAACTACACACACATGTACATAACATGTTTTACATGTATGTATCCGTTTATTGCGTCTTAAAATTTTCGTTTGAATTTTGGTAGTTTTTAGGGCAATTTTTGGTGCTATTTTGTTCTACGTTTTAGGGCGATTTCGCCCTAAAAATAAGAATTTACTTTTGGAGTCCACTCATAAAAATTCGCCCTAAAAAATAGGGCAAATTTGCCTTTTTGAAAAAACTAACCCTAAAAATTATTTTCCATGGCGATTTTTCGTATATTTAGGGCTAGCCACCCGTATAATAAGAAAATTTTTCGTAGTTTTAGGGCGATCTCGGTTTTAGGGCGACTTTTCTAGTATTTAGGTAAAAATTTCTATGAGTGTAGTTCAATTTAAGATTTAATTTTATACCCTTGCAGAGGGTATTATAATTTTGGTCAGAAGTTTGTAACGCAGTGAATGAGACGTTTCCGACCCCATAAAGTATATATATTCTTGATCAGGATCAATAGGGGAGTCGATATAGCCATGTCCGTCTGTCCGTCTGTTTCAATACCGTTTGCGAGCTCAGTTTAAAAGATAGCGATTTGAAACTTTCACAGTCGTCCTAAAACATGTGTACGCAGATCAAGTTTGAGAACCGACCCGATCGGACGTCTATGTCCTATAGCTCCCATAGGAACAATCTGATATAGCTTTCATAAAATGAAGATATTTCGCTCAGTGTAAGAGCTATTGACAAGAATCTTTCCAAATGGTATTTTTTTGTGCATACCTTGATCAGGGTAAAAGCGCGTGCCGATCGGACAATAGGGAGAAAAATTAAAAATTAAATTTTTTGAATTATGAAATATTTTGTTTATTAATTCATGTTGCTATTGTAGTCAAATTTTAATTCGTGAAATCTGCAAGGGTATTAAAACTTCGGCTTGCCTAAGTTAGCTTCCGTCCTCGTTTTATTTTATTTTTTTATTAAAATCTGAAAAAAGTATATGTAGACAATAATTTTGATATCCGTATAAATTTTTTCAAATAGGTGGAATACTAATCAAGATAATAAAAAACACTTCTTATATAAAAATCCCTTTTTCCACATATTTGTTTAAAACAAAGAACCTTTGACGAAGTGGTACTATTATTTTTTTCGCCACTTAGGAATAATCAAAAAGATTTTTATATCCGTTACTCGTAGAGTAAAAGGGTATATTGTATTCGTGCATAAGTAGGTAACAGGGAGAAGGAAGCGTTTCCGACCCAATATATATTCTTGATCATTGTCACTAGCCGAGTCGATATAGCCATGTCCGTCTGTCGTAGAGTAAAAGGGTATATTGTATTCGTGCAAAAGTATGTAACAGCTAGAAGGAAGCGTTTCCGACCCTATAAAGTATATATATTCTTGATCAGGGTCTCTAGCCGAGTCGATATAGCCATGTCCGTCTGTCCGTCCGTATGAACGCTGAGATCTCGGAAACTATAAAAGCTAGAAGATTGCATACATGCAATGTATGCATGCATATTCTAGGAGTTTCTACGCAGCGCAAGTTTGTTTCAAAAAGGTGCCACGCCCCCCCCCTAACGCCCACAATCGCCATAAACGATTTTCAAATGTGTCTGAAGGCCACATCTTTTAAGATTTTAAAAATATATAAACGCAATTTTATAGTGTTTATATATACCTATTGAAATGTAGAAGACATTTTTCAAATCGGACCATTCATTAAAAAGTTATACGCAATCAAAAATTCTTAATATATATCTGTCTACCTCACACTCCCTTTAGCTGAGTTACGATTATTAGATAGTCGGGACACCAACCCGACTATAGCGTTCTCTCTTGTTTTTTAAATTATATCGTAGGTGTTTTTTAAATAAAAAATTGTATTTATACTTTACGGAAATTTTTAAAGGTGTGGGCGACAGACACATTTTAAAATCGTTAGTGGGCGATTGTGTGCGTTAGGGGGGGCGTGGCAACTTTTTGAAATAAGCTTGCGCTGCGTAGGAAGCCCAAGAATATGTGTGGGAAATCTCAACCTTCTAGCATTTGTAGTTTCCGAGATATCAGCGTTCATACGGACAGACAGACAGACGGACATGGCTATATCGACTCGGCTAGTGACCCTGATCAAGAATATATATACTTTATAGGGTCGGAAACGCTTCCTTCTAGCTGTTACATACTTTTGCACGAATACAATATACCCTTTTACTCTACGAGTAACGGGTATAATTAATGAGATATTTTCATGTACTTCATATTTAGTAACATTATAGATATTTATTATATGCGGTAATTAAACACATATTTTCCATTTCTTTTTGTACAAGAAACTACGCAATGAGTTAATTAGGGATGAGATTTTTCCAAGTCTTCTTTCTTTTGCAGGTAGTGTATAAGTCGAAACCATCAGTATCGAAGAACTATATCATATAGCTCACATAGAAATAATCAAGAACATTTTTGTTAATTATATCGTAGGTGTTTTACGCTTGGAAATAACTTTTTCTATTCTCTTGCGCTGCCATAGGAAGGATAGAAAAAATGAATGTCAATTAAGACGTGAAGCAGTATAAGTATGTATTCTTTATAGCAAGATTTTTTCCATAGCAAATAGAAAAGGAATTTTTATTCTCTGCCTTTTTTGGTTAGAACAAATTTTCAGATTTTTACGACTCTGCTTCGGGCTTGACAGAGTCGTTGAATCTTGAGATGCCTTTCTTATTTAAATAATAATATACTATTACGTATACGCATACAAAATTAAGCGCGGTCAACTGATTAAGTGGTCAAGTGATGGTAGCACTCATTTAGCGCTCATTTAGTACAAGCTCACGAAATTCTATAATTTCTAAATCTGTTTACGAACGCTTTGCGATAGTTATAGCCGTTACTCGTAAAGTAAAAGGGTATATTGTATTCGTCGTGATCAGGATCACTAGCCGAGTCGAAGTAGCCATGTCCGTCAGTCTCTCTGTATGAACGCTGAGATCTTGGAAACTATACACAAAAACAAGAAAGGAAGCTAGCTTCGGCCAGTCGAATCTTATATACCCTTGCAGATAAAAGAAATACCTTTTTAATTTGTCAGAAATCAAAACGCCTACTTCCTTCAAAGTTACAATGAATTTTCTTATATTTGTTTGATTATTCGTATGGGAGCCTTAAGATATAGTGGTCCAATCCGGCTCGCTCCGACATATGTACTACCTGCAATAGAAAGAAGACTTTTGGGAAAGTTTCATTGCGATAGCTTTAAAACTGAGAGACTAGTTCGCATAGAAACGGACAGACGGACAGACGGACATGGCTATATCGACTCCCCTATTGATCCTGATCAAGAATATATATACTTTATGTGGTCGGAAACGTCTCCTTCACTGAGTTACAATATCTGACTGAAATTATAATACCTTCTGCAAGGGTATAAAAATTATGTTAAATCAACATAGGAAAATAGTAGTTTACTATTTTCTGAATTTTTCATGTATTTTGTTGTTTTATTTTTTGGGCCATTGAATAGCATTTATCATTTAAAATAGTAGAAAACCTTTTTACGAAACTTTCATGTATTTTGTTGTTTTATTCATTTGGCAAATTAATAATAACGTCTCAATTAATATCGTAGCAAAACTATTTTATTTGTTTGCATGTATTTTGTTGTTTTATTTTTTGGGTCATTGAATAGTAACACCACAATTAATATCGAAACACAACTATTTTTTTTGCTTCATGTATTTTGTTGTTTTGAAAATATAATTATAAATTGAAGATGAACGATTTTTTTGGACTTAGGGTGGTTAGAGTGTCCGACTCATAATCTCTGGGTCGTGAGTTCAAATCCCGCTTTTGAAGATGATGTTTTTTTTTTTTGTTGAAGGTTGATTTTAAGTCTACACATTTTCCTCTACGAAAGTCATTCTTCTGTGGCCTACTGGTTAGAGTGCTCGACTCCGATGTTTGCGGCCCCGGTTCGATTCCCAGCGGAGGCAAAAAACCTGATTTGTAAGTTTAACTATCTGTGAAATGTAAGTGTCTATAAATAACTTCCATATAAATTAACTAGCTTTACCCGGAGCGACTTCGTTCGCTTATAATTTGTTTATAGTACGGTTGTCAGGACTTTCTTATTTCTTATTAGCGCGTTTTTTTGAAAACCTTTGTGTAAACAACCTTTGTAGAAGATCCTTCATGAGAGAGAATCGGAAGGCTACTGGCAGAGCTATATAATAAACTAGCTATACCCGGAGCGACTTCGTTCGCTTAAAATTAGTTTGGAGTACGGTTGTCAGGACTTTATGTTTTCTTATTAGCGCGTTTTTTGAAAACCTTTGTGTAAAACCCTTTTTAGAAGATCCTTCAGGGGCGAGAATCAGAAGGCTACTGGCAGAGCTATATAATAAATGAATGTGATCAATGTAAAAGTATTGAATTTGTATACTTTCTATCAGTTACAATACTATCAATGCAATTTTAATTTGCGTACAAATGTACACTTGTTTGTAAATTGTTTCAAATTTGTTGTTTTGAATGAAACGAAAACATTTGTAAACACACGAAAAGATTGGCATCTCATACAAAAATAGCGAAGTAACTTATTATTTTCCGATTCCACATTTGATTGATAATTATTAATTTTAAGCTCGACAAATTTTGCATTGGCTAAAAGGAAATTAATGTTTTTATTTGTATTTAAGCACATTATCTACTTTCAAGTAGAAACATACACACATATTGTGTGTATGTATTGTATTGTACATGTATTGTACACATGCTACAAAATGAAAAATATTTTTTAAAAATAAAACCTAAGTATTTGATCCACAGGACTGACTATTGATCGAAAATCATATTGATCAGAACAGCAGTTTAAGTTTTTAAAATCCAAACCTAATTTGAACTTAAATTGCCCCTTTCCCCTCCCTATCACACACAGCACTACCCCACCCCCTCGTCAGTTTTCTTGGCTGTTGCTCTCTCGGCCGTCGCTCTCTTGGCATCCGCTCTCTGGGTTTCGCTCTCTCGGCAGGCTCCCACAAAATGCAACGCAATAACTTAGAAAATCTAAATAAATTCGTTAAAAATACTTAAAAAAATGTTAAAAACTTGAAAAATAAAACTTAAGCATTTGGGCCATAGAATAACTAATGATCAAAAATCATCTTGATCGGAGCAGCGGTTTAGATTTTTAAAATCGAAAAGTTAATTTTAAATGTAGCCCCCAAATTATGGGGGATATCGAAATTTCTTTTAGATTTCTAATTAGGCCTTTTCAAGACCTAAAATTCTGCAAAATCCAAATTTCGAAATTCCAACCACTTTAGAAGTTAAGCTTAAGTACATCTAATTCTTTTTTGCTCTAAATATGGATGTTGGAGCTGTTTGGGGCCACTGGGGGGACATGTCGGATCTTAGTGGGCGCCTACGAAATACTGTGCAAAAATTTGGCTGCTGTAGCTCTTAAGGTTTGGGCTGTGGTCGTATCCCCTTAAAAATCGGTCTTTCATTTTATAATCTTTAGAGATGAATGTGATCAATGTAAAAGTATTGAATTTGTATACTTTCTATCAGTTACAATACTATCAATGCAATTTTAATTTGCGTACAAATGTACACTTGTTTGTAAATTGTTTCAAATTTGTTGTTTTGAATGAAACGAAAACATTTGTACACACACGAAAAGATTGGCATCTCATACAAAAATAGCGAAGTAACTTATTATTTTCCGATTCCACATTTGATTGATAATTATTAATTTTAAGCTCGACAAATTTTGCATTGGCTGAAAGGAAATTAATGATTTTATTTGTATTTAAGCACATTATCTACTTTCAAGTAGAAACATACACACAAATTGTGTGTATGTATTGTATTGTACATGTATTGTACATATAAGCAAATCAAAACATATCCAAATATACAAATGTACATACGTATTTGGTCAAAAGTTCGAATCTTAAGATTAATAATTAAATTGGAAACATTTTGTCTTTGCTTACAGAATTTGTAGTAATTTTTTATTTTCTTCCTTGGTGGAAATAAAATAAGGCTCTTACTTCTGCTACAAAATGAAAAATATTTTTTTAAAAATAAAACCTAAGCATTTGATCCACAGGACTGACTATTGATCGAAAATCATATTGATCGGAACAGCAGCTTAAGTTTTTAAAATCCAAAACAAATTTTAACTTAAATTGCCCCATTCCACACAGCACTACCCCTCCCCCTCGTCAGTTTCCTTGGGTGTTGCTCTCTCGGCCGTCGCTCTCTTGGCATCCGCTCTCTGGGTTTCGCTCTCTCGGCAGGCTCCCACAAAATGCAACGCAATAACTTAGAAAATCTATATAAATTCGTTAAAAATACTTTAAAAAATGTTAAAAACTTGAAAAATAAAACTTAAGCATTTGGGCCATAGAATAACTAATGATCCAAAAATCATCTTGATCGGAGCAGCGGTTTAGATTTTTAAAATCGAAAAGTTAATTTTAAATGTAGCCCCCAAATTATGGGGGATATCGAAATTTCTTTTAGATTTTTAATTAGGCCTTTTCAAGACCTAAAATTCTGCAAAATCCAAATTTCGAAATTCCAACCCCTTTAGAAGTTAAGCTTGAGTACATCTAATACTTTTTTGCTCTAAATATGGATGTTGGAGCTGTTTGGGGCCACTGGGGGGACATGTCGGATCTTAGTGGGCGCCTACGCCCCCAATGGAATACTGTGCAAAAATTTGGCTGCTGTAGCTCTTAAGGTTTGGGCTGTGGTCGTATCCCCTTAAAAATCGGTCTTTCATTTTATAATCTTTAGAGATGAATGTGATCAATGTAAAAGTATTGAATTTGTATACTTTCTATCAGTTACAATACTATCAATGCAATTTTAATTTGCGTACAAATGTACACTTGTTTGTAAATTGTTTCAAATTTGTTGTTTTGAATGAAACGAAAACATTTGTACACACACGAAAAGATTGGCATCTCATACAAAAATAGCGAAGTAACTTATTATTTTCCGATTCCACATTTGATTGATAATTATTAATTTTAAGCTCGACAAATTTTGCATTGGCTGAAAGGAAATTAATGATTTTATTTGTATTTAAGCACATTATCTACTTTCAAGTAGAAACATACACACAAATTGTGTGTATGTATTGTATTGTACATGTATTGTAAATATAAGCAAATCAAAACATATCCAAATATACAAATGTACATACGTATTTGGTCAAAAGTTCGAATCTTAAGATTAATAATTAACTTGGAAACATTTTGTCTTTGCTTACAGAATTTGTAGTAATTTTTTATTTTCTTCCTTGGTGGAAATAAAATAAGGCTCTTACTTCTGCTACAAAATGAAAAATATTTTTTAAAAATAAAACCTAAGCATTTGATCCACAGGACTGACTATTGATCGAAAATCATATTGATCGGAACAGCAGCTTAAGTTTTTAAAATCCAAAACAAATTTTAACTTAAATTGCCCCATTCCACACAGCACTACCCCTCCCCCTCGTCAGTTTCCTTGGGTGTTGCTCTCTCGGCCGTCGCTCTCTTGGCATCCGCTCTCTGGGTTTCGCTCTCTCGGCAGGCTCCCACAAAATGCAACGCAATAACTTAGAAAATCTATATAAATTCGTTAAAAATACTTTAAAAAATGTTAAAAACTTGAAAAATAAAACTTAAGCATTTGGGCCATAGAATAACTAATGATCCAAAAATCATCTTGATCGGAGCAGCGGTTTAGATTTTTAAAATCGAAAAGTTAATTTTAAATGTAGCCCCCAAATTATGGGGGATATCGAAATTTCTTTTAGATTTTTAATTAGGCCTTTTCAAGACCTAAAATTCTGCAAAATCCGAATTTCGAAATTCCAACCCCTTTAGAGGTTAAGCGTGAGTACATCTAATACTTTTTTGCTCTAAATATGGATGTTGGAGCTGTTTGGGGCCACTGGGGGGACATGTCGGATCTTAGTGGGCGCCTACGCCCCCAATGGAATACTGTGCAAAAATTTGGCTGCTGTAGCTCTTAAGGTTTGGGCTGTGGTCGTATCCCCTTAAAAATCGGTCTTTCATTTTATAATCTTTAGAGATTAGCGCGTTTTTTGAAAACCTTTGTGTAAACAACCTTTGTAGAAGATCCTTCATGAGAGAGAATCGGAAGGCTACTGGCAGAGCTATATAATAAATGAATGTGATCTATGTAAAAGTAGTGAATTTGTATACTTTCTATCAGTTACAATGTTATCAATGCAATTTTAATTTGCGCACAAATGTACACTTGTTTGTAAATTGTTTCAAATTTGTTGTTTTGAATGAAACGAAAACATTTGTAAACACACGAAAAGATTGGCATCTCATACAAAAGTAGCGAAGTAACTTATTATTTTCCGATTCCACATTTGATTGATAATTATTAATTTTAAGCTCGACAAATTTTGCATTGGCTAAAAGGAAATTAATGTTTTTATTTGTATTTAAGCACATTATCTACTTTCAAGTAGAAACATACACACATATTGTGTGTATGTATTGTATTGTACATGTATTGTACACATGCTACAAAATGAAAAATATTTTTTTAAAAATACAACCTAAGTATTTGATCCACAGGACTGACTATTGATCGAAAATCATATTGATCAGAACAGCAGTTTAAGTTTTTAAAATCCAAACCTAATTTGAACTTAAATTGCCCCTTTCCCCTCCCTATCACACACAGCACTACCCCACCCCCTCGTCAGTTTTCTTGGCTGTTGCTCTCTCGGCCGTCGCTCTCTTGGCATCCGCTCTCTGGGTTTCGCTCTCTCGGCAGGCTCCCACAAAATGCAACGCAATAACTTAGAAAATCTAAATAAATTCGTTAAAAATACTTAAAAAAATGTTAAAAACTTGAAAAATAAAACTTAAGCATTTGGGCCATAGAATAACTAATGATCCAAAAATCATCTTGATCGGAGCAGCGGTTTAGATTTTTAAAATCGAAAAGTTAATTTTAAATGTAGCCCCCAAATTATGGGGGATATCGAAATTTCTTTTAGATTTCTAATTAGGCCTTTTCAAGACCTAAAATTCTGCAAAATCCAAATTTCGAAATTCCAACCACTTTTTTTGCTCTAAATATGGATGTTGGAGCTGTTTGGGGCCACTGGGGGGACATGTCGGATCTGAGTGGGCGCCTACGCCCCCAATGAAATACTGTGCAAAAATTTGGCTGCTGTAGCTCTTAAGGTTTGGGCTGTGGTCGTATCCCCTTAAAAATCGGTCTTTCATTTTATAATCTTTAGAGATATAACAAACTAAATTTAAAGTAAAAATAGTTAACAAAATGAATTAAAAAAACAAAATTTTTTTCGGGTAAAATACTATTTTGTAGGTCATCTACATTTTATAGGTAACCTACTATTTTTTTGGTCATTGTTCTATTTTTTATGGGTTGGGGCAATTTTCACTATTAAATCGTTGATTTTACATCGTTTTTTTTTTGTGTGTATAAGAGCTAGAAGCTTGGCATTAAGCATGCAGATTCTAGGGGTACCTACGCAGCGAATGTTTGCTTCATTCCCCCTCTAACGCCCACAAGCCGCGAAAAGGTGTGGTGCCCGCAGTTTTGAAGCTATAATGAAAATGGTAACTAATATGTAAATGTTTCCTCAATACCTATCGATTGGCCTCATAACGCCCACTCTAACGCCCATAAACGACCTTCACGCTAAAACCTAACCTAAAACATCTACATTTCTGCCTTGCATGGTCAGCGGTTGCGATTCCTTCCCCTAGATCAGCGGTCGGCAGCGCCCTATTAAGTGAGCATAGGGTTTTGTTCTGCCCAGACGCTGCTCGCTCACGTATACTGTAGAACAGCGGTCTGCACACACACTCTGATGATCTGCCCAGTGCAATTTACTCAAACAAATATTAAACAAAACGTTATTGTATGTGTGTGCCGACCGCTGCCCTAGATGGCTGGTGGTAACACTGACTCCCTCTGGGCTGCGCCGTCGCGTTTGTTTTTTAATTAGCTGAGTTTCGGGTATCTGATAGTCGAGGCACTCGACTATAGCGTTCTCTCTTGTTTTGGGATGTCTTTGTGCACTTGCCGTGTCCTCTCGTGTCTTTTATATTTCGAAATATTATTTTTTTTAAATTTGTTATCATTGGCAACTTTTATTAAAACGATCTGCGGATCTGTCCTGATCCGGGTTGTTTAAGTATTTAATTTGTATTAGTGTACCGTTTATTGCAATTTTGTGTTTATTAAAACATATCAAAAAAATTTTAAATCGGACAATTTATATATGAAACTCCTTTATTTTGTTTATGTATTGCGGCCTAAAATCTTAAAATTATTTAGAAATAAGCTGGAAAAACAAAATCAAGAATATTTTCCTCTCATTTTAAAAAACTTTTTTCATTTGACCTCAGTCTTTTCCGTTATCAATTGTCTGACTGTAAGTGCTAACCAATTTCTTTGGCCCCCATTGTCTGTGGTCCCCTAAGCTGATTTGTGGAAAAAGGATAAAGTGGACATAGGAAAGCGACTGTACTTATAGAGATTTTGGCATTGAACACTTAGTCAATAATTCTTACATTTATATTTAAGCCTACTCTACCATTTTTCAACGGTCGGTATTTATTTAAAACTTTGTTGCCTACTTAAAGTCAAAACTTTTTAATTCAAAATTTATTTATGAAATCGTAATACTTGTTTAAGTATTCAACTGTCTGATTTAATTTGTGGACACTTAATGGCTTGCTTATTTAAATATATTATTTTTTGCCGCAGATTCGCGATTTACTTCTGTGCTGGATATGTAACCTGAACCTCATTTATGGGCAAAATATTTGTGCTGGTTTTTGTTGTCATTGCAAATTAAATTTCATAATTGAAATTGTATGAGGAAGAAGAGAAGTCTGGCCGCTTTTGTATTGTATTCGCTTTTCATTAAAAGCTTAAACATAAATGTGCTTGAAAGGATACAACTAAAATGCACTGTTAGAAAACGATTAAAGGATTTGGGTAAAATATCATAAAACGTATAATAGTAATAATTAACATTTAGAACAATCTTAAAATCGAGATCAAATATACTTATCATGCAACATAAAAAAACAGTAACTTCATTTAATTTTCAAGTCATTACAATGTTGGAAACTTTAAAATCTTAAAATGTTTCATTATCTTGAAGAGCGCAAGTTTGATTTAACGCCCATAAATGTAATATTTGTCTACCGACCACATTTTTGGAGATTTTGTTTCAGTGTGAATTGAAATCAAATTTTATTATACCCTTGCAGAGGGTATTATAATTTCAGTCAGATATTGTAACGCAGTGAAGGAGACGTTTTCGACCACATAAAGTATATATATTCTTGATAGATATGATATTCTTGACCAATAGCCGAGTCCATCTAGCTATGTCCGTCTGTCCGTTTCTATGCGAACTAGTCTCTCAGTTTTAAAGCTATCGCAATGAAACTTTCTTAAAAGTCTTCTTTCTATTGCAGGTAGTACATATGTCGGAGCAAGCCGGATCGGACCACTATATCTTAGGGCTCCCATACGAATAATCAAACAAATATAAGAAAATTCATTGTAACTTTCCAGGAAGTAGGCGTTTTAATTTCTGACAACTTTAAAAGGTATTTCTTTTATCTGCAAGGGTATATAAGCTTCGGCTGGCCGAAGCTAGCTTCCTTTCTTGTTTTTAAATAGTTCCTATTATTGAATTCAAGCAATTTGCCGCATGTTAAAGGGTATTAATAAGCAAACAAAAAATCAAAAAACAAATTCTTCAAAAATTTTACATAGTTTGGTTTTGTAGATATTGTAATTTATTTCCTATAGGCATAATAATATATGGCTCTGCTGAATTAAGTCTGGAATTTGTCATTTTCTGTGTGATTGTTAAGTTTTTATTTAATAATATACCTACTATTTCCGGTACTAGAGTCTAAATAAAGGTTATAAACTGCCAAATATAATAATATTTAATAATAACCCATCACTGCATATCACATTTTATTTTAATAAAATTATTTTAAAATATTCTCTGAAGTTTTTCTCCGTGTACACAAAAACATACTCCTGCACGTACAGTTTTTAATAACTTCATAAAAATGATTATTGTTAATTTTGCAAGTCGGGCACGATAATGAAAAGTAAAATGCCGCAAATTGAATCACTGTGTGGTGTATTCAGTTTAATGCGCTTTATACCCATGTACCCTCGTGGGTGAGTCATGTGAGTTGCGTGTGTGAGTATCTGCAAGGTAATAAAATAAACCCACGACAGTTTGTGTCGCACATTGTTGTACGGCATCCGTTCTGATTTCCCCGAGGCGGCAAAGTAGATTTACCGGGACAAAAGCGTGGCCACCTTTGTTCCATAATCATTACCTTAAATACAAACTCTGGATGAATAAATACCCGCACTGGTTCGCTTAAAACTCAGTAGAACATAAAAATATACATTTATTTGCATAAGTGCAAAAAGCGGAGAGCTTGGCAGGATAATGCCCTTGTCGCATGATCCCAACAATAATTTAGCTGATAGCCGAACGCTAAAGCTGCTGACACTGCGGCTCAGCAGTTACGCGTAAAATTAAAAGCCAATATGTGGCATAAAATCCGCAAACGTAGCAACCTTATGCGGGCTCAAGGGACATCTCTTGCCCCGTTTGGAGACAGCAATATTGTATCGGTACAATGTACTACAGCTGTGGGCGAGTAGGAGCCGCACTGGAAAGAGGAGTCGCTCTTGATTGCCGCCTGCCACAGGACACCAACAAAAGCGGAGCAGGAGTCGAGTGCTCCGACTATAAAATATCCTCTGCTCTCAAAATCAAAAGCTTCTGTCCTTTTTGTTTAAGAAGGCTGGGCGAAAGCACTTCCCACCGGAGCTGCTGACAGAATTGGAGTAATTTTAAGAAAGAAGTTTATATAACATCGCACTATGGGGCGCCTAAAACAGAAACGCTGGCAAAATTATCTTTTATTTTGGTATTACGAGGTGTTATGACATCACTCAAAAGTTTGCAACGCTGTGAAGGAGAGGTTTCCGACTCACAAAAAATATATATTTCTTGCTCAGCATCACTAGCATCACATCAATACCGATTTCAACTTCAGTTTATAAGCTAGCGATCTAAAACTTTCACAGAAGCACAGTGGGTCGAAAAAGCCAAAACTTCACCTTAAATCAGTGCAGTTACAAACTTTTGATTAGATATTGTTAAGGGCAAAAAAGGATTCATAAAATCATAGGAAACGCTAATGTCCAGTGCCTGGACTATCAAATACCCGTTACTCAGCTTAAGAAGTGCGAGAGAGAAAGAGATATGCAAGCAGAAAAGCGACTGCCATCTATAGATGGCCATAAGATTAGCTATAGCTCATTTTTGTTATTTGCTCATAACTTTTAAATGAATGGTCCGATTTGAAAAATTTAAAATAAAAAATTAAAAAAAAACTTTGTGCGAATTTTGATTACGGGCGAAATGTTTAATGTTTTTTAGGCTCAAAAAAAATCTGTTTCTCCTTACTTCATCTAAAAAATTCTATTACTAATATGTGGAAAGAAAAGTAAGCAATGGGATTTAAAGTTTTCCGTGAATTTTGTCCAACGCGAAACCATTTTCCAAAAAACAAGTGTCCGATATAATCGCGATTGAAGGTGAGTTCTTTATAAATAGCTTTGATTCGAATGTTCAGATCTTTCTTGTGACCATAACCAGTGTACAGTAAAAGAAAATGCAAGGTTTCGGATTTTTTTCTTGTGTTAAAATCAGATCATGTCAAAAACAGTTGATCGTTTTTTCGTTTGCTGTCTCGCTTTGCTTGGTTTCGGTCTGAGCGAAACACTTCCTTTCAGCATGTTTCGGTTTTCGGTTGACCGTTCTAAACTGAAAATAAAATTTTTCGGTCCTTCAAAAACCGATTTTTGGGACCATTTGTATGAAACGGTCCCAAAAAACTGTTAGTAGATGAACAAAACTTTGAAATGCTCAGTAAAAACGGTCTTTTTTGACAGTTCTGCCTTTCCTTTGCCTTACATCTTTAAAAGTTTAAGGCAATATATAGAACATTTATTTGAAAATACATACACATATGGTAAGTAACTTAATTATGAGCACCAGGTGCATTACAAGTACTGTAACTGTTACCATTATCTTCTAAAGAATACGCTGTTTTCAACTTTTATGATAAAGCGCCATTAGTGATGCTGTTATATAAAAACTTGCGGTTTTTTATTTTGTTTGATAAAGCGTCTAAGAGATAGTGTTATACGAGTAAATCATCTTCCATCATCTTCTGAAGAATTCGGGGTTTTTCATATTTAGCATCAGGTAAAAGTAGAACTGGAAGTATTGGTATGCTCAAGTTCTGAACTTCGCGTTCAAGCTTAAGAGATAATAAAATCCAAAACAAGAGAGAACGCTATAGTCTGGTTGTTGTCCCGACTATCAAATAATCGAAACTCAGCTAAAGGGAGTGCGAGGGAGATAGATATATAAACAATTTTGATTGCGTATAACTTTTTAATGAATGGTCCGATTTGAAAAATGTCTTCTACATTTCGATAGGTATTAATAAACACTATAAAATTGCGTTTATATATTTTTAAAATCTTAAAAGATGTGGCCTCCAGACACATTTGAAAATCTTTTATGGGCGTTAGAGGGGGGCGTGGCACCTCGATGAAACAAACTTGCGCTGCGTAGGAAGCCCAAGAATATGTGTGGGTAATCCCAACTTTCTAGCTTTTGTAGTTTGCGAGATCTCAGCGTTCATACAGACAGACAGACGGACAAGCGGACATGGCTAGATCGACTCGGCTAGTGATCCTGATTAAGAATATATATACTGTATGTGGTCGGAAACGCTTCCTTCTAGCTGTTACATACTTTTGCACGAATACAACATACCCTTCTACTCTACGAGTAACGGGATTTTTCAAAAAGATTTTTATAAATAAAAAAATCAAATTATTTTTAAAAATTAAATTTAATAAATGTAATTAAGTTTAAAATATTTGGAAAGAAAACTACATTTTTGGTGTATAGAACATATTCTGTGTTTAAACACATACGTATAAAAAGTCAAAAGACCGTTTTTGTTCTCCGTTCAGTTCAAACGGTCTTTGATCAACCGAAACAGTTTTGAAACAAAAAATCGTTTACTGGTTGAGCAAAGACCGAAAACCTTTTGAAACAAAATAAACCGTTTCTATGTGACTATTTGCTCAAAGGGTCCCAAAGTGACAGTTATATTGAGACATCTAGAAACAGTCAACTGTTTTTTACATGCTCTGGTTAAAATTGTACATTTTGCCTACTCCAATCGTAAATAGAAACACAAACCTACATAAACATACCATACCCTTATGGCCGACAAGTACTAGGTATAGTTATGCGGAGGGCGAGCCGTCGCGTGCCTTCTGTGTGCTATTATTCCCACGGGTTCTTAGACAATATTTGCCTAGCATGTACACCTGTCTTCCTCCCATCTGCCTGTTGCAAAGTTCAAAGCAAAGGTGAGGCACACGGCTTCGCATCAAATATTGGCATTCCGCCCCGCGCTTCGCAGGAAGTTGAGCTATTTAGTTACGAGCTTGCTCCCACACTTATGTCTATATTCATATCGATATATGTACACGAGCGCAGGCATGCCATGACATCCCCACTCACTTAACAAATGTGTATTGACATTTATATCTCCCCTGCGATAGAATGAAATCAATTCAATTGTCAGGAGGAGAAGAAAGGAAAGGTCAAGCGTGAAATTTCCCGAAATATTCATGGCAATCAGAATGGATCATATTTGTGAGTCTGCACATGTGAGTAACGCAATCAGGTGTTGCACTAGTAAAAAAACATATTTATGTGTAATGAGGGGGATTTTTATTAGTTTATTTCATTAGTTTATTTCAGGATGGCAGTAATACTTTATTAAATTTGGATGGGTATATGTACATTGTACACCCAAAAACAAAATCCTGAGTGTCAATTTAAAAATTGTGGTTCAATTTTTTGGGCTCAAATTGACAAACTTTTGGAACACAGGGCGGCAACATTACTACTATTTTGACCGCAGCTGTATACTTATATGTTTTTTGACTATGTTTTCTAGAATTTGTTTCTCCCTTAAAAAATTCGTAAAATTATTCTAAGTATGGGGTTTGAAAGATAAAGAGTGTATCTTTTAAAAACCTTTAAAGTCAAAACAAACCATGAATCCGTTCGCCTCTGAGACTTCCGGAAAGTTGGCCAATTTCAGCATTTTTTGAACTTTGAGGTCCTTTTTGAAAACGCAGTAGAATATATATACTTTATGGGGTCGGAAACGCTTCCTTCTAGCTGTTACATACTTTTGCACGAATACAATATACCCTTTTACTCTACGAGTAACGGGTATAAATATAGCATCCATCGAGGTACATTTTTGATGTTGCATAGTGTTATAGGAGCATTCAACCAAATGTGTTTTTATACCCGTTACTCGTAGAGTAAAAGGGTATATTGTATTCGTGCAAAAATATGTAACAGGGAGAAGGAAGCGTTTCCGACCCTATAAAGTATATATATTCTTGATCAGGGTCACTAGCCGAGTCGATATAGCCATGTCCGCCTGTCCGTCTGTCTGTCCGTCTGTCCGTCCGTATGAACGCTGAGATCTCGGAAACTACAAAAGCTAGAAGGTTGAGATTTCACACACATATTCTTGGACTTCCTACGCAGCGCAATCGCCCACCAACGATTTTAAAATGTGTCTGGCGGCCACACCTTTAAAGATTTCCGAGAAGTAAAAATGCAATTTTGTTGTGTATATTTATACCTATCGAAATGTAGAAGAAACATTTTTCAAATCGGACCATTCATTAAAAAGTTATTCGCAATCAAAAAAATGTTATATATCCATCTCCCTCGCACTCCCTTTAGCTGAGTGACGGGTATAGATAGTTGGGACACAAACCCGACTATAGCGTTCTCTCTTGTTTTTTTAAATGATACCGGGTAGTGGCTTTTTGACACCAAAAAGGGTCAAATAAATATTTTCGAAAGTATTAAAGTGACACCAGAATAGGGTCAACTTGATGACCTTCGGATCAAAGATATTTTGAAACTCAATAGTGTCCCATTGTCACCTAAATAGGGGCACATTGATGACTATTTTTTTTTGGGTGTAGTAGAAGTGATGATACGCACCGCTCAGAAATATTTTATGTGCGCAAAATTAAAAATAGAAACAAGTTATACCCCACGAGAGGTGATATGGGTGATAGATCACCCCCCACTCGGGTGAAAAATCAAAGGAATTTTGGTATTCAAAAAGAATGCATCCAAAAATTTCCAAGCTGGTGTCCTATTTGTTTTAAGTAGCAGCCCTAAATACATAAAATGTGAACGCTTTAAAACATTTTGTTTTTTTAGTCTAATGCCTATTTATTATCCCTCACAAAAAGTGATACAAGAAATTTTATAAGTTGAAGGTGCGATCGAAACATTTATGAATACCCTTCGGCTCAGCGACTGGGTAATGAATCGCCCTCTTACCTTGATGGATTTTCGCTCACTCGCAGTTTATCATATCGTGGTGGCATCTGCGACTAAATTCGGCGTTGAATCTGACTCATTCTCTTTGATGCCCAGAACCAGATAAACGCTTCTGGCCAAAATGCGGGTAATTTCGGCCGGAATAAGTAAAAATTCGTGGCGCGACTGCCTTTTAAATATTGTAAATAAGTCGGTGCGAGTGGGGCTGATGTTTCGGGTGTTCATGCTGCCGGTGGAGGCAACTGGCTGACAGGCTGAGATTTATTACCTGGTTGGGGCTGGCTGATGCTAATAGCCCAGGGCTTCTTAGTGAGCCTTGTTATTGTTTTAAATGCCTACGAAAATACTAGGGAATTCAGCACGAGTCCTGCGAAGCAGCAGCTGCTCTAACAGAATTTATTCTATGGCATTATGTGACGACGCCTCTAAGTCTGGCCCACTGGGATATTAATTAAATTTAGGACTGACTTTAAGACGCCCTTGAGAACGATAAGGGGCGATAAGGGAGACTCCACTTCGGTTGGGAATAATATCCATTCGCTTGATTGACAATTTTTTTGTTCATCTCTTTCGCATCACCCAGCTATTGTCTGTGGGGCATTGTCAAAGTTTTTACCCTTCTGCTCGCAATCCAATCAGGTCCCGGTTGTGCCACGAGTCAAATTCCATTAACGAAATTCCTTTAAATATTTGCAAACGGCTCTGTGCGCTTCAAATCCTGTGTCTGCATCTTCATTTTTCCATTTTTTTTCATTCTCCACATGTGACAGGACTGAAGCGTTCAACGAAGGCCTCGGAGCCGAATCGAACCTTCAGAAACTTCCACTTATGCAAATATCTGTGCATCATCATCTGCAACTATAAATCAAAAAAACAGTGAGACTTTCATGAAGATTTATAGATTATCTCCTTCGTAATTAATGTCCTCAAATTTAGTTTATTTTATGGAGTCTTTCAGTCCTTTACTTTATTCCAACAACTTTAAATGTTTTTCCAATGTTCCTCCCTTTTCTTAAAATTAAAATTAAATTAAAATTTAATTTGTTTGGAATAAGAACTTGAGATTCGGTAATAAGCAATAATGAATTGACTTAAGTTGTTCTCCCAGAAGTTTATATTAGTATGAAACGGCATTTTTACACAATTTGTTGCTCACTTACCACTGTGCTGTAGGGAGACCACGGCAATTTAAAACGATCAAAATTCTTTCTTAGAAGTGGAATTCGCAGGATTATTGATAGAAAACTTATGGCTTGAAAAAATTAATAAGAATGAATTGTTTGTGTTGCATATAAGGACATTGCTTGGAATTGCCCCAGTAGACATACAAAGGGAAGAGCTTAAAACTGAAATAAAATCTTAATGAATTATTTACTCGAACAAGAGTCAAGCATTTATTGTTAACGCTAGAACTTAAATAGAAGGAGTCTTCATTTTTCACTCACAAATGTGTAAATTATGTTGGGCAATTTTTGGAACCAAATTAAAAAAGGAAACTAGGAGGAGCTGGATAAGTTTGATTTGGCGTCTAATTGAAATTGTCATTCCAGCAGCAATTAGAATAAAACAGCAATAGCATCAACATCGAAATAATTTGTGTTATTTTGTTGTTGATGTCTGCAATCTGCAATAGTTAAGTGCGGGCACCCGTGCTTTTCTATTGGAAATAGGGAAAAACGGATTTGCATAATCAACTGAAACGTTTTGCAATTAAGCACTTAATTCCAGGCGAGCACAATCTATGAGGGCAGAAATCTAATTAAGATGAAATATTTATACCGGTGCTCGTAATGTAAAATTACAAATATCTGAAAAATTTTACTGGTTGAAACATTATTTATAAACATTAAAGAAAATATGCTTTTGTAAGCATTTGGAATTGTGATTTTAGAAATAGAGCCGCGCCAACATCGAAACAACTGGATCTTGTTTGTTAAAAATGTAAAATCAATAAATCCATTGTTAAAATTATAACAGCGGTTCATTGTGATTGGTGAGCTTTGGGAATTGTTTTGTCATATTTAAAAACCCCATTAAGTTAAAACCCTAGTATAGAAGCATAGAAACAACAGAGCAGCGAAAACTCACGACAAAATTTAACTTTATGGCGTCAATCGGGCGTTTCTTTTTCGCTTGCTATTAAAGAATGAAACTTTTCCGCTTTATATATCTTTCTCAACTGTAACCCCTCCCGGAATCCTTGAAGCTTGGATGGGCTCGAGTGGTCATGATTCCTATGACCCGTTTCCAACACATTCGGTTTATTCTGCGCCATAGGTTTTATACATAGTCGTATAGGACGTTTGCCCTATTTTGAAACAAAAATTACTACAACTATAACAAGAAAGGATGCTATCTTCCTTGCAGATCATTTCTACTAGTTTACAAATCGCAAAAATGTTAAAATTCGTATTATGTTGACATTATTTTTTCTATCCTTCCTATGGCAGCTTTTTAATATAGTCGTCCGATTTTTGTTAAATTTAATTCGAAATTCCGAAGTATTAAAAAACAGTCATGTCCTAGAGTGGAAGAGAATACAATAAAAACCAAAGATGCGATAATTTATTTCCTTATATTTTCCCATTAATTTTCCATACGTTCCTATGGCAGCTGTATGTTATAGTCGTACGATTTTATTCAAATTTAACCCGCGGTTCAGAAATATATAAAAAAGAATATTCCTAAGGGACGAAGGTAAAATGTCAAAAAACACCGAAGCTATAATTTTCAGGGACCGAAAATAATCATTATTTTTATTTCTTCAATTTCTTCAATATTTCTTCCATTTATAATAGCCCTAAAAAAAAAGATTTTCACCAAAATAATTAACTCTGTCCAATCTATGCATTCCCGCCATGATTTTTAAATATGTGATTTTTATCTTTTTGTTCAATGGTAATCTTTATTTTTGATCAAAAAAATAAAACTCAAAAATAATGATTATTGATGACTTTTATTTTTTTTGCTCAAAATAAAACTCATTTGAGCCTCGCGGGCCTCCTGTAAGACTTTTCGCCAATCTGATTTTACAGCCGTCTAATAGGTTATCAAAGCTACCTCTACAATTTTTTGAAAATTTTTTTAAATACTTTTAAAAAATGGCTTATCCTATGATTTTTATTTTATTCCAATTAAAATAAAACTCATCAGAGCCTCGCGGGCCTCCTGTAATACTTTTCGCCAATCGGATTTTACAGCCGTCTAAGGGCTTATCCAAGCTACCTCCACGATTTTTTGCAAATTTTTTTAAACACTTTAAAAAAAGCTTATCCTATGATTTTTATTTTATTCCAATCAAAATAAAACTCATTTGAGCCTCGCGGGCCTCCTGTAAGACTTTTCGCCGATCAGATTTTAAATCCTTCTAAGGGCCTATCAAAGCTATCCCCACGATTTTTTACAAATTTGTTTAACATTTAAAAATGGCTTAGCTATGATAAATAAATAAAAATCATAGGAAAAGCCATTTTTTAAAAGTGTTTATAATCATTATTTTTGAGTCCTATTTTTTTGATCAAAAATAATTATTATGCTCTAAGAAATATATAAAAATTGAATTGTAATCATTACAAAGTAATATTTATTATTTAACTTATAATGATTACGGTCCCTGATAATTTGTTTTCCATTATTTTTTTTCCGATTATTCGTATGGGATTTGTTGTCCGATCCGGCTCGTTCCGACTTATATACTACCTGCAAAAGAAATAAGACTTTGGAAAAGTTTTAGCCCAATAGCTTTAAAACTGAGAGACTAGTTTGCGTAGACGGACTAGACTCGTCTAGTGATGGTGATCCAGAATATATATAGTATGTGACATTTTTTTGTACTGAATGCTTCATTTACATGTCAAACTATTAAGTTAAAAGCAAAACAGTCACTAATTGAGGGATAGAGGTAAAGAAGTACACTTTACAAAACGCTCAGAAAAAATGTTCCGAGCGAATGTGGTTGAAACTGCATAAAAAAAAACGGCAAACAGTTTTTTAGTGAAACCAAAACCATTTCACAACGACATGTTCTGACACCATTCTAAAAAAAATCGTATTCAAATATTTCATCAGAATTTGCTAAATTCTGTTGTTGAATGAACTTCCCCGAATTCCACTTCTATTTTTGTCCCGAGCGAATACTGCAGTTTTTTAACGATAACTTAAAAACTAAAAGTAGTACAAAATCTACCTACCTACAAAATCAAGATTTTTACACAAAATAGAGCTTGGGAAGAGTGAAAAGGAAAGCCCATTATTAAAATTAACATCCATTTTTTTCCAATTTTTTTCAACTTCAAAGGTGTGCAAATGTCCCGAGCGACAATATGGAAGTGCCCATATACTTTATGGGGTCGGAAACGTCTCCTTCACTGCGTTGCAAACTTCTGACTGAAATCCTAAAACCCTCTGCAAGGGTATAAAAATATGTCTATTAGAGATACACAAAACTGATTCCTATTATACAAAGTACATATTTTCTTTATAAGGATCATCGGCCGAATTTAAGATTAGTTGGAATATGAAATATTATCATTATGAACATTAAATTTTAATTTGAATTTAAGAAACCAAGTGAAGGCGCATTTTGAATTGTATGAAGAAGGCACGGGTAAAAATGTTCTAAGTGTCGAAGGGGAGTGACGGTGCAGTATCGTGTGGCATGGAGGTGGGGTTGTAGTCATTAGCATACTTGAGCAACTGCAGCATACATAAAATGCACTTAATTGTGCCTGGCCATCAACGTGCAGGCTCTTGATGAGGGCTCTGTGGCCACCGTGGAAGCAAAACAAAAAAATAATGCGGGTGGCGCCAGACAGCCACCCACTGCTGAAGGTTATTCGCACACAGGGACAGCCGGCGCAGCTTTAAATGTTTCATAACTGGGCTGGGGACAACCGGCAGTGGTCTAGTCCGTGTCGGAGGGCGTATAAATAGCAAATGAAATCTTTTAAAATGCACGCCGCACGATAAAACATTTTTAAATTATTTAAGGCAATTGCAAGCGCTTTGCACCATGTTCTAACAGACGTCATCACCATAATGAAGCATGTGGCTGGCAAAATGCACTGCGCTCGCATGAGGCAACCGATTTTCGCTAACAATTTTATTTACATAAATCATTTACACGTCAAGGTGTGGAGGGTGGTATTTGTCGTGGTAGGGCTGTTGCTGACTGGCAGCCATTTTGACAGGAACACGCAACGCCATGACATGGCCGAAATTATGATTTATGAATTTCCCTTCCCAGCGAACGGGGGTGAAACGGATGTTGGCTTAAACTCCGCAACGATTGGATTCGGTTGCAGTTCAAATTGTTAAGCGTCTGCCTTGAAGGCTCGACCTAATATACGCCGTTTGTCCAATTTCAATTTGTCTAATTCCACACACCTTTTAAAAATGTTCTTAAATTATAAGAAACAGATTTTAGCCTCAGATAATATTAAATAGTTCTTAAATTTATTAAAATCAGAACCCATTTTCCACTGCTTTTATTATACGCATTATTAAGCGGGCATAGGGAAAAGCTTTGCTCGACCTCTGCCGCACACGTGCAATCTAGAACAACGGTCTGCACACTAGGGTTGGTAAAAAAAATCGACAGCACTATCGATAGCACAGCTAAAGGTACAACTTTTTATTCTTTGGGCCGCGGCTAAAGCCTAGTACTCAGTACGACGAAAACTGCTAGCTAAGCATAGGAGTAAGCGAGAGGCAAATAGGTAGCTAACGCCTTTAGCTGGGACTTTTTCCCACCGCGGTACTCAGTTGAGCTAAGGAAATAGTAAGGAAATACCAAAAAATACCAGATTTAGCGGATGAATTCCGATGAACGCCTTTAGCCGCGGCCCAAAGAATAGAAAATTTGATCTTTGGCTGTGTTTGTGGGAAGCGGTGTGCCAGTAACACACAAAACCACTGAAAAACGACCTGCAGGATTCGGCAATACATATTGCTATGCCAACAGCAAATTTAAAGCTTGCGACAGGTCGGCTCAACATTTTGTAATATTTTAAAATTGGAGCCAGTTGATGTTTGCTGCTTGTCAACAAACCGAGCTGATTAGAGTAAGACCGTGCTACATGCATTGCGGATGAACTCTCGAAAACTTCCGCCACACTAAAAGATTAATACTTTTCGACTAGTAAAACTCTTAGCCGAACTGAGTACTAGGCTTAAGCCTAGACGAGTCGATATAGACCAGTGCTGCCATCACTCAGCATAAAAAACAGGACAGATCAGCCAAAAAAAAGGGAAAAAAACGGACAAAAAAAATTAAAAAAGGACAAAAAAACGGACAAAAGTTAATCATTACAAAATTTTATGTTTTACTATGTTAAAGTATTGAAATTATTGGAAATTATTAATTTATAGCACAGAAATTAGATAAGTTTAATGGCAGAATCAATTATTTCATCATCCTCGGTTGCCTCTTCGGAGTATGCAGCTTTGGTACCAATCATTTTAAGGTACTTATCAGGTATATTGTAGTTGTGGCAGCATGATCCGTGTCGTCGTAGGCCAAATCTTTTAACACAAAATAATTATAATAAATGTGGTTAAAGATAATTACAATTTTACCTTATTAACAGAATTGCGTTAAGAGTTTCCGTTTGCATTGAATTTCGCAGCTTGGTCTTTACCAGAGATACCTGACTGAAAACTCTCTCCACCTCAGCATTAGACCACGGCAGTGTCAACAAATTAATAGCAATGTTTGCCAACTCAAAAAATTGGTCGTTTCCTGCTGCATCCTTGGGTAATACTATACATTAGCGGGCTCACCCCCGAAATTCGCGAAAAAATTATCCTCGATGGACCGCGATTTCTTAAGAATTTACATGCAAAAAGAACTTGGCATACTTGTTTTCATATCAAAACCGGGAACTTTAAAATTCAATTACAAGAGAACCATGGCCGACCGCCATGTTCTTTTTGCACGTAAATGTTTAAGAAATCGCGGTCCATCGAGGATAATTTTTTCGCGAATTTCGGGGGTGAGTCCGCTAATCTAGAGTATTACCAAATAGTTGATAAACTAATGCAATGTGAGTTCGATGGCATAGCAATCGTTGACTTGGAAAGTCTTAATCAAACTCACTATAAAAAAATGGGCCACCAAAGCGTTTTTGGAGTATGAGGTACGAGGCAAAACATAAGGATGCCAAAAAGTACTGCAGAAACACGCATTCAAGAAAAGGCATCGCTTATTTATTAAGTAATAAGGGCTCACTTAAATACTCACAGTTTTTAAAAAGCTTTGCAAATGGATTTCCAAATTATTATGCTATTCAAAATAAAATTAATAACGTTTTTAAGAAATCTAGATATAAGTATTTAATTCGAAATAATAGCGTACATGAAAACTTTATAGAAGCATTTATTACACAATTAGGGCCGTTTTCTCGTCCGTACTTTAATTTGCCTGCCGGGACAACGGAGCGATAAACAAACAAGAGAGAACGTTATAGTCGGGTGCCCCGACTATCAGATACCCGTTACTCAGGTAAAGAGAGTGCGAGGGAGATGGAGATAGAAACTTTGATCAAACTTTAACGAATGGTCCGATTTGATAAATTTCTTCTACATTTCGATAGGCATTGATAAACACAATAAAACTGCATTTTTACTTTTCCGAAATATTTAAATTTTTAAAATCGTATATAAGCGATTGTGGGCGTTAGAGGGGCGTGGCACATTTTTAAAACAAACTTGCGCTGCGTAGGAACTCCTTGAATCTGCATGCAAAATGCCAATCTTCTAGCTTTTATAGTTTCCGAGATCTCAGCGTTCATACAGACAGACAGACAGACAGACGGACAGACGGACATGGCTAGATCGACTCGGCTAGTGATCCTGATCAAGAATATATATACTTTATGGGGTCGGAAACGCTTCCTTCTACCTGTTACATACTTTTGCACGAATACAATATACCCTTTTACTCTACGAGTAACGGGTATAACAACAGAGAACGCTGTAGTCGGGTTGGTGTCCCGACTATCTAATACCCGTCACTCAGCTAAAGGGAGTGCGAACGCTGTACTCGGGTTGGTGTCCCGACTATCTAATAATCGTAACTCAGCTAAAGGGAGTGCGAGGGAGATAGATAAATAAACAATTTTGATTGCGTATAACATTTTAATGAATGGTCCGATTTGAAAAATGTCTTCTACATTTCGATAGGTATTAATAAACACTATAAAATTGCGTTTATATATTTTTAAAATCTTAAAAGATGTGGCCTCCAGACACATTTGAAAATCGTTTATGGCGATTGTGGGCGTTAGGGGGGGCGTGGCACCTCGATGCGTAGGAAGCCCAAGAATATGCGTGTGAAATCTCAACCTTCTAGCTTTTATAGTTTCCGAGATCTCAGCGTTCATACGGACAGACAGACGGACAGACGGACATGGCTATATCGACTCGGCTAGTGACCCTGATCAAGAATATATATACTTTATAGGGTCGGAAACGCTTCCTTCCCTTTTACTCTACGAGTAACGGGTATAATAAGGTCACAGCTTATTTCAACCAGTTAGCTTTAATGATAATTATATAATGATTTATGATATTTTATAACTTTTTAATATTTTGTGTGCCCCTCCTTGTTGTCGAAGAGCAATTTTTAGTCGTTTTGGTATGGAATCTACCAACTTCCTGGTAACTTCTGGACCGATTTTCGACCACTCCTCAATCAAGGCCGTTTTTAGGTCTGATTTCTTCGAAATTTGCCGTTTACGAATGTTTGTATCCAAAATAGCCCACAAATTTTCGATAATGTTCATGTCTGGAGACTGGGCCGGCAAACAAGCCATTGTTGATTCAATGAACGCCAAGTTCCCAACTCCTGACGCCGCCATACAGGCCCAAGCCATTACACTTCCTCCGCCGTGCTTAACTGTTGATTTCACATTTTTGATTTGGAGCTCTGTATTTGGCTTACGCCATACATAGGAGGCTCCATCTGAGCCGAAAATGTTGAACTTCGACTCATCAGCAAATTTAACGGTATTCCAGAAAGCAGAATCCTTGTTCAAGTGCTCCTTGGAAAATTTTAAACGGGTCTTGATGTTATTAGCGCTTGTGTACGGCATCTTTCGAGCTATTCTGCCATTAAACCCTTGGTTTCGGAGCACTCGACGAATTGTTTCTGGGTTGCAAGTCTTCCCCAACTTAGCTTCAACGTCAGTGGCAATTTTCGGAGCTGACAGTTTTGGATTTTCCCGAATTTTCCGGGATATATAGCGCTCGTCCGTCTGATTGAAAATTTTATTTGCTGCATTTCTTCCTTTTTCGTGCGTCCTATTCTCACGGACAAAGCGGTAGATAATGCTCTGAACTGTCCCATCACTCAGCCCAACCATCTCAGCAATTTTCCTGCGATAAAATCCGTTTTTAAAATGTTTTACAACGAGAAAAATAACCGTTCTCAACGTTCTTGATTTCAGTATTTCCGTGCTGAAAAGTGAGCCAAGAACGATTTTACTAAAATCAAGAACGAGTAAAGTAAGTAAAGTAAGAGTAAATAGTTCTCGGTATTAATAATTTCTCTCTTACCAAGAAGAAAGTATTCTTGGTTTCAAGAAGAAAAATTCTTGGATTCAAGCATAGGCACTCTTGATTTCAAGAGTAGGCGTTCTCGTTTTCAAGATTAGGCGATCTCGATTTTAGTAATATAGACGAAACTCTCCTTGATTTCAATATTAAGTGTGCTTGATTTTAAGAATACGTTCTTCTCGATTTCAAGAATGTTCCACTCTTGATCCCAAAAGGAATTTTATAAAAAAATTAAACAATTTTATATCCACTTTCTTTATATTTTATTATTTTTTATTTATTATTATAGATATTACATAATTACAAATTACTTATACCTAAACATATTTAAGTCTAACAGCAGTCTAATCATTACTCAGTAAGTATGAATGTATGGGTGCGGTACAAAATTCTGAAAGCTTATTTATAAAAGAATTCTCAATCCAATTGACGGAAGCGCCTCCTTTATTTCTTCCTTGTCAATAAACTCCAGGCATTCATAATTCACTCCAGCGCCTAAAAATATAGTTAAAGTAATTTTTCAAATTATTTTTTAAAACAGAACCTTCTAAAATTTTAGCACAAGATTTTACGGCCTTAAAAATTACAAAAGAGAAAATGCACACACATACATAAAAAATTAGCACTTGCTTTGCTAATTTTCACACACTAACGCATCTGCATAAGCACACATATGTATACATACATAGATGCATTTAGCGCGGCTTCACTTTTTTTTCCCAAACGTGTATGTGCATGCACATTCAAAGCATTTATTTATTATATAGCTTATTTTCACAATTATTATTATTATTTAAACACTAATGTTATTATTAAATACTTACGTTCGAGGAAGGGCAGCGCACTCAAAATATCTAGTTCCTCTAGAAGGTTCTTTAAACGTGTGTCGTCAGCGTCCATCATACTCGCTTCACTTACTCCGATAAACTGGCCGAAAAACACGATCATTTTACGAGATCCGAAGTGTCCTTCGGTAGCTTGCCGAAAAATTCCAGAGAGAATGTCTCTCTCATTTTTAATCTCTCTCATTTTTTTTTCAACTCTGAGAAGAAGTTGGGGACGATTTCAAGAATGCTTGGGGACGATTTCAAGAGTGTTCATTAGGGCGGGTCGATTTGTATGGGGCCGAAAAAAGTTATGAATCGTATAGGGGGAACGTAATCTTTAAAGGATTCTAAGGAACATTGCCGAACAAACTTGTGGTCTACAATGACGTTTGACCCCCAAACGCGATTGAAAATTACTGTTTTTTTTGTGAAAAATATCATAGTAGCCAGCACAGACATATTACTGAATTTGAGAAAAAAATAGTGGTTTCAAATTCAGTAATACATCTGTGCTGGCTACTATGATATTTTTCACGAAAAAACCAGTAATTTTCAATCGCGTTTGGGGGGGGTCAAACGTCATTTTAGACCACAAGTTTGTTCGGCAATGTTGCTTAGAATCATTCCAAGAATACGTTCCCCCCATACGATTTTTGGGCTCCCAATTCGACCCACCCTAGTGTTCATGCTTGATAAACGAAATCAAGAATGATGTATTCTCAAAAAACCAGATCAAGAATACTTTTATTCTTGATTTCGAGAACGTTTGTGCTCAAAAAAGTGAGAAGACAAAATAGTGAAATCAAGAAGATTCGTTCTTGGTTTTTTCGTTCTCAAGTTTTCTCAGTGTAGGACAAGTTCTCGCTGATCCAACGTAGTACGCGGTCCCATTTTGCCAAACTAATTATGTCTGAGTGATCCATGCACAAATTTGACGCGACTAAACTTGATCAGACTTAGAATGTAAGCCCCAAAGGATAGAAAAAAAGAACCGTTACATTGCATTGATTTGATTTCAGTGATTTCGAAGACGGGAAAGTACTTGGTTGAAATAAGCTGTGACCTTATTGCCTTTACAAAATGGATTACGAATGCATTACTTCTCCTCTATTAATAGGGAAACAATGGATTACAACATGGATTACTTTGCCATGGCCGCCTTGTAATGTGGTCGGGACACATTCTGCATTACTAGTAATAAGAAAAGTATGCTAGGGCCGAATCACCTTCTGGTCTCCATTACGAATTCATTACACTTTTCCAAACTTGTAATGCAAAATGTAGACGGACTAGAGAAAATCCAACATACAATTTGAAAAACGTATACTGCGTTGTAATGCTGTTCATTTATGAAAAACAAAAATGTTCTTTCCTCATGTAGGAATTGAACATGGGTATTAATGTATAATGGTTGGAAAGGCTAACCGCTCGGCCATTGTCTGTGCTTTTTTTAGTTCGTTAAACTATACTAAAAATGAATGTTGTTACTATTAAAGTCCTGAAGCTTAAACATGACGGAGGGGAAACGAAAAACGAACACATAGACAATAATTTTTCGGTGTGTTTGTGATTTTTGACGAAATAAAATCGTTAACGAACAAAAAATCGAAGTCATAGGAGCTCTGATTACAACTTCACTGACGAAAAACAGCAATCGTAATCGATTACATTTTCTACACTTGTAATGCATTTTTCTCCAGACCCCATTCACCTGTTCGCCGCTGGGAATGTTTAAAATCAGAGAAAGGGAAAAAATTTAGATTTTCGCCTCTCTCGCTTTGCCTGTGCAAAGGTAGAGGCAAATTAGTCAAGCACGATCGTGACAAGGGGAGAGAACAACAAGAGATATTGCAGGAGCAGTTGTTGTTGTTCTTGCTCAGTATTCTTTTTCTATCTCTTAATGGCAGACGCCATTTTTTGGCGGTTTTCAATTGCGTTTTAATTTTTAAAGGAGTAGCATTGCTGTAATTAGATGTTTTCGAGTTTAAACAAAAGGGCTATTAATCAAGAATACATTTTTAGGTAAGTTATTTTTAAGTATATGACAACTTTGTCTTGTCTCAATTACAATAGCTTCTCATTTTCATATTATCTTTCATTATACCCTTGCAGAGGGTATTATAATTTCAGTCAGATATTGTAACGCAGTGAAGGAGACGTTTCCGACCACATAAAGTATATATATTCTTGATCACCACCAATAGCCGAGTCCATCCAGCCATGTCCGTCTGTCCGTCTGTCCGTTTCTATGCGAACTAGTCTCTCAGTTTTAAAGCTATCGCAATGGAACTTTAATTTCAGTCAAAAGTTTGCAACGCAGTGAAGGAAACGTTTCCGACCCCATAAAGTATATGGAACGGACATGGCTAGATCGACTCGTCTAATAATGCTGATCAAGAATATACAGTGGCTCGCAGCTTATTTCGTGCAGTTACCCAAAAAAAGATTTAGTCGTTATTCCTGCTAAACTAGAAAAGATAACAGAAAATTTAAATGAAGTATTTTAATAGGGAATATTAACATGTTTATTAAACAAAAGCGATTTTCTTAATCATAAAAACATAAGAATTATTTAATAAAAACAAAATGTACAGGCTTTTTTCATGCCGCAGCTTATTTCGTGCAGTTCATTCTTCTTAACTTATTATTTGTAATTTAACAGCTAATATTTTCTGGGGTAGGACAGCTTTGAGACGATTTTCCATGGATGAAACTAATTTTTTAGTGGTTTCCACTGGAATTTTGAGACATTCCACAAGAACACTTTTCAGATCGCTTTTGTTCGAAATCTTCCTCTTCCTTATAGCGATGTCCAATATTTCCCATAAATTTTCGGTCACATTCAAATATGGAGACTGTGCTGGCGTTATGACGACATGAGGGCAGTTTCAAACAAGCCAAGCCTTCACAATTCCTTCTGAATGCTTCGGATCGTTGTTCTGGTAAAGTTTGCAGCAGGTTATCCTTGAAAATGTTAAGGTACATTTTGGCATCCATGATGCCATCAATAATAATGAGGGTGCCCACGCCATAGGCTGCCATACAGGCCCAAGCCATGACGTGACCCCCGCCATGTTTGACCGTAGGCTTCAGGTGCTTGATTTCCAGCTCTGTATTTGGTCGCCGCCACACAAATTGTCGTCCATCTGAACCAAAAATGTTAAATTTGGACTCGTCAGCAAAGATAACGTCATCCCAGAACGAAATCGGAAAAAGAATGTTCTCCTTTGTGATTTTTAGCCAAGCAACAATATTTTTTGTACTTATAAATGTCTTTTTCCGTGCTACTCGGCCATCAAAGTTTTTGTCATGCAGCACACGGCGCACCGTATCAGGACTGCACTTCTTCCCCATCTCGTCCTCGATCTCTGCAGCTCCTTTTGGTGCCGATAGCTTGGGGTTTTTCTTTATTTTCCGTACAATACGGCGCTCTTCATGCAGTTTTTTGGCCTTTGTTTTCAATACGATTCTCTCTGACGAACCGTTGGAAGATGTATTTTACTGTGCTCGGACTTAGGGACACCATATCAGCAATGACCCGCTGATTTTTTTCCACTTTTAAGGTGTTTTAGCACAAGTTCACGCTGATCTATGGTTGTGCGTGGTGCCATTTCGGTAATTCCCTTGTATCGCTTTATATAAGTGTGACCAAGCTCGGTAACTCATAAATTATATATTTGTTAGTATTTTTAATGATGAAATGATAAAGAAAACTGCGGTTTTTAAGACTAAATGTTACATTTTTTGAATTTAAAAATACTGCACGAAATAAGCTGCGGCATGAAAAAAGCCTGTACATTTTGTTTTTATTAAATAATTCTTATGTTTTTATAATTAAAAAAATCGCTTTTGTTTAATAAACATGTTAATATTCCCTATTAAAATACTGCATTTAAATTTTTCTGTTATCTTTTCTAGTTTAAGCCTAGTACTCAGTTCGGCTAAGAGTTTTACCACACCCAAAAAAAAAAACCGAAAACTTAAATTTAACACCGGTTGTGTTAATAATATACTACAGCTAGTATTAATCTGCCAGTATTAATTCAATACTAAATAATATAAGGAGCAGACTCAATAGTATTAAGTTAAGACTAAATAATATTAAGTTTATACCCTGAGTTTAGTTTCTATACCGCAGTTTCGATTTTCGTTCCTGGTGTGAAGCCAGGATGCTCTGGTCTGGAACCTGGTCAATTCGAACAGAAAACGTTTTACCGCATTTTAATGTTATTCGACGCGTTTGTATTTTGAGGGTTTGACACTAGCGTATTTTGTGAACGACGCTGCGGTCTGTTTAAGGCAATTGATTGTGAAAATTTTAATATTTGATTTATTTCCGGTTTATTTGAAAAGTAAGTAAATTTGAATTGTGTCTTAATGCTTAACTAATGACTAACTTCTGCCCTTTCACCGACACCAACTTGAAAGCCGCTCCAGCTGCTCGGGAACTAAGGATCTTGCTATCTGCGCATTTAGCATGGGCTTGGAATTTTTCTGGTCGGCAAACTTCGGTGCTCACCTGGACGGCGCTTACTCTGGAGATGATCAGCCACATAAGCGGTAAACGGCAGCATTTGCCCAATATGCATACGTAAGCACATATTTTGTACGTGTAAAATTAAAAATTACCTTCAGTAATTTATAAAAATGTTAAAAATACATGAAATAATATATAAAATGTAAAAAATATTTGTAAAAAAAAACAATTTTAAATGTTGTGTTTTTAGTACGGGGTATAATATTTTTACTGGCTTTGCTAAAATAGTATGAAATGTATATTACAGATTGCTAACATACACTGGTCGGCATAATTATTTTGACAGATTTGAATGTTAACTGTTCTCACATTTTGAACTTTTAATATAAACTTTTGGCACCTATAGAAAGAGCACTTCAATTCCGTTTAAATGACACAAAAATGTTCTTAACCCATAAAGCACCCTTTGAAAAGTTAGGACATTTTGTGAAATTCAAATTTTAAACTTTTTTCCTGGGGCTTAAAACAAAAATATTTTAATGCAAAGTTTTTCCCCAATCAAAATTAATAATAACTGCAAAAAAAATTTTTAAAATATTTTTCCTTGTATTTTTTATGATTTTATGAATGGAACGATCTCAGTAAAATTTTGTATGAAAAAAAGGAAAAAGCGGCTAAAATTGTCATTTTTAGCTATTTTCAAAAAATCATAAAAAATACAAGGAAAAATATTTCGAAATTTTTTTTTTGCAGTTATTATTAATTTTGATTGGGGAAAAACTTTGCATCAAAACATTTTTGTTCTAAGCCCCAAAAAAAAAGTTTAAAATTTGACCTTCACAATAACTTGTCTTATTTTCTAACTTTTCAAAGGGTGCTTAATGGGTTAAGAACATTGTTGTGTCATTTTAACGGAATTGAAGTGCTCTTTCTATAGGTGCCAAAATGTTTCTATTATTAGTTCAAAATATGAGTAGATTTAACTTTAAAATCTGTCAAAATAATTATGCCGACCAGTGTAGTATACTTTGTATACGAAATAGTATTAATTTAATACCAAATATCATAGCATGTATACCAAACTAGCAAACCCGGCGAACTCCGTTTCACCACCAGATGGCTTTATTTCTTTTGGTGATTAAAAGATGGAGAAAAATTTTTTTTTTATTTGAAAATGAAAAATTTTGTTTCATTTCACAACAGTAATGAATTCATTTCAACTACAAAAATAAAGTGTTATTTAGTTGAACTTCTCTAAGTAAATGGAAGTGAATACAAAGTAAATGCTGAATCGTACGTGTCCGCAAATTATCCGTGTAATTGAAGTGCTCTTTGGTAAACCACATTTTTTGTTTGCTATTATTGCTATTATTGGTTTCCATTAACAATTCATTTAATTTTGCATTTTCAGAGATGGCGCTGTATGTATAAAAAATGATTTTCCCGCTTTCCTGTTGAAATTTTTTCCTGATCTTTTATGTTGTATCCGTTTTGCCCTTGTCAATAAATTATTGGATATTGTAACGCATCGTACAAACGATGTGTCGTTCGCTGAACGATGTCTGAACGCAATGTCTCGCGATTTAGTTTGATCGCCAACAATAATTGCAGCAACATCATTAACGGTGGGTGCATTGAATCTTCGCACATGTTCACCTGTTTGGCTACAATCCCCTCTTATGACAAATTTGTGCGTATCCGATTGCATTCGTATATTGAACCGCACATTCAGCTGATCCACCATCGACGAAATGAAATATATTTGCAGAAATTGATGCGGTTCATCTGGTGTTGGCACCATTGAAGCACGTATACGTGCTTCCAAAGGGAAAATATAATTTCGAATGACACATGTGTAGGCATTGAATGCTAACTCATAATCCCCAGGCCTTCTCCTTTTTCCCAGCTTTGTCAGCTAATTTATATTGCATTGAAATAAAAAATAATTTCCCGCTTTCCTGTTGAAATTATTCCTGATCTTTTTTGCTGTAAACCTCACGGAGCCCGAGACCTTTCCAACGAATGCAAAACTGTGGAAATCGGTTCGTGCGTTCTGTAGTTATAGCGTCAGGAAGGAAAACCCGACTTATTTTTATATAGTGTAGAATAGTGTAGAATTCATGTAACAATAGTTTCGTTTCTATAACTATTTTTTTTTGGGTATGCTCCAAAAAAATTAATCTTTTAGTGTGACCGAAGTTTTCGGAGTTCATCCGCAATGCATGTAGCATGGTCTTACTCTCAAGCAGCTGGGTTTGTTGACAATCAGCAAACATCATAAAACATCATAAAATATTACAAAATGTTGAGCCGACCTGGGTCGCAAGCTTTAAATTCGCTGTTGGCATGGCAATATGTATTGCAGAAACTCCTGCAGGTGTTTTTCAGTGGTTTTTGGGGTTTTCCTTCCATTTATAATTTGTTATTGGCACACCGCTTCTGCACAAACACAGCCAAAGATCAAATTTTCTATTCTTTGGGCCGTGGCTAAAGGCGATCATCGGAACTCATCCGCTAAATCTGGTATTTTTATACCCGTTACTCGTAGAGTAAAAGGGTATATTGCATTCGTGCAAAAGTATGTAACAGCTAGAAGGAAGCATTTCCGACCCTATAAAGTATATATATTCTTGATCAGGGTCACTAGCCGAGTCGATATAGCCATGTCTGTCTGTCCGTCTGTCTGTCCGTCTGTCTGTATGAACGCTGAGATCTCGGAAACTATAAAAGCTAGAGGATTGGTATTTGGCATGCAGATTCTTGGAGCTCCTACGCAGCGCAAGTTTGTTTCAAAAGGGTGCCACGCCCCCTCTAACGCCCACAATCGCTTATATACGATTTTAAAAATTTAAATATTTCGGAAAAGTAAAAATGCAGTTTTATTGTGTTTATCAATACCTATCGAAATGTAGAAGAACATTTTCAAATCGGACCATTCGTTAAAAAGTTATGCGTGATCAAAGTTTCTATCTCCATCTCCCTCGCACTCCCTTTACCTGATCTGATAGTCGGGGCACCCGACTATAGCGTTCTCTCGTGTTTTTCCTTATTATTTATATTTCCTTACTATTTCCTTAGCACAACTGAGTACCGAGGTGGGAAAAAGTCTCCTTCACTGCCACACTAAAAGATTAATATTTTTCGACTAGTAAAACTCTTAGCCGAACTGAGTACTAGGCTTAACTGAATACTATTGAGTCTGCTCCTTACATTATTTAGTTTTGAATTAATACTGACAGTTTAATACTTGCCGTAGTATACTTTTAATACAACGCTCATTAAATGTAAACTTTCGGTTTTTTTGGGTGTATTGGTCTGCAATAATTTCCCCCGTATTATGGCAAAAACTTTTGAATCTTTTTACATTAATTGGCAATTGGTATGATAAGCATATAAGAATGTATCTTAAGTTTTGTATTAATGTAAGATCTATAACAGTTATTTCTGCAAAAATCTATGGTGCATTGACGGCTCGACGAGTATTGCCGTCATTTGTGCTGCCGCAACCTCCTCCCTTTGGTTTATCGTTTTTAGTGAAAGCTTTTCGCAAAACAATTGTTGAGTAATTGTTTTCATTTCTCCCAATGGAGTGGACTTAAACCATATTTAAATTATCCTTATGGAGTTGCCTCACAAATAGGGCAGGATTGGCTTGATCTAGTGTCTGTCAATGTGTTTAACACTTTCCCATCTATAACCGTCAAGTGTAAACGGATTTTAAATATATTCCGTTTTCCCATCTTCCAAAACAGTAAATATGTAATTTTTGCTTCCAGGTTTTTATGGTCATTAATTATGCGTTCTTTTGTCTCATTTATACATTCCAGCTTTAAAGGACTGCAGAAACTGACAGATTGTGGTGTTCGATTTTTCCATAGTATATTACCTGGTAGAATTAATCGTTCACAAAGTTACTGTGTTACTGTTGTGGCGAATATACTTCCATTGGTATCAAAGTTCTTTACATATGGGAATCCCTGCTTATAGCTGGAGTGACCTGAGCTTCCATCGAACCCATAGCTTAGTATAAGTTCGACTATTAAAATGTTGGTCTCTATACCCGTTACTCGTAGAGTAAAAGGGTATATTGTATTCGTGCAAAAGTATGTAACAGCTAGAAGGAAGCGTTTCCGACCCTATAAAGTATACATGTTCTTGATCATGGTCACTAGCCGAGTCGATATAGCCATGTTCGTCTGTCCGTATGAACGCTGAGATCTCGGAAACTACAAAAGCTAGAAGGTTGAGATTTCCCACACATATTCTTGGGTTTCTTACGCAGCGCAAGTTTATTTCAAAAAGGTCCCAGCCCCCTCTAACGCTGAGATTTCGGAAACTATAAAAGCTAGAAGATTGGCGTTTTGCATGCAGATTCTAGGAGTTCCTACGCAGCGCAAGTTTGTTTTAAAAGAGTGCTACGCCCCCTCTAACGCCCACAATCGCTTATATACGATTTTAAAAATTTAAATATTTCGGAAAAGTAAAAATGCAGTTTAATTGTGTTTATCAATACCTATCGAAATGTAGAAGAAATTTTTCAAATCGGACCATTCGTTAAAAAGTTATGCGTGATCAAAGTTTCTATCTCCATCTCCCTTGCACTCCCTTTACCTGAGTAACGGGTATCTGATAGTCAGGACACCCTACTATAACGTTCTCTCTTGTTAAAATTAAAATCGAAATTCGGAAATATTTAAAAATAGTCATATCCCAGAGTAGAAGAGAATGTAATAAAAATCAACAAAGATATAATTTTTTTCTTATTAATTTCCATTTAATTTTTCGACCGTTCCTATGGCAGCTATATGATATAGTGATCCGATTTTTTAAATATTTAATTCGAAATTCAGAAATATATAAAAAATAATATTCCCAAAATTAGAAGGTAATACTTCAAAAAACACCGAAGCTAGAATTTTTTAAAACTTTTTTTCCGATCCTTCCTATGGGAGCTATAGGATATAGTTGTCCGATCCGGTCGGTTCCGACTTATATACTACCTGCAATAGTAAGAAGTCTTTTGGGAAAGTTTCATCCCGATAGCTTAAAAACTGAGATACTACACCCAGAAAACAAAATGGACTAAAAAGGGGCCTAATTACCTAAAATTTTAGGAAACGTGGCCAGAAAAACGCGCCAAGGCCATGCATTACCTAAAATGTTGGTCATATGGACTATATTTTGTACGCAGTCTTGGAACTATTTTTGGTAATCGTTACCTAAAAAATGGCTAGTGGACTAGATTTTTAGGTCAGAATTACCTAAATATTAGGTATTTTCAAAAAAGTTAAAACTTGTACTATTGATAGTAACCACATTTGTTTATTTTAATTGTTTATATTGTATATTCGGATAAGTAAATATTTTATCTTTCTGAAAAAACATTCACTTTATTTTGTCCTCAGTGGGAATCGATCCCCGGTCTTCTGCGCGAGAGTGCAATAGGCTAGCCTCTGGTCTACGGAACTATATAAAGGCCCTGCGGCAAAACCAAAGGCTGCTTCTAGGGGCACAGGCGAATTCTATTTTTAGAATAGTCCACTATTACCTTTAAAGTAGGAAAATAGTCCACGTTCGTATTGATTTTATATATTGAAACTTTTCCAGCACTAGCTTTAAGCTAAGTTGAATATTATTTTAAAATATTAAACTTAAAAAACGAATAATTTGTTTATTAATATTAAGGACCAATATGTGTAGTAAATTGTGAGTAAAAATCGAGTTTAAACTATTTCTAAATTTTAGGTCTTATGGACCAATTTTAAGGTTACGATGGCCTATAAAAATCTTTTTAGCCTTACCTAAAAAGTAGGAACATAGTCCACATGCTAATATTTTCAGGTAACCCATTACCTAAATCTGAAATTTTAGTCTATTAAAATTTTTTAGGTCATACGTTACCTAAAAAATAGTCCCACATTTCTCTGGGTGTAGTTTGCGTAGAAACAGACAGACGGACAGACAGACAGACGGACAGACGGACAGACGGACATGGCTAGATCGAGAATATATATACTTTATGGGGTCGGAAACGTCTCCTTCACTGCGTTGCAAACTACTGACTGAAATCATAATACCCTCTGCAAGGGTATAATAATTGAATACAATAGAACACAGTATAGATATTAGGGGGAACGTAGGTCACATTCGTTTTGTTCCTCTATGTAAAGATTATTTTACCCTTGCAGAGGGTATTATGATTTCAGTCAGAAGTTTGCAACGCAGTGAAGACGTTTCCGTCCTCATAAAGTATATATGTATATTCGAGTCGATCTAGCCATGTCTGTCTGTCCGTCCGTCTGTCTGTCCGTTTCTACGCAAACTAGTCTCTCAATTTTGAAGCTATCGGGATGAAACTTTCCCAAAAGTCTTCTTACTATTGCAGGTAGTATATAAGTCGGAACCGGCCAATTCGAACAACTATATCTTATAGCTCCCATAGGAAGGATCGAAAAAAAAACGGAAAAAAATTATTGCTCCGATGTTTTTTGAAATATTACCTTCTATTCTTGGGAGTATTTTTTCTTTTTAAATTTCCCAATTTGGAATTTTTTTGTTAAATCGGATCACTATATCATATATCTGCCATAGGAACGATCGGAAAATAAATATGACATTAATAGGAAACAAATTATATCTTCGTTGGTTTTTATTGTATCCTCTTCTACTCCGGGATATGACTCTATTTTTATATTTCAGAATTTTGAATTCATTTTTTTAATTATAATCGGACGATTATATTATACAGCTACCATAGGAACGATCGGAAATTTAAATAGCTTCTAGGTATAGAAAGTTATAGCTTCGGTGTTTTTGACATATTCTCATATATTATAAAAAATATATCGACTATATTATTATGCTGAATGGGGTGGTGTCAGGCCACGAATGGAACCGGTGTACACGTGTCCAAATTTTAAGGTAAACCCGTTTACCCGTTTTTCTTATTTTAAATTACAGGAATAACCCCAAAAAGGTTGACACGAACCTAGACAACAGGTAATAATGGAGTTATTACATAATCCTTAAAGTAGGTAATCAAATCGGTTTACCTAATTCACCTAAGAATTGTCCCTAAAATCGGACATTGGTCGCCATTAAAAGGGTTATCCGAAGGTTGATAGCAGGTATAATCTAACCCTATATATTTATATATATATTTATATATTTATATTTATTGTGCGTATGTTTTATACTCAGTTAATATCTTTACACCGGAAGTATAAAGTGAAAAGTAAATAAAAGCCCACCAAAAAGTATAAGGTGAAAAGTAAACATAAATCCATAAAAAGTGAAAAGTAAATAAAAAACCAAAAAAAGTATAAAGTGAAAAAAGTGTGCAAACTGAAAATAATAAAGTATTAATATACTTTTCTTCATTTGGTAAGTATTTTTATGAAGCAAAACATGATTCATAAATTTTATTGAACCTCAAACAATTTATCAAATAATTAAAATTGTCCCTTAAATTGATTAAATATTCTGGTGAAATTCAGGTGGAATGTATATCATCAACAATAAATATTTCACCCAAATTCAGACCAAAGGGATTTTGGTGTAATTAGCAAACTAAAACAAGTTTAAGCATTTATGAAATTGTCTGAGGTTTTTAAGGGTTTATAAAAGTAATCGTAATTTTTATCATAACCCCTTTCTTTATACATTTATTTTTAACAGCAAAATAAAGAGAATGCCGCGCGTATCTTCTTTATCTCAAGAGCAGCGCCGCCAAGCTGCACTTAGACGAAGCCGGTCCCAATATGCTCAAAATGCGTCTCAAATAAGGACCCGCAATGCGCAGCACATTGCCTTGGCCCGCGCAAGGATTCGAGCCAGCGAACGATTGAGGAATACTGCCAATCGCGCTACCTGGAGATCGATCGAGGAAAATCGAGGACCCGAACGCGCACGGGACGCTGCAGCCCACTCCAGCGTCAGGTCGATTTCGGAAGATCGACGACGACAGCAAGTGCAAAATACTGCAGCGCACGCATCCACCAGGTCGGATTCCGAGGAGCGACGACGAGAGCAGTCGCGAAATACTGCTGACCATGCTACCTGGAGATCGACAGAGGAAAATCGAGGACCCGAGCGCGCACGGGACGCTGCAGCTCACAGGATCACAAGGAACAACCCCATCGCTAGGACACAGCAGCAAAGGACCAACACAGTGCAACATCGGGAAACTCGTCTTCAGAGGAGACTTCGGGAGCAGCACATTCAGGAAATGGCTGAGGAGACAGGCGGAATCTTCAAGGCAGTCACAGCGCAATATTGCTGCAAGAGCACAACTTTCGGAGGATGAACGAGAGGATCAACGGGAACGCCAGCGACGGAGGAGTCGAGCTACTGCGAGGGAACAATATCTACGTAACATTAAGGACGGACCAACAAAGTTTTGTACGTGCTGTGGAGGAACGTGGTTTCCATCTCAGGTAAGTGGTTTGAACATACGTACTATTTCTTCTAAGTACCCCAACCTTAGTGTAGACAATGCCTTCTATTTAAGTAGAAAGTTTCCGAGTCCGTCCGGCAAATATCCATTTTGCAGCACATGTCGTCAAGGCGTTTCCAAAGGTAGGATACCATCCCTTTGTCTCTCGAATGGCTTCGACTTTCCAGAGATACCTGAATGCCTTAAAAACTTGACATGCCTTGAAGAGCGCCTTATCTCTCCTCGAATTCCTTTCATGCGCATTATATCCCTTGGATATGAAAGGCAATGCGGAATAAGGGGAGCTGTAGTCAATGTTCCGATTTCAGTACCTGATACTGTAAGCGCACTCCCGCGCACCTTTGATTCGACCCATGTGATCCAGGTTCACCTGAAAAGAAAGTTAGAATATTCCCATAATTTCATGACCGAAACTATTCGACCCGCTCGGGTCATTGAAGCTGTTGGTTAGCACTGAGCTCTACAGAAAGCACAACATATCCTTTGACAGTGATTGGCTCAATCAAATGGGTGCTGAAGAAGAGATACCTTTCATCGCAGATGAATCTGACCGAGAAGTTGTAGAACAGCTTCTTCGTCAACGTTCTCATTCTCAGTCAAATGACCAACAAGAAGGAGATTTAAATCCCGGAGGTCATGAAACCCTAGTGGAAAACGACGATACTGGACTTCAGCGTATTGCTATGGCCCTTGACGACGCAGAAGAACTTTCCTTCCCGACTATTTCGAAAAAAATCAGGTACCGTAACTGCTGCAAATGTGAGGGATAATTCATTTGTGGACAGTCTTGTACAACATGATGATGGATTTCACATTTTAAAAGGCCTCCGTTCAGCTCCAGCCCACTGGGAGGCCGTAAAAAAGAAAGTTATAGCCATGATTAGACAATTTGGGTTGCCAACATTCTTCATAACCCTCTCTATTCTATCTCTTTTATTGGATAACAGAGACATTAGTGAGGATGAGGCGGCAGCTCTATCTAGCGCCGAAAAAGCTAGATTAATCCGCTCAGACCCAGTAACATGCTCCCGGTACTTTGACTACAGGTTCCGACAATTAATGAAATTGTTTAAAAGCTCTAAGATATTTGGTCAGTTAAGACTGGTCCATTATTATTGCAGGATCGAGTTCCAGCACAGAGGATCGCCTCACTCTCATGGCATGTACTGGTTTTCTGGTGCCATAAAGCTAGAAGGACCCGATAGCGCCGAAGAGGTCGCCCGCTTTATTGATCGTTTTATTACTGTCAGCGGGGACGATCCTGAATTGCAAGAAGTAATTCAATATCAGCGCCATAAGCACAGCGCTTCATGTTTAAGGAAACTACGAGGCCAACATTTCTGCCGTTTTAATATGCCATACCCACCAATGCCTGAAACTCTGGTTTTGTATCCGTTTGAAGAAAACAAAACCAACGTTGAAGAATATAAAGAAATATTTAAGAAAGTTAAAGAGCTTTTAAAGACTGTTTCCGAAGAAGAATCAGCCATCTTGAGATCTCATATGAGGAATACAAGTTCGCCATTCGTTCTAGCTTAAAAAAGCCTCAAGTATTTCTTCGACGTCAGTTTTCTGATAGGTTGCTGAATGGTTATAATAGAAATATTTTAGGATTGCATAGAGCTAACATGGATATTCAATTTATCCTAGATGCTTATGCCTGTTGTAGTTATATTATTAACTACATAAACAAATCCAACCGTGGTGTGTCGCAACTGCTTCGAGAAGCAATGTTTCCGTCAAAAGAAAATTGCAGCATTTAGGGAGCAAATTTATTAAAGGAAGAGTTGTTCCAGTTACCGATGTTCCTGACGACGCAATTCATTTATTCTGTTCCAATGCGGAGGTAGACCATTACAACTCCCTTAAGCTTGCTCGAATTATGACGGAAGAGTTTGTGTCAACTGCTGTGGATACAGTTAATACCCTCTTCCCATAGAGTCCATCCGTGTGAAACGGTTGTGATTTTTGACAAATTTGAAATTCGTGTTCCCATAGAGCTTCCATCCACTTCCTCATCCAATAACAGCTGACTTGAAGGGCAGTTGCTCAACTCAACATTAACGAAGGGGGATTTCAACTCGGCAAAACTGTCGTAAAATTGCGTTCTCCCAATCTTATTGCAGAATACTACAATGTACAGCATAGGATAATAGTTTAAAACATATCTAAGCTTTTATAACATATCCTATAACGAGTATGCATACATATTGCTGACTGGGGGGGAGCCTAACCTCCCGAACCCCGCACTCCGCTCTCACTACGCCTCTGTCTAGCCAATATTAATATGGCAAATTTGTAAACAAAACAAAATGTGTGCTGTTTTGGTAATTTATAGCAACTTTGGAACTTTATAGGAGTACATAGTACACTTTTAATAATTATTAGTTATTATTTACGAAGTGCAGAACATAATCTGAGACTTTGCTGGAAAAATTGATGTTTTTGTAGGCAGAACAGCTTAAATTTTGGCCCACTCATAGCAACCTGTTTGCGAATGCTTCTCCGCCCATAACAAACTACAAATAGTTTAACAATAGCCAAAAAACAATGAGTTTAAGCATTATTTAGTTTTTTCCCGCCATCGATTTGACTTGTTCTCGTAGTCAACGTTCCATTTTTAACAGTCAAAGGGAAAAATTCAGAGTTGCACCGAAAAAACATCGCCTAAATATCGCATAAAAGAGCCCGTCAAAGTCCGTCAAATTTTGACGGGGAACTAACTGGGAAATTTTCGGAACGGAAAAACCTTACGGACCATCCGTTCAACGGATGGTGGATGGAGCTCTGTGGGAAGACCCTATTAGTCAGCTAACATGTCTGATAGAAGTCGAGATGCAACTCTTAGACATGCCCAAGTCATGAAAACCTCTGGAACACAGGGCCTACTATATATTTTACACCTGAAGACAACAGCAAAATATATGGTTACCGTCAATATTGACACAAATGACGGACTTGTAAATGGGGCAACTGGTCAATTATTGAGAATTGACCATTGTATGGTCAATGGCTCCATACTAGTTACTAGGTTGTGGATCAAGTTTTCAGGTGTGACTGTCGGTGGCATAGCTAGATCAAAAGTTCGAGAAAATGATCAACCAGATTGGACGCCAATTTGTAAAACAGCTCGAGCATTTCAATGCGGTAGTTCTGGACATTCTTCTATTGATAGGAAGCAATTTACAGTTGTTCCTGCGGAGGCTATTACAATTCATAAAAGCCAAGGAGCGACCTACAGCAAAGTCGCAGTGCATCTTAAAAGAGGCATTAAGCGAGCACCGCTCTACGTAGGTTGCAGCAGAGCAACTAGCGCATCGGGTCTTTTCCTTTTAGGAGACTTTGTCCCTCCAACTAGCTTTGGAGCTACAAATGTCCAAGAAGAACTTGCAAGTTTAAGAGGGGAAAAGGCTTTGACTACGCAATATGAATTTTTGCTCAATGAAAATGAGGATATCTCTTTATATTACCACAACGTGGAATCTCTTCGCGCTCATCGCGAAGATGTTACCAACGACAACATTATTTGTTCTGCGAACTTTTTATGTTTTGTTAAAACCTGGACTCTTCCACAAGAAGGGTACAATTTAAGGGATTTCGACATTATAAAAAGAATTGATAGCAATCGTTTGAATGGTCTTGGGAAGAACGGAATACTCATTTATGCTAAGCAAAACATTTCGCAAAATGTAGTATTTCTGTTTGAGACAAATAAGTCTCCAAATCCAAGGGCAACGTATCAATCGATTGCATTTAATTATCTTGACACGTCATTTATAATTGTTTATAGGAGTCCCGGATTTCCTATTGCAAGATTTCGAAATGAAATTAAATCTGACATCGAAAAGGTGCGCAGAATGGATAATACTAAAGTAGTAATATTAGGAGATTTTAATATTTGCAGATCCACAGGGACTAATATTCTGGAGGAACATTTAAACGCCTTTACCCTCTATTCAATCAATGATTCTCCCACAACGAAACAAATAATAAAAATTGATTGGATATTTTCAGATTCTCGAATTCCACAAGTTTTGCCATTACCAATGAGATGGAATTTTTTTAAGTATAGCTTGTAAGTAGGTATTTTAATAAAATACATAATTTGTAATAAATTAAAAGGTTAGAAAAATAACTAATTGTGTATAGCGTATTGTCTATTTGTATTTTTATAGTATTCCTAATTTATTTTATTTTATTTATCTACGTAGTTCTGAAAAATTTTATATATATAAATAAATAAATGATAATAATTTCCCCCTCGTGGATTGTGACCTTGTCGTGGTGTGGGGGCTGAGTACATGAAATTTTTTTATCTCACTGAAGCTAGCAACAATCCTTAAAAATTTAACATGATGTTACTTACATTGACTATTTCTTATAACTGCAAGGGTATATAAACTTCTTGCCGAAGTTAACTTCCTTTCTTGTTTTTCATTCACTTTTGAGCCCGTTTGCGATAGTTTTCGGAGACTATCGTTTTTGTATTATTTTGTATTATTTGAGTCAGAAGCAAATGAAACCAGGGCTGTGAACCCATATTATTTTGGCGTGGGTTGGGTTCGGGTTTCAAACCTATAAATCGATTTTTTTATTAAATCTAATAATAAAGTCAACAAAGTGGAAAACGCCCTTTCTACTGATTCTTGTGTAGCAGGTACGGGATGAACAATAAAAGCTAGTTTCCTTAAGTTTTCACATCGATAGACGTCCCATAACTTCAAACTACCATCGTCTTCTTATTATTTCTATGCCATCGAAGGAATCAATAAAACCAGCTGTTTTCCTGCCTTTAATATGCATAGACAAAATAGTTGCGTATTTTTATTTCCCTTAGGGCCGGTTTCGCTGTCCGAAAAACTTAAAGACCAGATCAACTGTTCGTAAAAGCAAATCGACTCCTTTAATTTATCTGAACGAGAAACAATTACAGAGTGCTGTTAACGCACAGAATTGTGCTGCAAAGCGCAAATATGGCGTTCTTTGATTATTTCATCAGCTGTTTGGGTAAAATTCAATGGCAAAGTCAGCTGTGATTTCGTTTCTTCCTCTTAGTTGGCTTTGGGAAATCAGCTGTCATTTTATCGAGCCGAAAACGCTTAACAGGGAGTCCGAGTCCCTGTTAAAGTTAGCTGTCACATTTATGCTCGAGAAAGCCAAAACCCCTTAACAGGGACTTTATCTGTTCGAGAAATGTTAGCCGGCACTCGAGAAACCGGCCCTTAGTAAATAAACTCTATGTTAATACGATCAGAAAATTCCCAACAATGTTGAATGAACACGAACACAAAACAAATATTTTTCGTGAACCGAACCGAATTTAAAAAAATAATAGTTCCGGTTCAATTATATAAAAATTCTCCGGTTTACGGTTCGGTTCGTTTTCTAAAAAAATGTAAGCCGCTGCGGTTCGGAGTGGTTCAGCTCCGGAGTTGTTCACAGCCCTTAATGAAACTATAAATTACTTTTAAGAATCTCTAAAAGAATCCCATATTTTAAAGTACCCGGTATGTACCATGAAGTACCTGAAATAATCTCTTTAACCTTTTAATTTGCTTAATTTATATGCTTGATACAAAATATACAATGCCAGCTTCGGTCAGGTTGAAGCAAGGCTTGTCCCTTCTGCTAAGTAAAAGCAACTCTGACCTTCAACACGTTGACCTAGAAGTTGGTTGGTAGTTGGTTGTTGTTGACCCCGCAACCTGCCACTAGCCCAGAAGGAGTTCTAGTTCGTAACCTCGACCGCACCACGCGTTTTGCGACCCTGCGGATAGCCCTCTCGGATTGGACAAGAGAGCGATATCAAGACATGCCATAGATACTCGATAAACTCTGAGTACTAGGCTTAATCTACTTTATTGGGTCGGAAACAATAGCTTAATTTTTGAAACATTTCAACGAATTTATAAATTCAACCTGTACTCCACCAGTAAAATTGTACGTATATCGGCCCGTTCTTTAACAAAATGTTTTGTACCTTTTGGGTACCTCCTAGTCGGCTCTCCAAAAATATCTTTCTTGATTTGCTTTTTGATTCGATCTCGTTTAGAACAGTTCTTTGCCCGAGGATTCGTGGATGCTTCTTTGAAAAACATGTTTAGGTTTTGGGGATGTAATGGTATTTGCATGTTTGGTTGCGGTTCCTTTGTGATATTCACGCAAATAAAGACCATATCGACTTTTCATTGATTTGCTCTGGTCTCCTATTTTATCGCCTTTCCTTTCTTCATCCTTTTGTTGGTATGGCTACAGATTCCAATGCCGTGCTATTAAAACGAAAATAATAAAGAAGCGACTGCATAAAGTAATTATTCCTGCATTTAGAGTGTTTAACAAATAGTCCCAGGGAAAACTTTAACTTCCGAAATGGAAAAGTTTTCATTTACTTATTCGTCCTTCCGATTCCAAACTTTGTTAATTAGGCATGGACAATTTGAGCGCAAAATAAGCAATAGAAGGGACACAAAGGGGCTAAATGAAATGAAATGAAAGACATATTGAGACCAAAATAAGTTTCAGTAATAATACGAAGTATGACGAAAACCTCTAGAGTGTTACCTGAAAAACGTGAAAAAGAGTCTATTTTCATCAAAAATAATCGCTTGTATAAGCTGGTGCTTAAAGCTGAAAAGGCTTCGGTCTGTTTTTAGTCAGTGCCGAATAGCTTCTTCATGAACAGTTCAATAAAAATAGATTACTTTTAAAAAATTAAGCTAACTAAAATTACAGTTTATTGACTTGGCCTACAGGTTAAAGTGGAGTAGCGAAAGATAAGACTAGACCTGAAAGCTGATCTCTGCAAGCAATTACTTCTAATGCCGATGATTAGGACGCCTAAACTACTTTATTCTGTTCTGGCTATCTACGTTTAGGCCATTTAACCACCAAAGAGCAGCTAAAATTAAATGGAACATAGATTATTTAATGGAGCGTAAAAGTAATGTACAGTGTTAAGAATTATCAAATTAATGCCCTTGCCAGCATACCATACTTCTTCTGTGTGTTTATTTTCGTCTGAGAAAAAGTTTTTCGCCCTAAATAACTTTTCCCGGTATCCTTACTTTTTTATTATTTTTCCCCTGCACGTTTGTTAAGATTGCTTCTGTAAAAGCATCTTCCTCAATCCCCGTTGGCTTATTAAATAAATATTTGAGATAACTTGCGGGATATACCAGGTATTATTGAATGCACAACTTGTAAAGGTTGCAAAAAAAATAAAACGTCTGATTTAGGTTAATAAAATCATTACTCCCACAGTTACTAGTACTGCAAATAGTTACATTGAATAATAGTCTCAGCGAAGAGGTTATCCAATAATTTGACCTAAAAATGCCTCTATAACAGCTGACGACATTAAGCTAACCATTTGAAAAGGCCATTAGCTTACCAGTTGGTCGTTAAAATTGAAAAGAAAACAAAATCACACACATTTAAAACAGAAGTTTCGGGCACCTACCGACATACATGATTAAAATGGGTGAGCACGTTGCAATTTAAGATATACAAGAGAGAAAGCTATATATATACCACATAAAGGATATATATTCTTGATCAGCACCAATAGCCGAGTCCATCTAGCCATGTCCGTCTGTCCGTCTGTCTGTCTGTCCGTTTCTATGCGAACTAGTCTCTCAGTTCTAAAGCTATCGCAATGAAACTTTCCCAAAAGTCTTCTTTCTATTGCAGGTAGTGCATATGTAGGAGCGAGCCGGATCGGACCACTATATCTTAAGGCTCCCATACGAATAATCAAACAAATATAAGAAAATTCATTGTAACTTTGCAGGAAGTAGGCGTTTTGATTTCTGACAACTTAAAAAGGTATTTCTTTTATCTGCAAGGGTATATAAGCTTCGGCTGGCCGAAGCTAGCTTCCTTTCTTGTTATACCCGTTACTCGTAGAGTAAAAGGGTATATTGTATTCGTGCAAAAGTATGTAACAGCTAGAAGGAAGCGTTTCCGACCCCATAAAGTATATATATTCTTGATCAGGATCACTAGCCGAGTCGATCTAGCCATGTCCGTCTGTCCGTCTGTCCGTCTGTCTGTCCGTCTGTCTGTCTGTATGAACGCTGAGATCTCGGAAACTATAAAAGCTAAAAGATTGGCATTTTGCATGCAGATTCTAGGAGCTCCTACGCAGCGCAAGTTTGTTTCAAAAAGGTGCCACGCCCCCTCTAACGCCCACAATCGCTTATATACGATTTTAAAAATTTCAATATTTCGGAAAAGTAAAAATGCAGTTTTATTGTGTTTATCAATACCTATCGAAATGTAGAAGAAATTTTTCAAATCGGACCATTCGTTAAAAAGTTATGCGTGTTCAAAGTTTCTATCTCCATCTCCCTCGCACTCCCTTTACCTGAGTAACGGGTATCTGATTGTCGGGGCACCCGACTATAGCGTTCTCTCTTGTTTTTAAATTACGATTTATAAAAATAAGACACGGAACTTATTTAATTAGGCAAATTAACCAACTGTACTGCAAATTCTACATAAATTGGCAGACTTAAATGTGCGGTCTATAGTAAATTAAGAAAATTAATAAAGGACAAGCACGTAAAGCGGATATGCATGATGATGCGGATAAGTTACCCAGTTCGATTCGATAGGGGGGCTAAAAATTCAATTGACCATATCCACCGTGAACCTACAAAAGTTAATAATAAGACCTTTCTGCACCTTTCAAGAGTAATTTTTAGCGGACTGAAAAAAAATAAAAACAAGAGAGAACGCTATAGTCGGGTGCCCCGACAATCAGATACCCGTTACTCAGGTAAAGGGAGTGCGAGGGAGATGGAGATAGAAACTTTGAACACGCATAACTTTTTAACGAATGGTCCGATTTGAAAAATTTCTTCTACATTTCGATAGGTATTGATAAACACAATAAAACTGCATTTTTACTTTTCCGAAATATTGAAATTTTTAAAATCGTATATAAGCGATTGTGGGCGTTAGAGGGGGCGTGGCACCCTTTTGAAACAAACTTGCGCTGCGTAGGAACTCCAAGAATCTTCATGCCAAATACCAATCTTCTAGCTTTTATAGTTTCCGAGATCTCAGCGTTCATACAGACAGACAGACAGACAGACACAGACAGACAGACAGACAGACAGACAGACAGACAGACAGACAGACAGACGGACAGACGGACATGGCTAGATCGACTCGGCTAGTGATCCTGATCAAGAATATATTTACCTTATGGGGTCGGAAACGCTTCCTTCTCCCTGTTACATACTTTTGCACGAATACAATATACCCTTTTACTCTACGAGTAACGGGTATAATCAGTGCACCGTTTAATACATTTGTAAGTCACCGAAAGCTGGTTTTCATCTTTAGGCCAGAAATGGCGTTGGATATCATGTAATATTCGAAACACGTCCGTGGCGTGTTCATGAGGTACATATATGCTTCTATTAATGTATTTACTTTCCTCCGACAGACTTAGCTCGTTCCATTGGCCGCTTTTATAGAGAATCCAATTCACGTTTCAATAATTTACATTTAAAATACAAAATAAGAACACAATACAGCAAAGGAACAGAAACAAATTATTTCAGAAAACTTTACGTTCCGGTTGTAAAAACTTCTTGTATAAAATGTTTTTTAAAAACAGTAAAAACCATCTTTATTATAAAAGCTTATATTTCTAATTATCTAAAATCCGTTTATCGAAACAGTACTGGTTCTACCTATTTCTTTTAATTAACATTTTTTGTTCATTGTAAAGTAATATTTATTATACCCGTTACTCGACTCGGCTAGTGATCCTGATCAAGAATATATATACTTTATAGGGTCAGAAACGCTTCCATCTACCTGTTACATACTTTTCCCCGAATACAGTATACCCATTTACTCTACGAGTAACTGGTATAACTATGCAAAACCGAAAACGTTATTTACATTTAATCAGGAAGCCGAACTTTACCGAAAAACCATCGCTGTACATTTTATCGATTTTATTTTGTAAATTGGTTTAATTAACTCTGTAATATTTGACTAAAAGCCATAAAATATACAAGTTTTATTTTAAAAATTAATAAAGTATTTAAAATTTCAGTCGATTTTGAAACCCACTATTTTAATACCTATCGTCATTAAATGATAAAATACTGATTAAATACCACATACTCCGACCTTTTTACTCTGATGGGGACAGGTATTAATATTTTTAGAATAGCTCATTGATTTATAATTATTTAGTTGCCACCATCAGCAAATTTTTCATGTTTAGGCCCTTCAAAGAAGAATACCAAGCTAGCAACTAGTAAATAATTTTCCTGTTCAGTTCCTGCGTTCTGTGGGCATACCAATTCATTCATAAATTACGCCCGATTCGGAAGTCAGAGAGGCTGGCCATCATGTACTGAATGTTGACAGTCAAAGAGCCGAAGCACGTGCCCAACTTCTCACACCCCTTCGCAGTAGAGCAAAAACAGCAGCTATTTCCACGCTGAATTTCCCAAACAAAACGAGGAAAATTTCCCACTGTTTGGCCAAGAGAGCGTTTTGCAACTCGGAGCGTTAAACTCAGAGAGCAAACTGTGATGATGCCGACTACGAAGTCGCTGCTGCTGTTTGCCACTTGCTTTTCTGACTCAATGGACCAGTTGGGAAAATTCACACAATCAGTTTGTTTTCAAATTTGGACGCGATGCGTTCGTCTCCAGAGCGCTCTCTCCGCACTACCAAAAGTACTCGAACAGATAAAATAGTTTCAGTAAAGTAAAAAACATCATTGTTTCAAATAAGTTAACAATTAAGTTAACAGTTAAATAAGTTAAAATAAGTTTTAGTTTGCGATTCAAAAGTATTAAAAACGAATGTACAAATAATAAAAAAATACAGGTGGCGTTGCAAAACGATTGCAATATGTGCGTTTAGGATGAAGTTAACAAACGCAGTAAAATTATAAATGCAGTTGGAGCTTATAAGAAGTTAAAAAGTGAAATAGAGAAATATTGAGTAATACCACTGAGTGTTATAATACAAATCAAGGAAACTCGAAAAGTGTTTATAATAAAAAAACTGTGTATCACATGTATCCAGAAACTCACAATAATCTGTAGCTCACAAGCTAGTAAGTAAAAAGAATAACCGTAAATAACTAAATTTTTAAGAAAAAGTGTCAATATTTTTTGGCAGTTTAATGTAAGGGACATGTACTGTAATTGTATGAGACATGGTTAATCAAGTTTTGAAGTGCGCGTAACTTTATATAGAAACAAAATACATATAAAATGAAAATGCATTTTTAAAAATTTATTAAATCATCTCTTTTTTATAATGGTATGTGTTATCAGTGCGTATCAGTGCAAAGACTTTGTAAAACGAGGTCCTCCGAAAAAAAGGGCAACCATAGCAAACCTTACTTCGGTTTAAACATAAAAATGGAACAAATACAGCACTGATTTATTTATTAAAAGGAAATTTAATCATAACCTAACTATTTGTTAAGCAACTTAACTATTTTTTAAGTGAGTTATTAAAAGTTGTTATTATTTTTAAAGTTGCTCAACCGATTTTTAAAATTAAAAATGGAAATCAAAGGAATCGAAGGAGCAGTCAGAAAAGTGTAACTTAAAGTCTGATATCCCCATCATTTCCTGTTTCCCACTCTTTTTTGCAATCTGGGATCTAACCCCAACTCGCACATGATTACTCACATGTCAGCAGAAAAAGAAGATTTATTACCAAGAAACCTAAAACCAAATGTTTGCCATTTCTCTGTGTTTTGGGTACCTTTTGTTTTTACCTTTTTGGCTGGGTCCATCTACCTTTTTTTCGGTTGTTCCTTTCTGAGGTCTTCGGTTTCTTGTCGGGAAATTAAACTATTAAGCTTTTTGCCACTGCTGCTGCTGATGTGCGTAAAGTCTTAATGAGACATAAAGGACATGCTGAAATTATGCCGGCCTTAGGCCCAGATCCTGCCAGCAGACCAGCTGTCATTAAAATGGAGCGAAAGTCATTTTCCGTGCAGCTCGTAGACAAATTCACAAAGATAAGTGGACCGGCCGTAAAAGTTTAGTGGACCGAACAAACATAAACTGCCGCTGATTACCTGGAGGTAATTTTGTTGTTTGTCGCTTTTCTGCTTCTAAGGTGTTTGAGCCATATTCGAGGGTCTGTCAGCAACAGGCTCAACTCTTAACCATTAACATTGCTGGGGAAAAAAAATACTTATATATTTAGCTGACTTTGGCAATGCCTGAGACTAACCGCAAATCAGAAAGCGCTTTAATCGCTTTTACAAATGAAATTTGAGAAATTTAAATGAGGCCGAGTATTTCATTGACAGAATTGTATTATTTTTACACATTCTATTTTCTTTTTGATCGTTGGCCATAAGTAAATATTACTTCCCTGCAGGAAAAATCCGAACTAGTCTGAAAAACAACTAGTTATACAACTAATATAAAGCAACCGAAATTTGTCAGGATACATTTGGACTACACACTGCTTAGAAAATTAGTGCTTGTCGAAAAAATGAATAGTACACAATTAGTAAAAAAGCAGCTTGTCTCGGACTGGTACCTTTCTGACAAAAAACCTTAAAAATATTTAATTGGTAGACCAAAACATGTTAAAGTCTAGTTAAAAGACAACTGGAATTTAACTAGTTGCACTTGAACTACATATGATTCAAAAATATAGCCTAGAGTGTAAATGTCTTGGGAAGCGTAACATAAACCAAATCAATCTGACGAGGTCCTTGGTTCAATCCCCAGTCTCTGTGAATAATTTTTTTGTTTTTCATTTGCTAGGTGATGCTTTAGTCTTATTATACCCGTTATTCGTAGAGTAAAAGGGTATATTGTATTCGTTTAAAAGTTTGTAACAGCTAGAAGGAAGCTTTTCCGACCCCATAAAGGATATATATTCTTGATCAGGGTCACTAGCCGAGTCGATCTAGCCATGTCCGTCTGTCCGTCTGTCTGTCTGTCCGTCTGTATGAACGCTGAGATCTCGGAAACGCGCAAGTGTGTTTATCAATACCTATCGATATGTAGAAGAAAATTTTCAAATCGGACCATTCGTTAAAAAGTTATGCGCGATCAAAATTTAATATATCCATCTTCCTTGCACTCCCTTTAGCTGAGTAACGGGTATCTGATAGTCGGGTCACCCGACTATAGCGTTCTCTCTTGTTTTAAACTTATTTTAATCTGTGCGAGGCAATGTATATGCGAAAAATCGCTGTTTTTGAATTATGTCACACTAAAGTTCATAAACCTTGTTAGAGCATTACAAAATGTGGTGCGTGTATGGCTCAATCATTTAGTGTGTCTACAAATCCAAAGGTCCCGGTTCAAGTCTTAGAGAGGGCGACTTGCCTCAAAAAAAAGTAAGTTTGTTTTAATTCCATTTAATTATCATTTACCGTATTTGATTACATAATAATTATCAGAATTCCTCTAAAGACCGCTCCTATTAATTGGCTACTAATTAGGAGAGCGTCAAGTACTAGTGTAGTGAAATCCAATGACTTGATGGTTGAAAGATAAATTTTTAGTTTTTTCGTGAAAATAATTTTTTTAGGTGTGGTTTAACAGCTGTAACAGTAAAATGGTTAACAGCAACTAGTGCGAAACTGGTAACAAATGAACTAGTTGTTTCCGATGACAAGCATTTGAAAAATGGACCAGATCGTTACAAGTTCGTTAACTTTCCTGTCCCAACTAGTATTTTACTGGTCCAAAACTGATTCCGTTTCCTGCAGGGTTAGTCTACCCTTTTCTCTTTTCTAATTGTTTTCAGTTGAACCTGTTGTTTTAATTCGTTTGATTGTATGTACATCGCCTATTTTCGTTGAGCTTGTTTTCGTACCATGTTTATCTAAAATTCTAGTTTATTTAAAACACAATAAGCGATGTACAAAAAGCATTAAAAATTGATGGGGAATCCGAATATCGCATATGGCATTTGATCAGCGCACTTAATACATACATTTATAAAAAGACTCAATCAACACAATCCATATTTCTTTTCGGCCATAAAATAGTTTAAATATTTTGACCACTCCATCATTGTCTTCATGCTTAGCTTGGCGTGCGGCTACAAAAATAAATAAGTGCTGCGAAAGTTCAGCATTTATTTTTTCCCGTGGGGCTGATACCATTTTATATTTATTTGCTTATATAGATTTATAGATTTTCTACAGGCCGAGCAGAAAATGAAAACAACCAAATTGTTTTCTGCACTTATTTTAAATTAAATCAGCTTTCCCTTAATCTTCTAAATAAATCTTTCGATTGCTGCCTCTGGTTAAAAAATATTGAATGCCATTAACATTAAAAGACTCATGCCACAAATTAAAAAAAGATTAATCAATTTATAGAATAGATACAAAAGATGCCAAAGGGAAAGTATCGTAGAAACATAAACAAGTAACAAGTGGAATAAAGCTTTTCCGATCCTATAAAGTGTTGTATAGAAAACACCAAATAAGATAACCTGCCAATTAGACCATCCTGAAAAATGTTCTAACTTGAAAGTTTGTTTAAAGTAAAAATGTGTATGTTTAGTCAGCAGTTCTAAATACCCACATCGACTGGGCCTTCCCATTTATTCAATCGATGAGCTGACGTTGGTAATTAATCGTTTTGGCCGTTGACTTTGAGCAATTGTTGAAACATTCTTGTGCCAAATGGGAATTTGAAAAATCCCTCATTCTCTGGAGCCCCATCATTTAATTGGCTGCTGTGTAAATTGCTCACGAGCAATCAAGTATCACCAATCAATAAATATTATTCAGTTAGCGCGACCTCCCAACCATTTCGCATGATTTGTCATTTTGGCGAACGCAAATAATCAGCATCCTCATTGTGCTCACTTTGCATATCTTTAAATACATTTCCCATTACGATTTCCTGTGCTTCCGCTTGACCATCACAAATTTATTTAGTTTCATTTAACTTTTTACGCGTATCGTTTTTGTTGTTGGATCTGTGCAAATATGCAAAGTGATTGACAGCACAATTAAGATGCCGCAAACAAGTGTAACTTGAGGTGACGCGGGGCAAAATGGAGGGGGCACGTGCCAGAAGCTGCAGCCTTATATGGCTGCCATAGTTACATTTTCATTCTTATTCAGCAGAAACAAAGCGCGTCGCGAACATGTGTAACAGTAAACAAAAGGCGCTTGGTTTAAAGTATTTTACGAAAGGTAACCAAGGTGATAGCTTTGTAAATTGTGTTGAGCGTCTCTGTGCAACTAACGTGTACGACCTATGTCGGATCCGAACTAAAGTATGAAATGCATTAAATATACATAATACACAAAACATAGTAGTAGCTTTGTGCACTGCCATTATAAGACTGATGTGAAATCGAAAGATGAGTGAATTAATTTCGTCGAAAACACACAGAATACTCTTCCCTAAGCTATGGAATGCCTTCGCATTTGTGATCAAATGTTTCAAATTATCTGTCACTCCATAAGGAAGCATTAAATATCATCTAAAAAGTTATAGCGAGCTCCCAGCAAATTTGCTCAAATGGGTGCCAGCAACAGCAAGCCGCAGACTGTGCAGATGGCCAATCCGATGCCATTTGAGATCACTCGGGATGTGGTGGATAGGATCGATCAGGCCACCACGAAAACTACAAAATTGGGGACTAGCATCTGCGAGAAATGCAGTCTGAAGACCAAACCAGAATCACGTTCCGATATTCCGACTACCATGGAGCACAAGCCGCATGAAGTGCAGGATGTGCATCCAGTACAAGTGGCCAAGTCCTGGAAAAAGCGCTCGTATGAGGTTGAGGAATCCGAGTTCAGAAAGTCCTTTCAGCGGGTTCAAGATCTCTTTGGAAAGCCTGTTAGGTGGGCCAAGGACTGTGAGGGCGAGATCGGGAAGTTCGAGGAGGAACTTATTCACTGCTATCAACGGTATCCCAACGAACCTCTGCAGTGCTCCAATTTAGCCAGACAGTATCACCGATTCGTGTTCGCCAGGCAGATCGTTGAAATCTCCAATATGAAGACAGGTCTCGATGGCTCCGGTGATCCCAAGTCACCCAGAAATACTGGGAAAGCCGGCGAGCACAGTAGACCTACCTAAACTTTCGTTCTTTACTGCTAGACGTGATCGCAGAGCCTTCGGTCAAAAATCTCCAATTATTTTCCACTTTAATTCATTTGCTAAGAAATCACTAGGCTGGTGTTTTCAATTAAATCAATTCGACGGAATTTTAAATAAAATATATTTGTATTTACCCAACACAATTCAATTGTAATTAGTTGGTGACGCGCTTTATCTGGTTTGTTTCGTTCTTTTATTAACCTTGGCTGATTGCCCACAAACAAAGGTCTTCAAACAAATGAATGACAACATGAAAAGCAGGAAAGCCAGAAAATGAAATATGCATAAATAAAAAAAAATCAAGCACTTTCTGAAAGCTCCTTCCCCCGCGCACATGCTTATCCTCCTCAGAATGTTTGTTCTTGGATAACTACTTCTCTGCACAACGTGACGTATGCGCGATGTGTCGCTCGTGGCTTTTCATACCTCGCCTGCCTTCCATTATATACGCATCGCAGGTGAAAATGCTCTGCTAAGTGAGTGGCCAGAGTGGAAGTGGAATGCAGGGTGGTTCTGGGCAGGCAGGTCTTCTAAGGTGGAGGAAAAACCAACACAAGACTTACACGGTCCTGAGGCTCAACGGCTGCCTTGAACTACTTTGCGCCACAATGTCTAGCTCGATGTGCATTCGTGGAAGTTACACTTGGCATCCAAGTAAATGACGCTGCCTAGGGCAACATGGAGTTTAGATGTTTGCACTATCTGTATTCTAAGCAACATTATTAGATTTCAATTATCTATCTAATTTAGCATCTAAAGGAAATCTTATGATAAGTTGGGAGTCAAAAAACTAAATGACACATCCGTTTTAAAGTCTTTTTTAAATTACCGATCGTTAAAAATTATATTCATTTTTTAAAAGAATATTACAAATAATTTTAATGAATAATTTTATTAAGATATAGCCAGAAAAATGCGTTTTTTACATCTTAAGGGCTGGTATTTATATCATTAAGGCGTCCTAACGACGACTTTTTTTAAATACCATCCCTAAATCGTTAAAAATTCAAATTCAAACTTTCATTCTTACATTATATTTGGAGTGTGTAGGATCTTAACAGGGTAAAAGCCTTTCCAAGTAAGAAAAGTTAACATGCTATGTAAGGCTTTAAATCAAATTAGTTTTTTAGAAAAATTGTTTGCGCTGCTCACCTGGTAATGCGGTTTCCCATATCCAGCCATAAATCGGCACAAAAAATGTTCTCACTATCCAGACCAGAGGAAGAAAACTTGCCAAATGCCAAAAGTTGTTGTTTCCAAACGAAATTGGATTTTGAACATTGAGTTAGCCTCGCACCCAAAGCCAATAGAGATTTTTTGCAATTATTTATGCAAATGCAATTCCAGCGAAGAGCAAAAACTAAAAATGGAATCCCATCATATACATATGGGTCCATTCGACAGCAAAGTACCTCCCTTCTCAACAGCCAAGTGGCTGCAAGGTCAAGTGCAGTTGTTATGAGCGACCAACGTCAGAATTGTAAGAGATATCTGATTCGTTTGTAATTAAGCTGTTCGATGAATTATTCTGCTAGTTGCAGGCTGTCAAAGCCGGTACAGTTCTTAGATTCAGCATAAAGAAACAAATAACGTATCCCTGCAGTTTCATAATTCATCACTTCTCAAAATCATCACGCAGTCAACTGCGACATCGACAGAAGCGACGCTCTTACCAATAACAATTTTAGAAACGCTAATGAGAAATACAATGGCAGTTTATCACCCTAATTGTCGCCCCACAGTTCAATGCACGTTGCACATTTTACGTATGTTTCAGCACCGCGCATTTGTCTCGGTTTAGCGTTCATTTGTTTCGGTGTGCAACGTGCCTAGAATATCTGACAGATATTATCTGTATCTAAACTAGGGGAGAACCGAATTTTTCGACGCTAGTGCAAACTTTTAGTTCATTTACATTTTGGGCCAGTCAGATTAATGACCGCGCACATTTCTCCCTTGTTTATATTTATGGTGGGGGCAGAGGGGTCGTATTCTTCGTTGCTCCATATCTAATAGCTGGCATCGCCGTTAAAAGTTATTAGAACAAGAAAGGAAGCTAGCTTCGGCCAGCCGAAGCTTATATACCCTTGCAGATCATTCCTATTAATTTACAAATTGCAAAAATGTTAAATCTTCTATTATTTCTCTTATTTCCGATCGTTCCTATGGTAGCTATATGATAGAGTAGTTCGATTTTGATAAAATTAAAATCGAAATTCGGAAATATTTAAAAAGGGTCATATCCCAGAGTAGAAGAGAATACAATAAAAACCAACGAAGCTATAATTTATTTCCTATTATATTCCCATTAATTTTCCGATCGTTCCTATGGCAGCTATATGATATAGTCGTCTGATTTTGATAAAATTTTATTCGAAATTCAGAAATAATTAAAAACTAACATTCCCAAGATTAGAAGGTAATACTATAAAAAACACCGAAGCTAGAATTTTTTTAACGTTTTTTTTCCGATCCTTCCTATGGGAGCTATAGGATATAGTTGTCCGATCCGGTCGGTTCCGACTTATATACTACCTGCAATAGTAAGAAGGCTTTTGGGAAAGTTTCATCCCGATAGCTTAAAAACTGAGAGACTAGTTTGCGTAGAAACAGACGGACAGACGGACAGACGGACAGACGGACATGGCTAGATCGACTCTTCTAGTGATGCTGATCAAGAATATATATACTTTATGGGGTCGGAAACGTCTCCTTCACTGCGTTGCAAACTTCTGACTGAAATCATAATACCCTCTGCAAGGGTATAAAAATGCTTGAGAGGCGGACTAGTCGCAAAAAAATAGCCGAAATACCGCAAAAAGTAATAAACGAACTTTTATTGATGCGCACTTCCGCAAACAACCGCAAAAGGCCAGACGACAGAACCGCAAACGGAAAGCTATGAGTCCAATGCATAACGTTAAAAATTCATTTCGAGTTATTCGGCGGCACTGAAAATACTCTTATAAACATACGTTCTAATTTAAAGATAGTCACTTTTCATTTCTAACTTATGTTTGTTAGATAACAAAGTTTTAAGTACCCGGTTTTAAAATACCCTATGAGAATATGAGAATAATAATGTACTTTATTGGATTATTTATTGGAGCTAAAATAAGTTTGAAATATAGGCAAACATCGTTTCTTTGGAAACATACCCCATGAGAGCAATTTGAACAAAAACATTTATAAAACACTTTTGGCAATTTCTCTTCATTAACTACATGCCGGGCGAGAACAGTGGTCAAGGGGTCATTCCCTGAAACCCCACTCCAACTCTTCATTTTACACTATATGCATACACGCAGAGAAATAAGGAGATTATTCTAAAAACTAAATCGCTGGGATTTCGGAAACTACAAATGCTAGAAGGCTGGGATTAATCACACATATTCGTGGGCTTCCTACGCAGCGCAAGTTTGTTTTATCCAAGCGCCACGCCCACTCGTACGCCCACAGTCGCGTTAAGGGACTTTTTAAAAAGCCTGGCGCTCACTTCTTTGCAGATTTTGTAAAGGTTTAAATGCCATTTTGTTGTGTTTATTAATACCTATCGAAATGTTTTTGATTTTGGTTTTGATTTTGGTTGATTTGGGACAGAAAGTTATTAATGATAAGGGATGGGAGTCAGCGACGCATTTGACAAGTCGCAACACGGAGAAGATTTACTAGTTAGTCTTGTCTTAAACAGCTGCTGCTCTTATTAATAATATTCAAGGATCACATTGTTTAGGCTCAGATGACACATTCAATTTTTAGCGTCAATTTATTGTGACAATTTTTCATTTGTGTGAGTTTAAAGAAGTGCAAGCGAGTCAGGATTAATATGATATCGCGCCTTTATTATTGATGTTAGTGGTAGGGCAGCCAAAAATATTTGATTCTTTTTCGCGCTCGTTTAAAGTTCCATTAAAGAAAAATTGCTACAATAAATTGACGTTAAAAATTGAATGTGTCATCTGAGCCTTAAGAGATCAGGTTTTCTGTTATGTCAAGAAAGTTTAAATGTAATTTATACGACACGGCTGCTTGAATATTACCGTCTAGCAACGATTACAAGTCATATAATAAGTAAACATAGCCTTCGAATGTTGTCTATAAATAAAGTAAAATTTAAACAGGCATGGAGAAGCGCAAAATGCAACGCCCCGTTAATAATTAATTGCATAATGAACCGCAAATTAAGCCACACACGAGTGATGACAGCAGCAACCACAGCAACCATAGATAATGGCACTAGCAAAACAACAAAAAACTATGTTAACACAGTTGGTTACTCATTGGAGAAATTAATAAGGTAGACCCAAGTCGCTTGTCACAGATCAATTGGAAAAGTTTTATTTTACCTTTAATCGATACTTTGCACATCAATCGTACGCGACACCCATAAACCAAATATTGAATTTCAAGCTGATATTATTTTTCCAGGCATGTCAATGGTGTTTTTGCACTTTCATTGTTTGTGGCAGTCAGGGACCAGTAAAGTTGCGCGGCTAAATAGTTTCTCGGTCCCGCCCCGTTCTTGATTTGGTGAAAGCTTTAATAAAACAAGAGAGAAAAAAATTCAAGAAAAGGTAAAAAAAAGTTGTGAAATTTGCCTCTTAAATTTTTATACCCTTTACTCGTACAGTAAAAGGTATATTGTAATCGTCCAAAAGTATGTAACAGGTAGAAGGACGCATTTGAGACCCTATAAAATATATATATATTCTTGATCAGGATCACTAACCGAGTCGATCTAGCCATGTACGTCCCTCCGTCTGTCTATATGTCTGCCCGTCTGTATGAACGCTGAGATCTCAGAAACTACAAAAGCTAGAAAGTTGGGATTACCCAGATATTCTTGGGCTTCCTACGCAGCACAAGTTTGTTTCAGCCGAGGACCACGCCCCCTCTAACACCTACAATAGCCTGTTTTAAAAGGTGTTTGGCGTTCACATCCTTAAAGATTTCGGAAAAGTTTAAATTCATTTTGTCGCGCCAAACGCGACCAAGTTTGTTCAAATCGAACCATTGATTCAAAAGTAACTAATTTTTAAAGATTTATTGGTCATTATAAAATTGAGACATGAATGTGTGTTTGTAAGTTTCTCCGGCCAATTTTATCGTTAGGGCCTTTTTTTTATAAAACCCACTAGTTTGGCAGGAAATATCTAAAAAAAGAGAAAATTAAAATATACTTACAAAAAAATTGACACCATACAAAAAACGTTTAAGTGCCCATTTCTTAATCAGGGAGATGTACTTTTCCGGAAAGCCAAGGCTGTGTAAACTAGTAATATAGCTTCGGTGCTTTTGTCTACTCTGGAAATATTATTTTTTTTTTAATTTCTGAATATTGGATATATTTCTAAAAAAAAAGGACGAAATTAATGAAAAATGAATTAGAAAAATATTATAGCTTCGTTGAACTTTATCTTGTTGTCTTCTGCTCTGGGATAGAATTTTCTTAATATTTCCGAGTTAAAGTTTTATAGTCATATGTGGACGATCAAAAAATTAATGTCAAAATAGAAAACAGCTATAATTTTGTTTTTTTGCTATACACATACGCAAGTAAGTCCCATTTAAAATTTTTTTGTAATACTTCGCAGATACATTTTTTATTTCAAGAAGATAGATCTTCAAGGGTATATACAGTTGCGGAAACAAAAATAGCACCATTGTGTAGGCAATTCTTATTTGTGCTGTAAAATGGCTATTTTTTGCAGTATTTGCATTCTGTTTATAAGAGTAAGTAGGGTTATATATATTTAGTAACTAAAATAAGGGTGGTTAGGGGAACAATACGGACGGTTTTTATAACTTGGGTTAATTTATCAAAAAAGTAGCAAGATAAAGCGGCATCAAAAATAGCACTTTTAAAGATTTTTGAGTTAAAACTTTAATTTTTTTAAGCTTTTTAGTGTTCTAGTTTTTTTGTTTTATTAAGAATAATTACTTTTAAAAGATTCGAATGAAATGAATAATATAGTTTTCCAATTGTGCTATGAAACTCGCTACACAGAGAAAATTGTCAAATGTTTTAGGTGCAAAATAAGGGGTGAAACATTTTAAAAAGTAAAACGCTTCATACAAATTTTATTTTACTTTGCATTTTTAAATCGTTTTCATTTTTATTTTTAAAACGTTTTTATATAAAAACGGCACCTAAAACGTTTTATAATTTTCTCTGTGTATATTTAGAATAAGAAGGACATTCAAAAAGTTCATTTCTGAAGCTAAGTTACGTTGAATAGCCGAATTCTTAAAAATAATTATTAGTAGTCACCTAAAATAAGATCCCAAAAGGATAACACGAAGTAGGAAAACCACAATGACCCCATAACAGCTAAAATCTCAGGTGCATAAATGCAAATGGGTCCCATTTACGCCGCCTATAAGGTTAATCAATTTTTTTAAATGTTTGTGAGGATACAAGTTGTTAGAACATAAATAAAAATTAGGCGGTTGAAGTCCAAAACCAAAATCTTTCTAGACTGCTAAGCATGGGTCAATTTGAAGAACGTGACTTAAATAAGGTGCACAGCAAGGGGGATTCCCATTTTGTGTTCTGGCGGCTGAAAATTATTGTTGCTTGGATGAAAAAGCCCTACATTTCACTTTAGACAACCAACAAGTATAAAATTGAAGCCCCAATTCACATTTAAAAGAAATAAACAAAGTTGATCTAGTATCATGGTATGGACACGTTTCTCGTACTATGGTGATGGTTCAAAATCATAAAGTAAACCCATAAAGGATAAACATGTTTACGTTGATAACTCAGAAATGATGATGCTATTTTATGCGGAATAAAAAATTCATTTATTGGGTTGGCAAGGAAGTCGTGTCGTTTTTTTTTTAGTAATCGTTTTTAATCGAATTTATTTACGACTAATCGAGCACCAGGGTCACACTTTTTAGTATCATTTAAAAGCTTGTTGTCTTAGGTACTATCGATGAAAATATGGTAATTATTCGATAACATTTGTGGTAAAGATGCCATGAGTGATCGCCAATGTCAGCGCTGCACTATGGGGAATTTGACCACTTTTTTTGGCCAAAATTAATAACTCAAGAACGGAGCAAGATATTTGACTTCTGTTTTCAGCATCGGGTTAAGTTGACCAATATCTTTTATCTGTTAAAAAATAGAGGGCGTGGCACCACCCATTTTTTTTTTTTAGCTTATGCAAATTTCGGAAAATTCTTAGAGTACTAATTAATAAGTAAAAACAAGTTCTGTGACAGTATCAGGCTATATTTATTGGAAAATAGTAGGCGTGGCACGCCTTTATCAAGGTAAAACAGTATTAAGGCACTGTGCACTGTGCAGTATTAAGGCAGAATGTAATATAAAACCCATCTAAAGCATTTGGTGGCCCTATAACGAAAGGAAGTTAATAATGTATAATTAGACATATATTTTTCCTACAAACCTCTTAGAAAAAGTCCTGCTCTTCTTTTTCCAACTCAAGATTGTATTCATATTCTAAGTCTAAAACATTAACATTAAACAAAGGAACTCTTCCACATTTGGGTCAATCGGTAGCAAAATTTTTTACTTGCTTGGTTTACAATATCGCTGAACCACTCCTGATATCGCATCTTTAATAAAACTAAACACAGCATTCTCCTTTGCGACTTTTCCCTTTGCTTCGTACCACTTTCCAAACAAATCTTCATTTGCCAAATTGAGGTTATGTCCTAAAAATGGAAATTTCTCGCAAAATCGTAAAAAGTGATATTTTTAATAACATTTATTTGAACAAGAATTTAATACTCTACAAAATGCAATACATCTCGTGGATGGACTCTTCTGGACTCACTTTAAATCCCTATTGGAACATGAGACTTTATCCAAAATATGCATTTGCAAGGCTACTTACATTTTTGCTCTATTAAGGGGACAACACGATTTTTTTCTACAAACGACGTTCACAAACACATAATACAAACCACACAGATTGGAATTCATTTCAAAAATTGTACTAATAATGTTTAGTTTTTCACTTTCGTCCACTTAAAGTTAGCAAAGAAAACTTAATATTGCAGGCGCCTGTGCTTTGCAAATGTAACAGCTGTGTTTATCAGCTGATTCCTTTGTTGTGGCGCCCTCTATCAAAATTTCCGTTATGCAACACTGAAGATTTGTCTCTTGTGAATGCATTACACTAAAACTTTTTTGACTTTCAGAAAATGGGTTTTGGCCAAAAAAAGTGGTCAAATTCCCCATAGCGCGCTGGTCTGCCAAATTCAGGCTTGGAGATTTTTGAGTTAAAGACGCCCCACGTTCTGGTCGACCATCGGCCGTTTTTGACGAAGAAATTCAGGCTTTGCTGGATGAAGACCGGCGTTATTCAACGCGGGAGATGTCAGAGAAGCTCAGTGTGTCGCATACAACGGTTGAAATCCATTTGGAGAAACTTGGCTACGTAAACAAGCTCGATGTTTGGGTTCCGCATAACTTAAAGGAAATTCACCTAACTAAGCGGATCAATATCTGCCATTCTCTGCTGCAACGGATTAAAAACGATCCTTTTTTGAAGCGGATCATTACTGGCGGCGAAAAGTGGGTTGTTTACAATAATGTCCAACGAAAAAGATCATGGAGCAAGAAAGATGAGCCAACCCAAGCCACATCAAAGGCCGATATCCATCAGAGGAAAGTTATGCTTTCTGTTTGGTGGAATTGGAAGGGTGTAGTGCACTTTGAGCAGGTGGGACGGAATGAAACCATCAATTCAGATGTGTACTGTCGCCAGCTATCCAATTTGGCGGAAAAAATTAAAGAAAAGGAGCCGACACTAGCTAATCGCAAGGGTATAGTCTTTCACCATGACAACGCTAGGCCCCACACATCTTTGGTCACTCGGCAAAAATTAACGGAGCTAAATTGGGAAGTGCTACCACATCTACCTTATAGTCCGGACTTAGCACCTTCAGATTACCATTTGTTTCGCTCTCTTCAAAACTCTGAATGGTAAAAACTTTGATTCAGATGGGGCTGTCGAAAAACACTTGTCTCGATTCTTTGCTGGAAAAGACCAAAAGTTCTTCGAGCGCGGAATTATGCAGCTGCCCGAGAGATGGTCATTAATGGTCGAACAAAACGGCCAATACATAATTGATTAATTATAAGTCCTGATATAAATAAATCATCTTTGAAAATATTGAAAAAAAAAACGACATGTTTTTCATGCCAACCCAATATTTTCAAAGCTTTGCCACGATTATAATCTAAAAAAAATCAGAATGAGAGTCCTCTAACGTTTCGAGACGATTAAGCTAAACGATATATAATGGATTTTACAGGCCCCATAACTAAAACCCATCGAAAATCCTTTCAGATATCTTAAAAAACAAAACAGCAAAACGAAAGGAAAAAAAACCCTTGAGCTTTTTTGAAAAAGTCACAGAACAATTTCCCCGAGGAAAGTTTCCAAAGTCTAGTGACGTCCAATCCGGCTCGTTTTTGTTTTTGTTGCTGCAGCCAAAGCTTTAGAACAACATTTTTTCCCCCTAAGATATATGTATATAATTAAATATTCCAACAAACAATATTTTTAAATCTCAATTTTTTAAGTTTTTTAACCTTTTCCAAAAATACTGCTATTTTAGTTGCCACCTAATCTTGTAACATTTTAGATAAATGTACCTAAGGTTTAAAAACCATGCGCATTGTGGTCGTAACCACCCTTATTTTAGTTACTAGATATGTAACCCTACTAAATCATAAGTATTTAAAAAAATGGCCATTTTATAGCACAAATAAGAATGCCCAATCAATGGTGCTATTTTTGTTGCCGCAGCTGTATACTTCGGTTGCCCAAAGGAAGCTTCCTTTCTTGTTTGCTTTAAAAAAAAGGAAAGTGAAAAAAAAAATCGCAAGAAATTAAGTCAATCGGATTGCTAACACTTTTCAAACAATGGGTTTTTTTTTCAATTTTTTGTAAAACTTTTGGAAGACTTTTTTAAAGCATTTGCTTGTTCAGAGAACAAACCACCAACAAACCGAGACTTTAATTATGGCACTCGTTATGTTCTATCTGCTGTATAAATGTATCTCCTTTAGCCCACCAACATTAACATCGAAACAATGGCGTTGTGTGTGATTAAAGTGACTGCTCCCTCAAGTGACAGGCCTCGACTTTAAATTGCAGCGACATCATTAAAGCCTCTCATTACGGGGACATATGTGGATGCTGCTGCAGCCACGTCGCCACTCAAATTAAGTCGGCAAAAGGCACTGTCAAAGCGCATTTCATATGCATAAGGGACCTCCCTGCCTCACCCATCACCTTGCAGTGTTTAACGTAGTCATGACTGCGGTTGGCCCACTTTTTGGGATTTCTTGGGGCCACGGGACAAATTTACGAACTCGAGGACATCTAACTCCTTAATAGTAAGTTCGCAAAAGCGCAAAGCCTACATATGTGATTTATTGGAAAATAAACAAGAAAGGAAGCTAGCTTCGGCAAGCCGAAGCTTATATACCCTTGCAGATCATTCTATTAATTTACAAATCGCAAAAATGTTAAATTTCTTATTATTTCACATTAATTTTTTGATCGTTTCTATGGCAGCCATATGATATAGTAGTTCGATCTTTTTAAAATTAAAATCGAAATTCGGAAATATTTAAAAATAGTCATTTCCCAGAGTAGAAGGGAATGTAATAAAAATCGACAAAGCTATAATTTTTTTCCTATTAATTTCCATTTAATTTTTCGACCATTCCAGCTATATGATATAGTGATCCGATTTTTTAAATATTTAATTCGAAATTCTAAAATATATAAAAAATAACATTCCCAAGATTAGAAGGTTTTATTTGAAAAAACACCGAAGCTAGAATTTTTTTTAACGTTTTTTTTCTGATCCTTTCTATGGGAGCTATAGGATATAGTTGTCCGATCCGGTCGGTTCCGACTTATATACTACCTGCAAAAGTAAGAAGACTTTTGGGAAAGTTTCCTCCCGATAGCTTAAAAACTGAGAGAAACAGAAACTGAGAGGAACAGAAACAGACAGACGGACAGATGGACAGACGGACAGACGGACAGACGGACAGACGGACATGGCTAGATCGACTCGTCTAGTGATGCTGATTAAGAATATATATACTTTATGGGGTCGGAAACGTCTCCTTCACTGCGTTGCAAACTTTTGACTGAAATCATTATACTTTCTGCAAGGGTCATCATCACTTTTTGTCATAAAAATGTGCGTGTGGAAATCAATGAGCTATACAAAGTGCCACTTGTTCAGTATGATGAACATTTTATGCTTACTTGAGTGCCCAAAAACTATGCAACATTAATTTAATTGGAAAAAAATATTATTAGATGTGTTTTAGGTAATAGGAAATCTTTTAGAAGTTTGTCATTAACTAAAAATTTGTGTAATACATTAATTCATTAAAAAACAAGAGAGAACGTTATAGTCGGGTGCCCCGACTATCAAATACCCGTTACTCAGGTAACGGGAGTGCGAGGGAGATGGAGATAGAAACTTTGATCACGCATAACTTTTTAACGAATGGTCCGATTTGAAAACAATAAAACTGCATTTTTACTTTTCCGAAATATTTACATTTTTAAAATCGTATATAAGCGATTGTGGGCGTTTGAGGGGCGTGGCACTTTTTTAAAACAAATTTGCGCTGCGTAGGAACTCCTAGAATCTGCATGCAAAATGCCAATCTTCTAGCTTTTATAGTTTCCGAGATCTCAGCGTTCATACAGACAGACAGACGGACAGACAGACAGACGGACAGACAGACAGACGGACAGACGGACAGACAGACGGACAGACGGACATGGCTAGATCGACTCGGCTAGTGACCCTGATCAAGAATATATATACTTTATAGGGTCGGAAACGCTTTCTTCTAGCTGTTACATACTTTTGCACGAATACAATATACCCTTTTACTCTACGAGTAACGGATATAACAAGAGAGAATGGTATAGTCGAGTGCCTCGACTATCAAATACCCGTTACTCAGCTAAATGAGTGTGAGAGAGATGGAGATTTGCAAGCAGCAAAGCAGGCAGTCGGTTGAAGTAACTCCATCTATCGGGAAATGCATTATTTGTTCATTTCTTTTTAATAAGTGGTCCGATTTGTAAAATTGGTCTACATTTTGGTGTATGTATTACTAAACCAAACAAAATTGCATTTACAATTTTTATACCCGTTACTCGTAGAGTAAAAGGGTATATTGTATTCGTGCAAAAGTATGTAACAGCTAGAAGGAAGCGTTTCCGACCCCATAAAGTATATATATTCTTGATCAGGATCACTAGCCGAGTCGATCTAGCCATGTCCGTCTGTCCGTCTGTCCGTCTGTCTGTCCGTCTGTCTGTCTGTATGAACGCTGAGATCTCGGAAACTATAAAAGCTAGAAGGTTGAGATTTCACACACATATTCTTGGGCTTCCTACGCAGCGCAAGTTTGTTTCATCGAGGTGCCACGCCCCCCCTAACGCCCACAATCGCCATAAACGATTTTTAAATGTGTCTGGAGGCCACATCTTTTAAGATTTTAAAAATATATAAACGCAATTTTATAGTGTTTATTAATACCTATCGAAATGTAGAAGACATTTTTCAAATCGGACCATTCATTAAAAAGTTATACGCAATCAAAATTGTTTATATATCTATCTCCCTCGCACTCCCTTTAGCCCCAATAGATAGTCGGGACACCAACCCGAGTACAGCGTTCGCACTCCCTTTAGCTGAGTGACGGGTATTAGATAGTCGGGACACCAACCCGACTATAGCGTTCTCTCTTGTTTAATCTGTGAAGATGTAAAGATGTGGACACATTTATAAGACGGTTAACGCGATTTTGGGCGTTAGAGGGGAGGAAACTTGCGCTGCGCAGAATTTCCAAGAATCTGCATGGTTAATCCCAACCTTCCAGTTTTTATAGTTTCCGAGATCTCAGTGTTTATACAGACGGAGAGACGGACGAACGGACACAGCTAGATTATTTTCATGAGGTTTCTCCATATAAGCGAAAGGGACAAAACCTCATTCACCCCTCACATTTTTTCCCTCTCGAATTGCGAAATACATGGGGGTGACACAAAAAGTGAGGGGTGAATGAGGGTTTTAGATGGTTTTCAAAGGAATTTGCATTTTCCCTACACCATTGCCTGCTAGAAGGAACAGGATTTCCAACACTTTCTGCTTAAAGGAACAGGATTTCTAACACTCTAGGAACCACCTTCTCACTTTCCCGATGGGTATATATACTTTATAGGGTCGGAAACCCTTCCTTAAACATCTTATTATTGCTTGCTTGCTTCTGGCTTGCTTACACCAGTTAATCAGGTTTTGTTTGTTTTCGAGACCAGAAAAGTGCATCCTAGTAAGCTTTGTGAAATCAGATGGCCCTTAGTATCTTGTTTTACACGACAGCCTTTTACTATTTGACATTCGTAATGCCAAACACAATTAGCTGGCAGTTTGTTAACAATTTTGCGGCGCTTAAAGTGAACGAAATGTAGTGCTAGCATAATTCTGTTGGGCTTGCAGCATTTTTAATCAACTTTTCACCCATGTGTGTGAGCGCGAATCATTATCAGTGGCGTCAACTAACATGTACCAGTCGCCAATAAAAACAAAAAATGTTCAAACCAAAAAATTAAGTGGGAACCACATTTTTGAAGCTCGCGGTTGATGGCTGAATTTGGCACTGACACAAGCACAAAAGCCGCATTCAAGGCCGTTGAAGGGGAAAGTGGGCGGATGTTCGGCAGAAGGTCAAAGGGAAACTCATGAGCGTGGGACCTTTTGTTGGCCGCGCCATTTAAGCGAATTCAAATCGAGTTGCCAGCTCTTGTTGACACTGCCATCGTCACAGGCATCGGCGTTATCGACATCAACATCATCATCATCTGATGCATCCCATAGAGCTCAACTCTTCAGCTGTCATCTATTGACAGGAGTGCACAGGCCCATATTGGAAAATAGGGCAGCATTATACTTCAATTTGTCCATGCCTCTAATGAAGATTTTCTGCGCAATGGCCGCGAAAGAAATTACGATAATTGGTCCAACTGTCCTTTCGTTGGGCGTTTTAGAAAATCTGTAGTTGATGATTTTACATAGGAGCCGTAATATTTAAAAACAAGATCGTACTCTATAGTCGAGTGCCTCGACTATCAAATACCCATTTCTCAGCTAAGCGAAAGCGAGCAAAACAACCGCCTGAAACTGCGCCAACTAGCAGCTATTTCTTTATTTGCTAAAACCTTTTTCATGACTTACTTTGTTGGGTATTAATAGAAAAATCAATTTCTTAAATGTTTGGACTGAAAATTAGTTTGATTTTAACAATAAAAAAAACAAAAAATTTTTTTAATTATTTTCAGATATTGTTTACAAAAATAATTTTTTTTACAAACATTTAATTTTTTTTTTTGAATTTTTAAAAATTAATCCGTTAAAAAAAAAAACAAAACAAAAAACCACTTTCAAAAATTTATTTTTGTCGGAATAAATTGGGTTTGTTCATAAATTTTGACTTTGCCGGTTTGTAAGTACGCCTCTGCCACGCCCACTTCCTGCCTCACTTATTTTAAAGGTAGGTCAATTATCTATCATATACAGTTTACGTCATTCGATTATCTCTATTGGTTCAAAAGTTATGATTTATTACCAAAAAAAAGTCAAAAGGCGCCACTGTGCGTCTCTTTCAAGCTTGCATATCACGATCTTCTTCGCACTCCCTTTAGCGGAGTAACGGGTATCTGATAGTCGAAACACTCGACTTAGAGCTTTGTCTTGCTTTTTATATATTAACTATAACAAGAAAGGAAGCTAGCTTCGGCCAGCCGAAGCTTATATACCCTTGCAGATCATTCCTATTAATTTACAAATCGCAAAAATATTAAATTTCCTATTATTTCTCTTATTTCCGATCCGATCGTTCCTATGGCAGCTATATGATATAGTAGTTCGATTTTGATAAAATTAAAATCGAAATTCGGAAATATTTAAAAAGAGTCATTTCCCAGAGTAGAAGTGAATACAATAAAAACCAACGGAGCAATAATTTATTTCCTATTATATTCCCATTAATTTTCCGATCGATCCTATGGCAGCTATATGATATAGTCGTCCGATTTTGATAAAATTTTTTTCGAAATTCATAATTAATTAAAAACTAATATTCCCAAGATTAGAAGGTAATACTTCAAAAAACACCGAAGCTAGAATTTTTTTAACGTTTTTTTTTCCGATCCTTCCTATGGGAGCTATAGGATATAGTTGTCCGATCCGGTCGGTTCCGACTTATATACTACCTGCAATAGAAAGAAGACTTTTGGGAAAGTTTCATCCCGATAGCTTAAAAACTGAGAGACTAGTTTGCGTAGAAACAGACAGACGGACAGACGGACAGACGGACGGACAGACGGACGGACAGACGGACATGGCTAGATCGACTCGTCTAGTGATGCTGATCAAGAATATATATACTTTATGGGGTCGGAAACGTCTCCTTCACTGCGTTGCAAACTTCTGACTGAAATCATAATACCCTCTGCAAGGGTATAAAAATAGTTAGTTAACTACAATAGTAACTCTTATGTTGCGTAAGATCGTCCAAAACAAAAACTACTCAAAAACTTGATATGAAAACAAGAGAGAACGCTATAGTCGGGTGCCCCGACAATCAGATACCCGTTACTCAGGTAAAGGGTGTGCGAGGGAGATGGAGATAGAAACTTTGAACACGCATAACTTTTTAACGAATGGTCCGATTTGAAAAATTTCTTCTACATTTCGATAGGTATTGATAAACACAATAAAACTGAATTTTTACTTTTCCGAAATATTGAAATTTTTAAAATCGTATATAAGCGATTGTGGGCGTTAGAGGGGGCGTGGCACCTTTTTGAAACAAACTTGCGCTGCGTAGGAACTCCTAGAATTTGCAGGCAAAATGCCAATCTTCTAGCTTTTATAGTTTCCGAGATCTCAGCGTTCATACAGACAGACGGACGGACAGACGGACAGACAGACGGACAGACGGACATGGCTAGATCGACTCGGCTAGTGATCCTGATCAAGAATATATATACTTTATGGGTTCGGAAACGCTTCCTTCTAGCTGTTACATACTTTTGCACGAATACAATATACCCTTTTACTCTACGAGTAACGGGTATAACAAGAAAGAAAGCTAGCTTCGGCCAGCCGAAGCTTATATACCCTTGCAGATAAAAGAAATACCTTTTTAAGTTGTCAGAAATTAAAACGCCTACTACCTGCAAAGTTACAATTAATTTTCTTATATTTGTTTGATTATTCGTATGGGAGACTTAAGATATAGTGGTCCGATCCGGCTCGCTCCGACATGTACTACCTGCAATAGAAAGAAGACTTTTGGGATAGAAACGGACAGACGGACAGACGGACAGACGGACAGACGGACATGGCTAGATGGACTCGGCCATTGGTGCTGATCAAGAATATATATACTTTATGTGGTCGGAAACGTCTCCTTCACTGCGTTACAGCATCTGACTGAAATTATAATACCCCCTGCAAGGGTATAAAAATGTTGTTACTTTTTTTTTATATGAATTTTTATGTTTTGCACCACTTTTTGTTAGGTTGTATAGTGGGCCTTAAGTTGACTACAGGACGATGGGTAGGGACTAATTTACTATTAAATTGGTAAATTTTACCAATCGATTGTGTGTAGAATTTGAAGAACCGCTGCATTATATCTGCTTTGGAACGATTTTTTCCCCAAGAGAACGGATATGGCTTAAGGAAATTAAATGGTATTTCTTAAGCAAAAGCTTGTTCCCCTCCCAAAAGTGGCCGGTCAATGGATTTTAAGCAAATACCATTACACGAATACACGAATGAAATGAGTTATAAATAACCAGCTAACCGTTCCCATTTCTTGTTGCAGCCAATTACTTTGCACTCAACAATAGCGACTTTTTCGAGTTGTTGTTGTCGTGGAGGGGCCACACAGCTTTAGAATGAAATGGAGATGCAAAGCCACTCTGGTCATGGACCAACGACAACAACATCAGCAACAGCAGCCAATGCAACCGCATCTGCAGCAGACACAGCAGCAACATTCACCCAGCGACACTTCAATTGTCGACTGGAAGAGGCGGCTGGGCCTGAGGTCTGGCAGCCGTTTATTGACTGCGAAAGCGGCAACAGTAACAGCAACAGCAACCACGTCCTGCCCACCAGCAACATCCTCATCAACGGCAGCAGCAACACATTCCAGTGTGCCAGGCAGGCATTCGATAGAGCGGAGCAATCGGCTTTCTATAAATGCGATGCGGAGAGTCCATTGTCTGAAAGCTGCACGTTGAGGCTGAAGGCGCGACTGTATCGAGTGCCGTACGAGGCGTATGAGCAATTTCGACTGGCAATCAACGGGGCCCTCAGTGATAATTTGAGTGATATACTTAGAGATAGTTCGAGCTGCGAGGATGAAGGGGATGTACTGCAATGTGATCTGGGCCTGGCCCAGGAACTATTCCTCTGTCATTTGCAGCAGCATCAGAGGGTGCCATTTCGGGAGCTGGAAAGTGGGGAGGAGCCCGCCTTGAACGACAGTCTACTGGAGGCGTATCAAATCCAGCTGGGCAACGAACACGACAGCCTCTGGTCCTTCCTCAACCTAAGCGAGCTAATGGAACCCGGCAACGACACCACGAGCATCGTGAATGCCACCAGCACCAGTTTGGACATGATTCTGTCCAACTACACAGCCCTGACCACAACCACAGTGGCCTCCACTGCAGGAACATTGCCCGATATCGGGGTTACGAAGAGCTTCCTGGACTACAGTCCCAATGGCTACGATTGGCTGTTCCTGTTCGTGGTATTCTTCATCTTTGCGGGGGGCTTGGGCAACATCCTAGTCTGCCTGGCAGTGGCCTTGGACCGAAAGCTTCAGAACGTCACCAACTACTTTCTATTTTCCCTGGCTATAGCTGATCTTCTGGTCAGTCTGTTCGTGATGCCCATGGGGGCCATACCAGCTTTCTTGGGTAAGTGAGATTAAGGCTCAAACGATCCTGAAAAATGATTAGTCACTTAAAGTTGGCTTATAACGTCTATATCTACTGTGAAGATAGCCCAATATTTTGTACACCACCATCTATAAATTACCCTTTTGTATCTGCAAAGACAGTCCCTTTTATCTACATTCCTTTAAAATACATGGCCTTTATTCCGACTTCCCTTAAGCAAACTTTTTATCTTTCACTTGGCTTCTTCGAGTGTACTTCAGCCATTGAGTGGCAATGCAACTCAGCGACTAATGCATTTGCACATGAATTATTTCGACGCCATTTCGTCGTGCCTCTGCTCATCTCCAGCCCTCTTCGCCGCCCCATCCGCCTTGCCCATTGTCATGAGTTGTTAGCCTCGTTGGCTGCTTCCGCTTTGGCTCAACTACTTCTGCAGCAAATGCAGCAGTACTGCACTGGGAAAAGTAAATAAAATTTGTATGTATCAATTGGAAGTATTTGCCACAATTAAATGTTATATTTCCTTCTATATAACAAAAGTTATAAGAAAAACTTTTCAATTACTAAATAATAACTTTTTCCTTTAATCAACTCATAACATTTTTGAGATACTCTTGTGATGCTACTTATTTTATCTGTGCAACCGAAGCGAAAGTGGAAGTAGCTATAAACTACAATGACAAACGCGTGACTCTGCTTGTTGATGTTTGAATAAAAATTTGATATTCCCTTCCACTTATTTTTATACCAATACTCTACAATATAACCGCAAGGTATTCCTTAAGGAAATAAGGAAATACATATTCCCGACCCTTTAAAGGGTATAATTTTCATCAGTATTAACAGTCGAAATAAGATCCAAATAAACATTTGTTGACTTATTGGGAGCTTAAAATGAAAGACTATTGGGCTAGTAAAAGATTAAATATTGATTTTTTGAAATATGGCTTAAATGCCATATTTTTATTTTTTCCCCAGCTTTTATTCTCCAGCTTTGCTTGACAATTTTATATGAAAATATTTTGCGATCAAAAGCTCGACTAATTTGCATATGACACTGAAAACGCCTAAACAAAGTAAAACCCCTAACCTTTTCTTTCTGGCCAGAAATAAATTCAATGTAGCGAAAACAGATCAAACGTTCGCATAAATTAAGCGTGCATTTATCATCATACATGGATCCTATGACTGGAGCCAAACAAACCCTTAGTAAAACTCCACACCCACAGTAAAAATAAATAATGTATAAATATAAATTGATTAAATCCGGCCCAAACACTTTAACAGCTTCGGTGGAAAGTTAAATTGCTCGCACTGCGCAAAGGCCGTTAATGGAATAAACTTTTACAAGAGAGAACGCTATAGTCGGGTGCCCCGACTATCTAATACCCGTTACTCAGCTAAAGGGAGTGCGAAGGAGATGGAAGTATAAAGTCTTGGTTGCGCATAAAAAAACAGTCGCCCTGAATTTTCGAAAATCGCCATACTTTTTAAGCCAAAGGCCGTTCATGGAATCAGCTTTAACAAGAGAGAACGCTATACCAAAAGCCTTGACCTTTAGTCAAAATATTTATATAAATTGTATTTGTATTTTGTATTTTATTATTACGTGTCATCCTAACGCTACAAGTTTGGAACTTATAAATTAATGCGCTAGTCACAGATAGGTGCAAATATTTACTTATTATATGACTTAAAACTAATTTTATATATAAAAGAAAAAGGCTAATTCCACGTGAAACGTGACAGGCCAATTTGGATCAAATCTCAGAATCAATCGAAACTTTTTTTTTCGATAGAGGATTGAAATTTAAGGATCGGTTTTTATTTTCTTTTTGAACTCTTACCGTTTATTTTTAAAAAATATTTTTGTAAATTAGCTCCGATTTTTCAGTTATGCAGCACTTGAGACTCGTTTGAGTTATTTTAATATTTGGTATGCAACTTTGCGGGACATCTAAATATCTTTCAGAAAAATATTTTTAAAAATTTTTAATTTTAAAATTAAGTATTTTTTAAGAGAATTTAAATTTAAAAAAATTCTGTAAATTGGAGTTTTTCAAATAGATACGAAGGTTCTTTTTCGAAAATTATTTTATGGAGATAAATTAAGTTACGCATCTTTATCCATTCATTAAGGTCGACATTAAATATTTTTTGTGAAAATCCCGAGACATGATTTCTTGGTGGTAGGTTGAATATGTACCTTGCTATGCAATTGAATACCACCTTAATTTTGTTTTGGCTGATCGTGTCACAATTTGAAAAAACTTCTATTCCATAGAAAAGCACTGGAGCAATACATGTTTTGGCTATCATTAAACGTATATGAGTGGGCAGGCAATTTTTGGTTACGGATAATGTTCTTATTATGCCATATGTTTTTCCCACAGCCTTTGTTATGTGATCCTGTTGAAAGTGAAACCTAAGTTTATGGCTGTTTCAACATATTCAAGTGGCGCGTTATTTATGCTCAGAGGCTGTAAATTATTAAGAGCTATTTTCCTTTTACTTATGATAAGACATTTAGATTTTAATGGGTTGATCCCAAGTCCATTGTTGCCGGCCCACTCATTTACACGTGCAAGATCTCTGTTACAAACATCTATACACTCATTTATTCTGTTTATTGAACGACTCACATACATTTGAACATCATCCGCATACAAGTGGACATTGCATTCAGACAGCGCATTGGGAAGGGCATTAACATATAAGGAAAACAATAAGGGACCAAGAACACACCCTTGGGGTACACCACGATTCACATTTTCAAACGTAGAAGTGACGCTAGACAGTACAACGGATTGACGACGATTTTGTAGGTACGAAGACACAAGTTTGACAGAAGCTTTAGAAAACATGAACATGTTACGTAACTTGGCACAAAGAACATTATAGTTTACAGTATCGAAGGCTTTACTATAGTCCAGTAAAACTAAGAGTGTAATATTATTGTCGTCTATTCCCTTAGATCATCTGCAATTTTTAAAATAGCTGAGGTGCAGCTTCTGTTTTTCCTAAATTGAATAAAAAGAAGAAAATGAAACAGATCGGGAGTTTGGCCGGTCAGTGTTGTTGCTGGTTCCCGTTTATCAACTTTTTTTTCTGTCCTTTATTTAAACACATGGATGACGTCATGATGTTCGTAGACTGATAAAAAAACGTAATAAATCCAAAAATTTCATATTCATTATACCCTTGCAGAGGGTATTATAATTTCAGTCAGATATTGTAACGCAGTGAAGGAGACGTTTCCGACCACATAAAGTATATATATTCTTGATCGGCACCAATAGCCGAGTCCATCTAGCCATGTCCGTCTGTCCGTTTCTATGCGAACTAGTCTCTCAGTTTTAAAGCTATCGCAATGAAACTTTCCCAAAAGTCTTCTTTCTATTGCAGGTAGTACATATGTCGGAGCGAGCCGGACCGGACCACTATATTTTAAGGCTCTAATACGAATAATCAAACAAATATAAGAAAATTCATTGTAACTTTGCAGGAAGTAAGGCGTTTTGATTTCTGACAACTTAAAAAGGTATTTCTTTTATCTGCAAGGGTATACAAGCTTCGGCTGGCCGAAGCTAGATTCCTTTCTTGTTTTAAGTATTTTTTGGTATGCTTGAATGAATGAATTGCGATTTTTTTTAATTTTAAATATGAAAATATTACATTTAACATTTATAGTTCATTTAAATATTTTTAACTTTGATTATGATACGACCGTAAGATCTAGATCAGCCAAATTTTTCACAGTATGGCCTAACCGCCCACTAAGATCCGACATGGCTCCAACATCAATATTTGGTACAAAAAATCAAGAGAGAACGCTATAGTCGGGTTGGTGTCCCGACTATCTAATACCCGTCACTCAGCTAAAGGGGTGCGAGGGAGATGGATATATAAAATTTTTTTAATTGCGCATAACTATTTAATGAATAGTCCGATTTGAAAAATGTCTTCTACATTTCGATAGGTATAAATATACACAACAAAATTACATTTATACTTTTCGGAAATCTTTAAAGGTATGGGCGCCAGACACATATTTAAATCGTTAGTGGGCGATTGTGGGCGTTAGAGGGGGCGTGGCGCTCGGCTGAAATAAACTTGCGCTGGGATGAAGCCCAAGAATATGTGTGGGAAATCTCTTTTGTAGTTTCCGATATCTCAGCGTTCATACAGACGGACAGACGGACATGGCTAGATCGACTCCTCTAGTGATGCTGATCAAGAATATATATACTTTATGGGGTCGGAAATATCTCCTTCACTGCCCTGCAAACTTCTGACTGAAATCATAATACCCTCTGCAAGGGTATAAATATGAGCATAGGTCGACCTACGGCAGGTCTAGAATTTTTTATTTCATGTATTTTGTTGTTGGATATGCGAAATTTTCACCTGCCACAGCTGCCACTTGCGACACCTACCAAGACTGGTGAATACACGTATTGAGTATATTGTCAGCTACAGGTCGGCAAACTTGTAGCAGGCCTGCAGCGCATTCTTTATTTTCCTTTCTTTTTTAATGCAATACTTTCATATGATATTCTTTCGGGAAAAGTTCTGCAGTTATTTTTGAAATTCAATTACAAAACAATCATGGCTGACCGCCAAATTCTTTTTGCACATAAAATCTTCAGAAATCGCGTTCCATCGAGGATAATTTTTTATCGAATATCGTGGGCATACATCACGTGCTTTAAAATCTGTTTCATTTATTTTCCGCTAAAACCAGCGGGTTTTTAGAGAATAAGTTTTCTGTCTTGAGCTTCTTAATGCACCAATAAAGTCCCCAGAATTAAATTAAATTAATTATTATAAAGGGATTCCTACGAACTGACAAACATACAGGCCAAAATTGTTTAATTCTGAAAAGTCCTCAAAAATCGGGTTTCTGGAATAAGTTTTGAAAGAAGGGAAAGTAGGGATATTAACAAATGAAGTGTCATTCGACGGGTATTTTTAGCTCTGTGTGCAATCCTTTTAGTTTTTATACCCGTTTCTCGTAGAGAAAAAGGGTATATTGTATTCGTGCAAAAGTATGTAACAGCTAGATGGAAGCGTTTCCGACCCTATAAAGTATATATATTCTTGATCATGGTCACTAGCCGAGTCGATATAGCCATGTTCTTCTGTCCTTCTCTCCGTCTGTCCGTCTCTCCGTCTGTCCGTCTGTCCGTCTGTCTGTCTGTCCGTATGAACGCTGAGCTCTCGGAAACACCAAAAGCTAGAAGGTTGAGATTTCTCACACATATTCTTGGGCTTCCTACGCAGCGCAAGTTTATTTCAAAAAGGTGCCACGCCCCCTCTAACGCCCACAATCGCCCACTAACGATTTTAAAATGTGTCTGGCGCCCACACCTTTAAAGATTTAAAGATTTCAGCGCTTACTTATTTTGACACATTTAATGCTCATTCGCATTTCCATGACTAAGGAAAAAGGCTGTTATTCCACTTATGTTTTTTTGCGTGAGTGCTGTGTTGAGAAGTCGACGAAAACTGTAAACTAAATGTAACTAAAAGGCTTAAGTGTGGTTTTAGCTGCAGCGGCAAAAATAACAAAAACAACGACCCTTGCCACAATTAATCCGAGAATGGGCCCGTCAGAGGTCTTAAGTTTATTTTACTTTAAACATCGGCTATTGTTCATTCAAGGCAGTCGGGCTTTCCCACACTCAATGCACTTATATATTTTTTCGACAAGTAAAAAGAGATTTTTAAAGCCTTAAAAAAAATTCCGATTAACCTTCTCTCTCTTTAAATCCTATACAAAATATGGTTTTCAGAAGTATGCTACATCAAACAAAAACACCTCTTAACGAGGTACAAAACTAGTGACGATCGCACCTTCAACATACAAAAGTTCTGATATCAACATTTGTGACGAAAAATGATTACACTCGTCATTAAATACACTTTCTAACATTTTCTAATTCGCTTTTCTAATAAGCTTTAGTAGTACAGAAATAACGACCTTCCCAAATTTCGCTATTTATAGCTGTTTTCCCGCTAAACTAGCGAGTTTTTCAAAAAGTGGTAGAACTAATGTTTCTTATATCTAGCTGTTTAACACCATATAAAATTTCCAGGACTTGAAACCAACGTTTTGGGACAGACACACAAGCGCACAAACTGACAAACAGAATTAAATTTTCATTTTTGGAAGAAGAAGAAAATCTTATTTTGGCTATAACTTTTGAACGGAGCATCGGATTTTATCATATGGCCCCTAATTCGACGGGTATTTTCAATAGGAAAACATTGCGTGGGGGCATTTATCCCCACCGGCCCCAACAGCTTCAAAATTCGAAAGTTTCACTTTTTTACTTTCTCTGCTCTCTCTCCCAAGCCAATCGATTTTCTTTAAGTCTTGGTATGCAATCCTGTTAGTTTTTGCGATACCTTTCGATTGGTGTATCACTCATTATGATCGGACCATCACAGCAGATTTTCAATTCTGCGGCTATATATAGTAGTAGCCTTCGCACACTCTCCTGGTGCGCTTCGTCACTACATGGACTGCCGTCCATAGTGATATCGAAATACTGCAATGTTAAAAATTTTTCTATCCAAGGAAGGGAACATTTTTGCACACTTTAACATCTACATATGAAATATAAGGTTGGGGTGGGGGCGGAGTGTAAGTCTTCCAATTATAGAGAAGAAAACTATTTACAAAAAATTATATATAAAATCAACAATTTAATAGCGAAGATTGCCCCAATAAAAAGTTGTTTTACCTACAAATAAAGTAGTTTATGTTTTAAATAATAGTTTACGCGAAAAATTTTTACTTCAACAATGTAAGTTGTTTTTTTTTTAAATTTCTTTTTATAACTCGTTTTATTTTTATTCGGAACTCGGAGCGAGCCGGATCGGACCACTATATCTTAAGGCTCCCATACGAATAATCAAACAAATATAAGAAAATTCATTGTAACTTTGCAGGAAGTTGGCGTTTTGATTTCTGACAACTTAAAAAGGTATTTCTTTTATCTGCAAGGGTATATAAGCTTCGGCTGGCCGAAGCTAGCTTCCTTTCTTGTTTTAATTTTAAATAAGTAGCAAATATAAAGGTATGTTTAATTTTCAATTTTAATTTCTGCAGGCGAAGCTGCGGGCTACCGACCCTGCTAGTTTCTTAATAAAATTGGACAAATATTACAAAAATTATTAAAAATAAACACAACATTCTAAGTACGTGAATATTATTAAATATAATAGTTAATACCTTTGTTTACAATATTAAATACTTCCATTATTATCATAATCTTCTTTAAAATAGTTTTTATTTTTTGTTTCGAATCCTCACTCGTTAAAGCCTAGTACTCAGTTCGGCTAAGAGTTTTACTAGTCGAAAAATATTAATCTTTTAGTGTGGCCGAAGTTTTTGTAGTTCATCCGTAATGCATGTAGCATGGTCATACTGGGTTTGTTGACAAACAGCAAACATCAACTGGCGCCAATTTTAAAATATTACAAAATGTTGAGCCGACTTGGGTCGCAAGAGTCAAATTCGCTGTTGGCATGGCGATATGTATTGCCGCAAATCCTACAGGCACTTTTCCATTGGTTTTCGGGGTTTTCCTTCCATTTATAATGTGTTATTGGCACACCGCTTCTGCACAAACACAGCCAAAGATCAAATTTTCTATTCTTTGGGCCGCGGCTAAAGGCGTTCATCGGAATTCATTCGCTAAATCTGGTATTTTTTCGGTATTTCCTTACTATTTCCTTAGCTCAACTGAGTACCGAGGTGGGAAAAAGTCCCAGCTAAAGGCGTTAGCTACCTATTTGCCTCTCGCTTACTCCTATGCTTAGCTAGCAGTTTTAGTCGTACTGAGTACTAGGCTTAACACTGCAAAACCAATAAATTGTTTTCCTCTATGTTTAACGATATTATTGAGGAGCACAGCTGGATCAAAACAATAATAACAGCTGATTAAAAAAGTTTGAGCTATTTTGAGACAGTGTTGGCACACTTTTAAGCAGGCCATCCATCCACAGTCGAGTTTGCTCGACGAACATTTTCGCGAACACAGGCAAGATAGAATCGTTTCTATCTTTGTCTAACAATTTTATATGAAATTTGAACGCGAACACTATCACCAACGATAAACACATGAACTTGTTCGCCGAACAAATTCGACTGTGGATAGCCTGCTTTAGCGATAATTTTAGCTTTTAATTTGTTATTTATGGCCTACGGGGGCAACCACTGTGCGTTTGAATGAAACGGTCCCAAAAAACTGTTTGAAATGCTCAATAAAAACGGTCTTTTCTTGACAGTTCTGTCTTTCCTTTACCTTGCACCCTTAAAATATTTAAGGCAATTTGGGGAAGAAGGGGGCTCAAATAGTAAAATAGTATGTAGCGGCCAAACGGCTCGTTTAAATTGCGCGCCGTGTTTATCCGGTTATTCCACTACATTGTTCGGCTCATTAGATCATTCATTAGAGGCTTAGAAAGGGACAAATGTATATACATGTACTGAGATTTGTTTGGATAAGATGGCATGGTCACTTAGAATTTAGACGTTAAATTTAAACTTTATAAGTCAAATAACTTTAACTGGTTAAATCATTAAGGCTGAATGCTGTAAAATTAATAGTGTGTCTTGCCATGAAATCAGCCGTTTTTAAAATGTTTTGGGCTGTTCAAAGTACACATGTAATTGTTTTTAATTTTATCATATCCGGCATTAATTTTTAGAAATTTTGAATTTTTAGTAGGCAACTGAGTAATTAGCCCTTTAAAATAAATTTTGTATTGTTCTTATTGTTTTATAGCACCTAATTAGCCGCAAAAGGTTTGACAATTCAACCAAAAAGCATCAAATCAATTTTTATTATTTGTCCCATTTTATAGTAGCTCTAATGATCTCAAAAGTACAATTTTGCTCATTGCTCATCGGTCCAGGTAGTACCGTTTGGAGGTATTTTTAAATACCAAAAAAATTATTAAAAGTGCCCACCCAGTGGCGGAAATTTGCCTTCGAGAATCGATTCCGACCGCCATATTTCGAAGCCGGAATGCATTCGGTTTCATACCACAACACTGTTTACGATTCCATAAGGTTGGCCGCGTTTTCCGCTAGTATACCTTCAAAATCGCATACTTCGAATCGAGAAAGTAGGCGATAGCCGAGCACACTTCGTGCTGCATTACCGTCCTATATACTGTTGCATATAGGGTGGTAATCTATTTTCTTTACTGAGTGGCATACCAAGTATATGAGGCTGTAATGCAAGTGCATTACTGAATAGGATACCCGGTTTATAGTTTTGTAATGCACCCGTTTTACTGACTGCTTTACCCTGTGTATAGGGTTGTAATGCAAATGCTTTACAAACTGGTATACCACGAAATAGAGGTTTATTTAGAGCCAAATAGAGGATTGTGTTTTTCAACTAAAAATTATATTTTTATTATTTATTTTATTAAGACATCTCACAACAATGTAATGTAGAATCGGCTACATAGTCCGCGTCCTTTTACAGCATCTATATTTAAGAAAAAATGGGAAATTAGTACAATGTACCAACAAAGATAGTTACGTAACTATTAAAATAGTTACGTGTATTTTGTTTTTGCTTTGGGTGTGTGTCTTTGCTAATTGTGTGTATTTTGTTGTTGTGGAATAACTATTTACTTAGTAGAATTGACAATTTTGCTGGTTGGGGCCAGTTTGAAAATTTTTACAGTTGATTTTACCAAGTTTTTTTTTTGTGTGTAGGCAATTTATTAAGAATGTTTAGTTGTACTTACAATATAATACATCAAAACTTCCACTATATTTCACCAAATAAAACGTCCGATTCTGCCAAGTTCCAAAACTCAAGTGACGCGGGGCAAGAAAAAAGCGCGTAGAAAAAGACAAGACAAAAAATTACACAAACAACATGCCGTGGAAGCCAAAACTTGCGTAAGTAAGGAATCATAGAAACGTGCAACAGAAAAAAATTATACGACCCGAACGATTCCCGAAGTATCGATGGAAAGGGAGAGCGAGAAACGAAAACAATGCCCCATTACAATCCTACGTTCCAGAAGCTGGAGAAACGATCGATTACGAATATACCTTCTCGATTTCCTTCCCAATTTCGGCCGAATGCGGAAACCACTGGGGCATCGGCTTTTAGAATTTTGCTCATTAATTGCTCATTGCAGCTGACATATATCTGTCTTGCTCGCGCCTACCGAAAATCGTATAGGCTGAGAAAAAATTGCTCTAATGAATGAGCCGAACAATGTAGTGGAATAACCGCATTACTGAAAGTTCCTTAAGGAGGCCATCCACAGTCGAATTTGCTCGGCGTTGGTGGTAGTGTTCGCGTTCAAATTTCATAGAAATTTGTTCGACGATTTGTTCGACAAAGATAGAAACTATTCTATCTTGCCAGAGGGCTGCATTAAAAATTTGAGCTTTAAGCGCTATCAGTTCAAGAAATTACGAACCAATTTCCGTTAATGTCAAATTTGTGAAAATAGTCTCATTCTGTTCGGGACACTTTATTGAACATTGGTCGCTCGCGAGATTTTTTGAAAAAAACCCTAATCGAAGACAACCGGTAAAGTACATCTCCATGATTAAGAAATGGGCACTTATAATTTTTTGTATGGTGTCAATTTTTTTAAGTGTAAAAAAGGTTTTTGGCCCCTTTTTATTTTCTATCTTGAGTTCTGATAACCTGATTTGGGTCATCTTATACTCATTTTACAGGTAATAGAATCTTCTTTACTTTTCTTATTCACAGCATTGAGTTCCAGACATTAGTTTAGAAGCTATACCTCGTCAAAGTTAAAAAAGTGGAAAAAAATTGAAAAGCTCTGACATAAATGGCTTCGTTAAAAATACACTCCTGAAAACCGAAAATAGTTTTATAACTTCTACTTAAAGATACAACTTTAAACAAACTAATAAGACCATCAGCTCAAATATCAACCAAGGGTTCCATTTTATATAGATTTTTCAAGTTTGGAAAAAAGGGTATTAAAGCTCTGTTAAGGCCCTGTTGTCTCAGTTAACAGCTGTAAAATTCATTTGCTGGTGGATTCTAATGATTAGACATCGGATTATATGCAAAATCATATTTTTAACGGCTTGTCGAAATCAAATTTCGGTTGGACTGAAATTCGTTTCACGTTAAAATAATAAGATTAAGCCCATGTTGTTTTTGCATATTCGACATATCTTGCATATCAAGAACATATCCAACATATTTTACGACATATTATCAAAGCAGGCTTTTGTCAGAATGTTTAAATATTCAAAAAATCATTTCAAAGAGCGTTTGTTGTGAAGAGTTGATTAAAAAATATGCCGAAAACTCAAAAAAAAGGAGATCGTCTTAAGGAATGGTTAAAAGACATTAACGAGTCTGCCATTACAGTCATTGACGACAGTCTATACTGCAAGTCCTGCCAAAAACATGTAAGAAATGTAAATATATTAAATTCTATTCTATCTTATAATTTAATGTCCTAGATTGGTAGTGATCGTAAGTCGCAACTTATACAACACATAAGAACAGAATTACATAAGCAAAAGCCAAATAGTATAACATCTAGAAACGAACAAGAAACTCCTTTTTTTCCGATCTGTGTGAACCCATGATAGCAGTTAACCTACCATTTAATTCAATTAACAACAACATTTTTAGAACTTTTTTACACAAATACACAAATCAAAACATACCAGACGAAAGTACCATACGCAAAAACTATCTAGACAGAAGTTTTCAAAAAGCCCTCCAAGAAATTAAAAATAAAATAGGGAATAACGCGATTTGGATATCAGTAGACAGGACGTTATATAGCAAATTTAATAACTGGATCACTGGATGAGAAGAAGTCAACGCGTCCATATTTGATTGCTTGCCGTCAAATAGAAAAAGTCAACAACAACGAATAGCAGAAACTATTCGAGGACATTTCCCAAAAGTCAACAAATACATATCGGACGTTAAAAAAATATTTCTGAAATCTCCCCACCGTTGCGCCCAATACAAATTGATGCTAGATATTGAATTACCGCCGGAGCCAATAATAACGAGATGGGGAATTTGCATGCTTTTATGCTACAAACTTTAATGGAATCAGTCGTGTAGGTTATTCTTATTTATTGACAGTAACTATTTACTAAATATATTTGTAGGTTGTAAATTCTCTAGAAAGCGACGATGCTCAAGCTATTCAAAATGTTCAGGAGCAACTAAAGGACTTAACTGTAAAAAGGGAACTGCTAACTATTCAAAATTACTTTTGCACCATGCCGTCAATAATTGAAAATTTAGAAAAAGGGTCCAATTCTCTGAAGCAAAATATGGTTCTGCTGAGCAAAGCTCAAGAAATGATAAATGACGTGCCAGAAAGCTTGGGAGATATATTAAAGAAAAAATTAAAGGATGTACTATTGAAAAGCCCGGACTTTAAAACGATTAAAAAACTGAATGACTCAATTAACAGCATAGATGGAATGAATTCGATTGACGATTTAAGCCTGGACAATATCTATAAATATAAATATGCTCCATTGACGTCGTGCGATGTTGAAAGAAGCTTTTCCGCATTTAAGCTTTTACTCACAGACAAAAGAACAAAATTAACTGTTGAAAATATAGAAAAAATTTTGGTCACATATTGTAAACAAAATTACAACTAAAATGTACTTAAACATCCTAACTATTGCTAAGCGTGATCCCCAAAGCACTTAATACACTCATATTAAATACGTATTTTTTTCTGGTTTTTTTGGTGTATTGGCGAATATATAAATTTGTTGCGTGTGGTTTTCAACAATTTTTTTTTGTTCAAAACCAATTTCAACCGAATTGGGGCTTTGCACTCCCAATTTCCCTGTGGATCGGCTAATGTGGCGGGTACAGTTTTCAAAAATTATATTGATTGGTCCACCTCTTTAAATTATAGAAATAAGCAGTAGTTTAATGAAAATGTTCAAAAACTAACACGATTTTTGAAACCGATTTTCTTAAGATACGGTGGTGCGATTGTAGCTATTTTTTATGTATACCCTTTCTGTCAACTACAGAAATACATTTTCAAAATATTTACCATTAAGCTCGAAATATATGTGCCTGTAAGAGACAGAAACATATTCTGCATATTCTCGACATATTTTGCATATTCGACATATTTTGCATATTCCATTTCATTAAAAAATGCATATTTGCGATATGTCGTCTTCATTCGAATACCAATTTAATATAATGCCTAAATCCAAAATTTGGCGGTATTTGAAGCAAATATGAAGAAAAACATATAATCCGATGTCTACTAATGATCAGAAGCTTGTTTTTTTTTTGTCAAAGTACCATCTACCAGAATAAGTTGTAAAACTGATTTCGGTTTTTAGGCGTGTATTTTTAATTATCGGATTTATGCCTGCCAAACTTGAATTTTTCCCGTTTTTTAGACTTTGACGAGATATAGCTTCTAAACTAATGACTGGAACTCAATGTTGTATATAAGAAAGTTAAAGGGTAGCATAATCCAATTGTTGAAAAAAGGACAGATTTCCGGAGGGGGGTTGTTTCATTTTTTTTCCGGATAAAGCCGTTATAAAAAGGACAGATCTGTCCGGAAAAAGGACAAAATGGCAGCACTGCTCCGAGTTTCCAAGATTTGTTCCGCTATAAGGCTTTCCTAATTCTCTTGCAAAAAGAGAAAAGTACGAGGAATCGGCCATTCGGAAATTCAAGTCTGTCGCCGAGAATATCTCTTCCAAACTGTGATGACGAGAATACATTTATGTACATCACCTTCACTGTCATTCGATCATGATTGCGAATTTGGTTAGAGGTGATATCGCGTCAGCTCGAATATATGCATGAAATTTTCATAAGACATTCGGAAATTTTCCAAGAACACTGGTGGGTTTTTGATCATATCGACAATGTCCTTTGCGAACCTGCCTTTTCTGTTTCGATCCTTGAGATAGGGATTAACCCAGTACTTGCGTTTGATTCTTTGGTTTTTTCTTTTTTTTTTTTCAACAACGCGATAGCCTTGTTATTAATTGCAAGTTCCAGTAATAATACACTAACATTAAGACAGTATATAAGTTGCCATCGAGATTATTGCGCTTAAAATGTTTCTAAATACGTACCACTCATCATCCATTTTAAAAGAATACAAATGGTTTTTTCCTTTTAAAGCCTAGTACTCAGTACGACGAAAACTGCTAGCTAAGCATAGGAGTAAGCGAGAGGCAAATAGGTAGCTAACGCCTTTAGCTGGGACTTTTTCCCACCTCGGTACTCAGTTGAGCTAAGGAAATAATAAGGAAATACCAAAAAAATACCAGATTTAGCGGATGAATTCCGATGAACGCCTTTAGCCGCGGCCCAAAGAATAGAAAATTTGATCTTTGGCTGTGTTTGTGCAGAAGCGGTGTGCCAATAACACATTAATAAATGGAAGGAAAACACCGAAAACCACTGGAAAAATACCTGCAGCAGTTTGCGGCAATACATATTGCCATGCCAACAGCAAATTTAAATCTTGCGACCCAAGTCGGCTCAACATTTTGTAATATTTTAAAATTGGCGCCAGTTGATGTTTGCTGCTTGTCAACAAACCGAGTTGATTAAGAGTAAGACCATGCTACATGCATTGCTGATGAACTCCGAAAACTTCGGCCACACTAAAAGATTAATATTTTTCGACTAGTAAAACTCTTAGCCGAACTGAGTACTAGGCTTAAGGGTCGTTTTCTCGTCCGTACTTTAGTTTGCCTGCCGGGACAACGGGGCGATAAACCAAAAATCGTTTACTCGTCCTTATGTTAGCGCAGGTAGCGGCAAATTTTGTCTCGGTACTTCATCCACCGTGCCAAATTTTTCGGTTGGATTGTGCGCAGGTGTTGCCAGACATTCGAGAGTTGTCAATCTGGTTCCACTCTTCCAATTTATTTTACAATGAATTCCCGAGCAATTTATCTTCAAACTCTGTGGGATATCGTCGAATTGTCTGAAGTGCGAACCTATCGGCGCAGATATCAAGTCCAGAGAAATTACTTCGAACATTACAGTGATGAAGAATTTGTTAAAAGGTTTCGCTTGTGTAAAAGCACGGCACTATTTGTTTTGCAAAAAATTGTTTTGCGACTTGAATCTAAAGTAAAGAAGTAAGAGCATTCATTTGGTTTAACTAATTCCATATAATCAAAAACCATTATTACAGGGAAACGACAATACAGCCATGGGTTAAGCTTCTAATAGCTCTTAGATTATACGCACTGTAGTGGCGGCTTACGCCAGTCTTGGCGGCAAAGAGTTCCGCTAAATCCTTCCAAGCCTGTTCCTTTTGTTTTCAGGTGACGGCGTCAGACTTCTTGTTTTCTAATATGTTTTTGTTCTCCAAAACCAGTTCTACAAGGATGGTCTCCTGTTCATCGGTATAATTTTTACCGCGAAACTTCTTTTGTGCCGACATTGTTTTTTTTATTAGTTTGAAATGTTGTTTATATCAGCAGCTGTTAGTCAGGTGTGTCCCTGAAAACTCTAACAACCAAAAAGCAACCTCAAAGCAATTGTTGGGTTCCTAGAAATTTTTTTGGGTTGCTTTCAAATGTATATACATTTTCATCGACGTTTTTGTTGATACATAACAAATGCATCCAATAGTTCCGGGAATTCCAAACTTCGTAAAAAAAATGCAATTTTGAAGAGGAAATTCGATCCGCTCTTTGCTCTAGTTTTATAAATAGAGCACACAGATGACTTTCTAGAATCGGAATTATTTTCCACAAAGTTTTGCATACGACTTGTCTTGAGATTGAAATATCAAAGTCCTTTCCAATGACTTTTTGAAATGAGCCGACACCTAAGAATCTAAGTGCAGCAGCTAGTTGCAGGATTGGCGGAATCGAATTTTTGGGAATATCTTCTTGAATCAAGTTAAAAATAAAGACGAATGCATTTTTGTCAATGCGGTAGTTGTAACGAAAACTCTAAAATGACAAGCATGTATTTATGTACCACAAATATAAGCAATACTCACGCTTCATCAGAGGTTGAAAGCGGGATTAGATCTATCTCTTAGGCGGCTACGGTTTACTTTCTCCAGCATCAAAGCCCTCCTCCTTTCAGCATTTAAGGCTATTATTCCCGCTGCAGGCATTGAAGGTTCTATTCACAGTAAGTACAGTTTTATTTGAGAAAAAGGAATCCTCTTTTTCTAAATTTATTTATCATCCAGATGTAGGATCTATTTTTCTTATCAAGAACCTGACATTTGAGTTGCTAAAAACAACCGCTTCAAATGTCGGTGTCCCCGAAAAAATTGAGGTTTAAGTTTGCTTTTTGACACGCACTTGTATGAAAAACAACATGAAGCTTACTCAGTTTTATCCGATACATTTGAATTTCTTTTGATCAGCATTTTAAATTAAGCTACTGAACGCGTAATCCAAAGTTAACTCTTCTGATGTGGGGTTGCCACCTAGTCTCAAATTAGTGCTCCTTTTATTTGGAGTTTTAAATGACGGACGAGAAAACGAAAACCGATTTGCCACCGGGATAAATTTATCCTTCCATTAGCTAGAGAAAACGGACCTAAATTTGGCAGGGCATGTAATACTACGTTTCAGAATGATAACAGGAAATGTAAACAGTCTTGAAATAAGAAAAATTCAATTTTAAAAATTCATACTGAGGTTTAAAGAGGCCTTAAGGCTAAAAAAATCACCTAACAAAACGACGGAAAAACTGTCGCGTGCGACATGTAGCGTGTGACAGTCTCTTCAATGCAAATAAAAAAAAATAACTACTCAATATTTTTTAACCAAACAAAATACATTTTTAAGAAGAAAGAATAAGGAACACTATTAAATTAACTGCATTAAAATTCCTTAACGTTTCGCTGCAATCGAAAGTTGTGCTGGTAGGCTTGGTTTTTTATATATGTATCTTAAAAACGAATAATGGCCCAAAGTCGGCCATAGCTCATATTATAGTGCTAATCAAGAGCTTAAATTTAAGCCTTGTGTCAAAAGAAAAGAAGTCCTGGGAAGCGTGCGATATCAGAAAATTGCCCATATATTCTTGATCATCACCAATAGCCAAACCCATCTAGCCATGTCCGCCTGCTCGTCAATACGTTTCAATGCGAGCTACACAAAAAAAAAAATAAGTAAAATCAACTATTTAATAGTGAAAACTGCACCAACCCATACAAAATAGAAAATAGTAAATAACCTGCAAATTAGTATTTAACCCGAAAAAATTTTTGTTTTTTGAAATTTATTTTTTTTAACTATTTTTATTTTTAATTTAATTTATTATATTAATTTATATGAAAGTTATTTATAGACACTTACATTTCTCAGATAGCTAAACTTACAAATCAATTTGTTATGCATTTTACTGGTTGACTATACATTTTGACTTAGAAGTGGATTAACTAAATAATCCGTTTTGGTATCCAACAGAGAAAAGAGCACCGCAACTACAAGTACACCGCACAAACACAATGTATTTTCCTACAAACCTACAAAAAGGTCAAACAAAAAAAAAATCAACCGTGGGTCAAAAAAAAATGACCTTATTGATTGATTATTCGCATAATCATCTCCTGGGGCTTTAAAGATTTCCACAAATAAAGCACAAAATAAAAATAACAACTTTTTTGGTTGAAAATTGTAGGAGAACTTAATATGTTAATCATCCACTTACTCATTTTATCGAGAGTCCTGGAAGTTCTTTGGAGCCAAATTTTAAATAATCCTTTTTTGGAGCACTTCTTCTCTAATACCCACTCTTTTCCATAATTATACCCGTTACTCGTAGAGTAAAAGGGTATATTGTATTCGTGCAAAAGTATGTAACAGCTAGAAGGAAGCGTTTCCGACCCCATAAAGTATATATATTCTTGATCAGGATCACTAGCCGAGTCGATCTAGCCATGTCCGTCTGTCCGTCTGTCCGTCTGTCTGTCTGTCCGTCTGTCCGTATGAACGCTGAGATCTCGGAAACTATAAAAGCTAGAAGATTGGCATTTTGCATACAGATTCTAGGAGTTCCTACGCAGCGCAAGTTTGTTTCAAAAAGGTGCCACGCCCCCTCTAACGCCCACAATCGCTTATATACGATTTTAAAAATTTCAATATTTCGGAAAAGTAAAAATGCAGTTTTATTGTGTTTATCAATACCTATCGAAATGTAGAAGAAATTTTTCAAATTGGACCATTCGTTAAAAAGTTATTCGTGTTCAAAGTTTCTATCTCCATCTCCCTCGCACTCCCTTTACCTGAGTAACGGGTATCTGATTGTCGGGGCACCCGACTATAGCGTTCTCTCTTGTTTTAAGTCTTATGGTTTGGGCTGGGGGAACATGACGAAAATCGACTTCTAGTTTGTTTTACCAATACTCGATACAGCTTGAAAGAAGAAGCCCGCCATTCACAACGCGCTGACAATCCTCACCCAGGGCTGCAACAAATTACTGGTTTCTTGTACGGCGTTGCCAGATCCTAAAAGAATTGTAACGTCGGTTCCCCACAAACTAACAGTTTTGTTCTTAGATTTATTCTCGTCCTTTCCTCGTAGTGTAGAAACACATGCCAATGTAGAGTTTAAGGCTAAAGCCTAGTACTCACCTCAATCAAAAAGGCAACGAAACGAAAATTCCTATACAAAATTGACAGCTGAAAAATTTCACGACAAAAATATTTTAACACCTTTTCGTCGGAGAGTACTCAATTTGTTAGATTCGTCTCCAAAAAGTGTTTGAAATTTTTCCTTCTGTCAATATTTGTGGAACGTGTGGATCTTGTTTTTTTTCTCCAGTTTAAATTATATAATACAATTTTTTTATGGTATTGTATAGTTCCGGAAACTATATTACATCCGATTTCATAAATTATTAGACTATTTTGAATTACTATTCTCCTTGGCTAGCACTTCTTAAGATAGATCGAATGTTTCATAGACTACTCAGTTTTTTCACTTTGTATAAATATGAGGAACGTGTGGAACGAATGTTTTTGAAAGATGAAATAAACAAATTCATTTATTTTGACTGCGAAGTTGTGAAACGAAACTTTCAAAAATGAATAGAGGTCCTCAAAGAAAGAGGCGCCTGGAGTCTTTTTCTCGCGAAGAAAAGAGATGCCTAATCAGCCAGGTTCGTCAGCATCCGGTTCTTTGGGATCTCACCCACAAGAAGCATTTAGATGTGAATGCTGTGAAGAATGCGTGGAATTCTATTGCTACCAGCTTGGATAAACCACGTAAGCTTATCGTTAAATTATTGATAATAAAATTACCATTATAAAATGGTTACTATAACGCAGTGACTACTTGCAAGACGGCTTGGGCCTCTCTTCGCGATAGCTTCCGATATCAAAAGAAAACATCTTCTTCAAAGCATTTCAAGAGCGGAAGCGATGGAGGTGTACCAATTCCAAGTCCCTCCTTTAATGATTTCTCGGAAATAAGCTGGGAATTTGCGAAAGACATGTCCTTTTTGCCAGATCTTTCAACCCAAAGAAAGTAAGACACTTTTATTTCTTTTCCATATTAATAACTCTTATATATATTTGCACCTAAGAACTTTTAAAACTTCATTTGAAGTTGGAGATCGCGATTTGGATTTCGCAGAAAATCCTTATGACCATCCGTGCTCAAATTCAGAAAGCTTATCGCCATTACAATGTGATGACTCTTTTGTGGACGATTTTCCATCAACTAGTGGTCAGGTTACAGCTCAAGATTCTGAGGATGTGTACTCATATGTAAGAAAGTCAAATATTTAGGGAATCCAGAGTGAATGTAGCTTATAATTTTAGAAGAAGAAACTACCAAAGAACCACGGCAAGTCCAAGGAGGCAGAAAAATTAAGCAACAGCATTGACGAATTTTTGAAGACGCAGCAAACACTAATTGAGCAGCCAACATCAATCCACAATGGGGCATTTCAGTACTGGGACAGTATTTTGAACACCATGTCGTCAGAGGCTGCGCAAGCTGCGAAATTTGCTATGACCGATTTGTTGTAAAAAATGGCTTCCGAGGACTTTAAAAAAAAACAAGAGAGAACGCTATAGTCGGGTGCCCCGACAATCAGATACCCGTTACTCAGGTAAAGGGAGTGCGAGGGAGATGGAGATAGAAACTTTGAACACTGCATAACTTTTTTAACGAATGGTCCGATTTGAAAAATTTCTTCTACATTTCGATAGGTATTGATAAACACAATAAAACTGCATTTTACTTTTCCGAAATATTGAAATTTTTAAAATCGTATATAAGCGATTGTGGGCGTTAGAGGAGGCGTGGCACCCTTTTGAAACAAACTTGCGCTGCGTAGGAACTCCAAGAATCTTCATGCCAAATACCAATCTTCTAGCTTTTATAGTTTCCGAGATCTCAGCGTTCATACGGACAGACGGACAGACAGACAGACAGACAGACAGACAGACAGACAGACAGACAGACAGACGGACAGACGGACAGACGGACATGGCTAGATCGACTCGGCTAGTGATCCTGATCAAGAATATATATACTTTATGGGGTCGGAAACGCTTCCTTCTCCCTGTTACATACTTTTGCACGAATACAATATACCCTTTTACTCTACGAGTAACGGGTATAACAAATATAAATAAATTGGAAAAATGTTATAGATATTTATGTGTACTTTATTACATTTGCAAGTTTTTAGCACGGAATAGAGACTATTCCCAAGGAAGTTTAGCTGCTTCGGAGTTTACAAAGTCTTTTAGTGTGTTTCTTATATATTTTGGATAGTCAAGATGACTATCTTGACCTCGATTTACTGGCGTTGACACTACCACTACCTCCGCGTCTATTCTATTAGAGTACTCCTTGGGATCCTCGCGAAGCATATAATTTTGAAGCAAGCAACATGCCGTAACAATTTTTTGAGCTCTTTCCGGATGACAAAGAAGTGTTCGTTGAACTGCCATCCATTTAGCACTGAGTATTACAAATGCATTTTCAATACACCTTCGAGCTCTGCTTAAACGATAGTTAAATTTTAGTTCTTCTTCTGACAAGCTGCGACCTTTATAAGGCTTCATTATGCGTTTGCACAATGGAAATGCATCATCTCCAATCAGAAAATATGGTATTGGTACCCCATTTATGGGCTTATCTTCAGGAAATTCCAAGCAATCTGCTAATACAGCCTTGCCAAAATCCGAATGGGAGAACACATGCATATCCCCTTCACTACCGTAGGCACCAATTTCCAAAAAAGTAAATTTATAGTCTGCGTCACAAACCGCCATTATAACTAATGAATGAAAACCCTAAAATTAAATGGAACAAATTAAATATCATTTCACTTTTAAATACTTCACATACTTTGTAGTTGTAAAAAGCACTACCACAGTTGTGTGGTGCTTTTATTGCCACACCCAAAAAAAAAACCAAAAGTTTACATTTAATGAGCGTTGTATTAAAAGTATACTGATGGTAGTATGAAAGTGTAAGTATTAAATTAACACTAATTAGTTTAAACTGTAAACTGTGTAGTGTAAGTGCTACACCAAAGAGTATAAGGCGTAAACCTTTAGTGTAATTTGTAAACTAATTATATTCGACTACTTAGTTTATTATTTACACTTGTAGTTTCAAAAAAAACCTTTGTAGTATAAAGAAAGTGTAGTTTCAACGTACTACAAAATAGTTTCATGCCTACACTTTATAGTTTCAAGGTTACACTAATTATTATAAGAGTGACAATCTGTAGCATACATTTTATACTGACCGAAAAATTATTTTTTATGGTGTGAAACTAGGACGATAGCGATTATTTGTACATATACCTTGGTGTAAAACCAGGACAAAAGCGAGTATAGGAACACAAAAAGTGATACCACATTTTGCGTTTTTTGACGCGTTTGTGATTATTATGATGATTTATCTGTGTGAGTTTGGTCCTGCGTTCCTGGGAAATTCGTGCCGAGTCAAGATGTAAGTAAAATATTTATTTTAAAATAAAAAGTGCAATATTTCATTTTCCTTATTGGCAAATTTTGATTGCTCTGTGTAAAATCAATTCTATTGCTCAAAGTAAAATGTTTGTATAAACATAGAGGTTGTGTAAAAAACCATCCCCTTGCTTACAGGGAAACAAGTGCTTTGCGCATGCGAAGGAGTTCCAAACATATATGTATGTATGTGTTGCGCAAAATACTTGTTTCCATGGAAACGGGTTGAAATGGGAAAAGTGCGCTGTGTTTATCTACACTTAGAAGCATTGTGCGTAAATGTATGTATTTTCATGGAAACAAGTATTTTGCGCAATACAAACATATATACAAACAAATTAATAATATTAGTGTTTTTCAAGGTCCCCCTGTTAAATGTTATAATAAGAATACTGTAACCTATGTAATATTAAAATTATTTTAATTTATGAATATTTATCAAATAATAATAAAATAATATTTTGAATAATAATAAAAAAAAAAACATTATACAACGAGATTTTATTGGGATTTTATTGGGATTAAATTGTATACCACAAAAAACTAAATAGTATAAATTGTATACTACAGGTAGCGGGGAAATCGTTTAGGTATTATACGAAATAGTTTCAAATGTACACTAACAATCTTGATAAATAGTTTAATAAGTATACTACAGCACACGAACTTAGTATAATATGTACACAAAATAGTATAAAACTGAGACCACATAGCGTAGCGTGTACACTAAATAGTATACAAAATAAACTACCAGCCTAATTTTCAGTACACTGAGTGAGTATAAAGTGTATACTCGTTAGTTTAATCTTGACAACTTCCAAAAGTTTCATTTTAACACTTTCGAAGTCATTAGGTTAATACTCAGCGTATCGAGAAATTTTTGACACTCAATAGTTTACTTTTAATGTACAAATAGTTTAGTTTCTATGGTCTTTTTTTTTGGGTGCACATGCTTTCCATCAATGGCCCCAACACAATTTGGAAAATTCCACTTTTCGAAGTATTTATCCGCATAGCTCTGCATATTGTCCTTACTCCATCTTGGGACCTCGTTTTTTAACATCACACAAAAAGCAGAACACACGTTATCTATAATTACACCTATTCGCTGCTTGCTCACCCGATAAACTGATCCCACATGTCGTTGAATATCCCCAGATGCAAGATATCTAATAAAGAAATAATTGGTTATACCTTTTTTAAATTATGTTAAAATACATTTAACTCAAGAACAATAGCCAATTTAGCTTTTGGTGGTATTGCGTCTGACCGCGTATCCCGCTTTGGCAGCAAATGAATTTCCAGAAGTCCAAAGAGCTTGTTAAAAATAGTTAAACTCATATGAAAATTTTCCATGAAGACTTCCGGGTTCTGTACCATATTTTCAAACTATTAAGTATGACAGGAATCAATGGACAATTAACACGAACCATTTAAGATACTTACATCTCTGGCAAACCTTCCGCGTTCTGGTCTTTGACGCAAATACGGATTAACCCAATGCTTACGGCGCTGAGATCTAGTTGACTCCTCCTGTACCACATTGAAGGCTATAGCCGCCACGATAACGGCATTACGCCTTAAAATAGCATTTCGGCGATGAACAGCCTACTTTGACAATTTAAATAAATTTTACGTTCCACATGCCCTAAATAATAGACATTTCGGTCCAAAAAATTTCGTTCCCTTTTTGATTGAGGTGAGGCTTTACTTTTAATTTAAGGTGAGCGAAAACAAGAGCCTAAACATATACGCTATAATAAAGCCTGAATCTATTGTTGAAGGTATTCGACCTCAGCTGTATTTGCCTATTCGTCCGCCACTTGAGCTTGTCCATCACTTCATGGGAGCACCACATTGCGTATGCTTAATAAAACACTGACAACATCCTCACACTTTGTTCGTCTGTGTGTGACATTGACAAGCATATAAAACTAAATACGACATGATATTCATCCCCAATGCCAAAGTCCAACCCCTGTTTCTCTGCCATTGTTTGCCGAAAAGGACCCTCATGTGTATGTCTCTGGACGAAGAGCATGTAAAGGCCCAACACCCCCAAACCCGACACTCAAACATCCAACACCCAACGCATTTAAGCGCAATTTGTACTAATTAATACTGAATTCGATTCCCGGCAGAGCAGCAATTGAGTTTTGGTAGTGATTTTCCCATTGAAAGCTTGAGCCCGTTGGAATGACAGCCGTCTATTGATGTCAAGGTGAATGGGTCAGTTGAGTGTTAAGCAATTAACCCACAAAGCGAAATAAATCCGAATTTAAGTGACACATAACAAAAGCACCACATGTTTAATGGATTGGGGAAATAAAAACCGAAGATGTTTATTATTTTTACATAAAAAATACATTTCTGTTTTTTCTACGCTAAGGACCGCTTTCTCGAGTCCCTGTCAAAGTCCGTAATAGCTATCTGTTATCTGGTCTTTAGACCAGATAAACTTTTCGTAAAAGCAAGTCGGTTTTCTCGAATCCTTTAATTGTGATTTCGTTTCTTCCTCATAATTGGCATTGGAATATCAGCTGTCATTTTATCAAGCCGAAAACGCTTAACAGTGAGTCCGAGTCCCTGCCTAAGTTAGCTCTCACATTAGTGCTCGAGAAAGCCAAAATCTGTTCGAAAAATGTTAGTTGGTACTCGAGAAATAGGCACTAAATCCGTTTTAAACGATTAGGATCACACGACTGTATTTATAGTTTCTTATAGTTTAGTACTTACTGTAAATATCATAATGGTAAAGGCAATGATATTTAATCTAAGAGGCCTTCAATCGATTGCACCAAGCTTTCATAAATTTGTACACTTTGTTTTTCAGGATATTGGCCACTTGGCTTCACTTGGTGCAACATTTATGTGACCTGTGATGTGCTGGCCTGTTCATCTAGCATCCTGCACATGTGCTTCATAAGTTTGGGACGCTATCTGGGAATTCGGAATCCTTTGGGCTCGAGGCATCGGTCTACGAAACGATTGGCTGGTATTAAGATAGCCATTGTTTGGGTGATGGCCATGATGGTATCCAGCTCGATAACAGTGCTGGGTAAAATAGAGTTAGTTGGTAAATTTAATGGTATTAACACTTTTATTTACCATTTCCCCAGGTCTGGTCAACGAAAAGAACATTATGCCCGAGCCCAACGTCTGTGTAATCAACAACCGCGCCTTCTTCGTTTTTGGATCTCTAGTGGCTTTCTATATCCCCATGCTGATGATGGTCACCACATACGCTCTGACTATTCCCCTTCTTCGAAAGAAAGCACGTTTTGCCGCCGAGCATCCAGAAAGTGAACTCTTTCGCAGGTAAGATTTCGTACTAATAGGATCCTTTCTCTATCTGAACGAGTTATCGTGCAAAGTTAAAAAATTATTTTTAAAAAATCGGACCATATAGCTGCCATAGGAACAACCGGAAAGCTGCAAAAAGAAGCAAAAAAATCGCTGTCCAAGAAGGAACATTTAGTTTAACCTTTCTTTAAGTCTTGTCCACTTAACCAAATATCACGTACTTATCTCAGCAACGGGCGGCTTCTTTAATTTTGAACACAACGAACCGAAGCAATAGAAAAGAAAACAAGAGAGAACGCTATAGTCGGGTTGGTGTCCCGACTATCTAATACCCATCACTCAGCTAAAGGGGGTGACCCTGATCAAGAATATATATACTTTATAGGGTCGGAAACGCTTCCTTCTAGCTGTTACATACTTTTGCACGAATACAATATACTTCACGAGTAACGGGTATAAAAATATGAATAAACAAAAACCTAACTTAAACTCAAACAAAATGCTATTGCGCCGAACGCCGCCGCCGCCGCCGCCGCCGCGCCGATATTTTCGTGATTCGGCGGCGGCGCCTTAAAAAAGACAAAAATCGGGGGCGGCGGCGGCGTGGCTCTGCGGCGTAAATGTCTAGTGGAAACCTGCCTTAAACGATTTTAAAAGGTGTCTGCAAAGATTTTATTCTCTTTATCATTGCTTCACAATCATTCTTTGGGTGGCCACCAAATTTCCGTTCTCAGCTTCCGGGCTTATATAAGTTTTCGCTGCCCCCTTTAAATAGCTATTTCTGCCACTGATTGGCTGCCATAGGTCAACCGAAACTCGACCAAGCGCAGCAAATTAGCGTTAACTCAATCATCCACCAATACATCTAGACATCTGTGCACTCAGAAGTCGAGGTACATATATAAAACGATTACACTAGTTTACAGCCAAAATATATAAACACTGGGACCCATTTTTTTCGTTTACTATTGGGTCACTAATCACGATGAAAAAAATAAAAAAAATGTCCAAAGAATCGTTTTGGAGATATTTGAAAAAGCTAGATTTTGGACCACTTGTTTTATTAAATGTAACAGTTCTCAAAAACCGATGATCCAAAAAATTTTTAACTGGCAACTTTCGAAAGTAAATAGATGCACCTTTCCGAAAAGGTATGGCGCTTTGTGATCGGACCGAAATTGATGGACATATAGCGTCTGAAAGTTTCAAAAAAGTTTCATTTTTGGCTTTTTTTTTTCATAGCTAGTTTTTGATAATTTTTTAATAATATTAATAAATATTTTTAAATTATTTTGAGTATGCAGATCTAAAGGGCCGTTAGTCCCAAAAAGTTGAGGCCGAATATTGGCAAATCGGGAGAACATTCTAGGAGATATGCATACTTTAGTAAAATGACTCAAAGTCATCACAAGTCAGCAGTGGTACCAAAAATGTTTTTCAGGGGAAGTCGCCGGTTTTGCGATTTCCAATTTCGAGAAACGATCAAAATAGTGTCATGTAATGTATGTATACTTGATTCAAAGACATTTAATTTATTTAAAAAAAAAATCGAGAAAGAAAATCTTTTGATTTTTTCGACAAAAATATCGTTTTCGGTAAACACCTAGCCCCGTTAAGAATCATCCGAAGCACAAAAATGTTATGGATGGTCGCTTTAAGAGGTGTATTTCTTATTTTTTAAGTACTTAACATTTTAAAACCAGTATGTCTCTTAAAATGCACTTCCTTAACAGTCATTTCGACTTCTTTCCATTGAACTTGGGAGCAGAAAGTGATGAACAGGGTGAACGATTTCATCAGGATATGGCATCGTTTGAAAGGCGTTACGAAGGTTTCTGGGATGAAGGAATGCTAAGCGACTATTGCTGGATGCAAGTACGGGAAGTATCTTCCCATCATGCGCGGAAAAGTTCAAACAATAAAGTCTTCTTCCGAGTCTGAATATTTGTATGTTTTTGAGGGGCTAGGTGTTTACCGAAAACGATATTTTTGTCGAAAAAATCAAAAGATTTTCTTTCTCGATTTTTTTTTTAAATAAATTAAATGTCTTTGAATCAAGTATACATACATTACATGACACTATTTTGAGCGTTTCTCGAAATTGGAAATCGCAAAACCGGCGACTTCCCCTGAAAAACATTTTTGGTACCACGGCTGACTTGTGATGACTTTGAGTCATTTTACTAAAGTATGCATATCTCCTAGAATGTTCTCCCGATTTGCCAATATTCGGCCTCAACTTTTGGGACTAACGGCCCTTTAGATCTGCATACTCAAAATAATTTAAAAATATTTATTAATATTATTAAAAAATTATCAAAAACTAGCTATGAAAAAAAAAAGCCAAAAATGAAACTTTTTTGAAACTTTCAGACGCTATATGTCCATCAATTTCGGTCCGATCACAAAGCGCCATACCTTTTCGGAAAGGTGCATCTATTTACTTTCGAAAGTTGTCAGTTAAAAATTTTTTGGATCATCGGTTTTTGAGAACTGTTACATTTAATAAAACAAGTGGTCCAAAATCTAGCTTTTTCAAATATCTCCAAAACGATTCTTTGGAATTTTTTTTTATTTTTTTTAACGTGATCAGTGACCCAATAGTAAACGAAAAAAATGGGTCCCAGCGTTTATATAGAAAAAAAATCAAAAATTGTAAACTAGTGTTATCGATATAAATCGAAAAATATGCATTTCCTAAAAAAAATCCAATTTCCAAAGAACAACTAATTTTCTGCGAACCTAGAGTTTTATTGGTTAACTTTTTATGGTATTATCTATTTTAGATAATTCCCAAAATAGAAATCCTATTTATAATATACAACAGAATGTACCAGAACAATTTAAAATCGTGTTAGAAATGTCTGATTTCATGGCAATATACACTATTAATTTTACAGTTTTAAATTTAAATTCTAAGTGAACATGTCATCTTATCTAAACAAATCCCAGTTAAGCCGAATTCTTAGGAACAAGTAAAAGTTCTTCTTCTTAAGAATTCGCGGTTTTTGAAGAACTTATTTAAATATCCAACCAAGTAAAAGACCACGGCTTTAGGTAAGTAGAGAATGGTCCACAAATCCCGAACTTTTAATTGTTCCTAAGAATTCGACTCTCTCAAAAAATTGATTTTAATATCGAACCTTTTCTTATACTTGGTTGGATATTAAAACAAGAAAGGAAGCTAACTTCGGCAAGCCGAAGTTTATATACCCTTGCAGTTAAAATAAAAAGTCAAAGAAAGCAATGTACATTTTTATTTTTAACAGTGAACTTAACGCTTTGTTCCGTTTTCTTTAGAGTATTTCAAGGCGCTAATTGTTAACGATATACAGTTTCGGCATTTTGAATAATTTGTAGAAATTTTTAACAATTTTTCAAATAAAACTTTTGATATTGTTGAGCCGAACAAGAAACTGTTTTCACGTTGATCTGTTTTAGCGTTAAGCTGAACCGAAAACTTTTTTATTATTTATTATTATTATTAGCTTTGAACTTAACTCTGAGCACTGAACTGAACACATGAACACTTTGAACTCAACTGAACTGAATACGTTTTGGTTGTCATGATTTCTAATTCTTCAAAATCACCACGCCTACATAAAATTTAAAATAAAAAAATCTTACTATTTTCTATTGTTATTAATAATGTTGATTCTTGGCCTTCCTACGCAGCGCAAGTTTGTTTCAGCGAGGTGCCACGCCCCCCTAACCCCACAATCGCCTTAAACGATTTTAAAATGTGTCTGGCGGGCACTTCTTTTAACATTTTAAATGCGATTTTATAGTGTTTATTAATAGGTACTTATCGAAAGGTAGAAGAAATTTTTCAAATCGGACCATTCCTTAAAAAGTTATGCGCAATCAAAGTTTTATATCTCCATCTCCCTCGCACTCCTAGATGAGTGACAAATATCAAATAGTCGTGACACCCGACTATAGCGTTATCTCTTGTTTATATTTTATTATCTACTTCTAAATGTTGTCATTTTGTTTTATATTTTGTTCGTATCGTTTTAATTCAAGCTGTTATTATTCAAATAACAACATTGACATTTTGGTCTAAAATTTGTTCCAACTGAAAAATATACATTTTCAGGCTGGGTGGGCGCTTCACCATAAGGCCTCAGCATAGCCAGCAACAGTTGCAGATGCACAGCAGCTTCTCTAGCGCCAATAGCAAATGCATGTCAATGAGCGACAGCAATCGCAACTTTAGCAATGCAGGAGGAGGAGTTGATGAAGTAGCACCTACCAGGAACAGGAGCGAAGAGCCGACCGAACGACTTTCGATGCAGCGAAGAACGACGAGTAGCAGGAGCATCGGTACGGTCAGTTTTCGCAATGTGGTTAATGGCAGTGGTGGAGCCGGAGGAAGTGGGTCCAGGGGACAAGGCACGGCCCGCAGCAGCTTCCGGTTCTCGGGCGGCATCCTGCGGCACTCCTCGTCACCCGCCTCGAGCTGTCACTCCACCAGCAAGTCGAATTCGAGCAGCTTTTGGCGCAAACACGGCGGCAATCCCAACCTAATGGATAGGTGAGTAATATATTTAAAATTTCACTGAATTTCAGAAAATTGTCCGCGATTTTATAACGCCTTAGAATTAAGAAACTTTTTCTTGATAATAGAAATTTTTCTTAAACATAATAAATAAGAGAATAAATTGTTCAATTTTTTCTTTGATTATAATTAATAATTACACCAGTTTACAAAAAACGCAGCGCAGTGAAGGAGACGTTTCCGACCCCATAAAGTATATATATTCTTGATCAGCATCACTAGACGAGTCGATCTAGCCATGTCCGTCTGTCCGTCCGTCTGTCCGTCTGTCTGTTTCTACGCAAACTAGTCTCTCAGTTTTTAAGCTATCGGGATGAAACTTTCCCAAAAGTCTTCTTACTATTGCAGGTAGTATATAAGTCGGAACCGACCGGATCGGACAACTATATCCTATAGCTCCCATAGGAAGGATCGGAAAAAAAACGGTAAAAAAAATCTAGCTTCGGTGTTTTTTGAAGTATTACCTACTAATCTTGGGAATATTAGTTTTTAATTATTTCTGAATTTCGAATAAAATTTTATCAAAATCAGACGACTATATCATATAGTTGCCATAGGAACGATCGGAAAATTAATGGGAATATAATAGGAAATAAATTATTGCTTCGTTGGTTTTTATTGTATTCTCTTCTACTCTGGGATATGACTCTTTTTAAATATTTCCGAATTTCGATTTTAATTTTATCAAAATCGAACTACTATATCATAAAGCTGCCATAGGAACGATCGGAAATAAGAGAAATAATAGGAAATTTATCATTTTTGCGATTTGTAAATTAATAGGAATGATCTGCAAGGGTATATAAGCTTCGGCTGGCCGAAGCTAGCTTCCTATCTTGTTTTTTTTATTTTTTTCACTTTTTTTGGAAGGAGGCCTTGAAAATATTATCAGATTTTTTACTTTTTAAAACGTTGTTGTTAAAATGGTTAGACCAAATGAGTGCTGCAATCCGTTTCAAAAGAAACAGCACAAAGCAGTAAGAAAAAAATTATTTAAAGTCACTGCAAAATGGAAATGCGAGTTCCACCTTTTCGTGGGCAAACATATTTGCCAAGATTGTCGAAAAAAGGTGTACCAAAGAACGCCGATTCCCAAAACAGAAATCGTAAAAATGGAAAGCCCCTCATCATCGATCGATATGATTGAATATTCATCAGATTCAGATTCAGAATATGAAAATCAGTCTAGTGAAGAATATTGCGAGGAATCAAATTTTGTTCAAAATTTATTGGCTGAATTTGGCAAAAAAACTAACAGAAAGGACAAACTGAAGATTTTGACAACTCTCCCTAGTTGCTGGTCCCTCCAGAAAGTCCAAACTACTTTTTGTGTATCCCGAAAAATGGCTGAGGAAGCAAGAAAAATTAGAGAGATCAACGGATATGGAGCTGGACCCAAGACAAAAAAGGGCAAAAGGATGTCATCCAAAATAGAACAAAAAGTACAAGAATTTTACAAATTGGATGAAAATAGCCGTCTTCTGCCTGGCATGAAGGACTGTAAGAGTGTTGTTGTGAACGGGAAGCGAATCAAAATCCAAAAAAGGTTACTCTTACACAATATTTCGGACTTACACAAGAATTATGCACTACAGAACCCAGAAGAAAAAATATCAAGGTCTAAGTTTCAGCGCCTTCGTCCACCAGAATGTATTTTTGCAGGCCAAACTGGTACGCACAATGTTTGCGTGTGCAAAATACACCAAAATTTCAGTTTAAAAATCGATGGAATTAAACGAACTTTTCAAAATTTTAAATTAAAATTTAGTGATTCATTAAAAGATTTCATAACATATTTTATCTGCAGCAACGCGACAACCAATTGCTATATGCAGGACTGTAGGAAGTGTCCTAAAAAACATGAAAATTTTGAAAAGTACACCAAAACGCTAAATGAAAATGAATGTAAAGAAATATCGTTTTCTCAATGGGTCAGCACTGATCGGTAAGCTTTAAACTATGATTAAAAGTCATTTAAATTGAATTACATTTGCCAGGTGTCAAATCGTGGAAAAAACGGAAAATGTCATCTTTTTTTTTAAAAACATTGCCGCGGAATTGCCTATAATAATTAAACATGATTTTATTTCAAAAAAACAGGCGGAGTACTTTAGAAAAAAAAAAGATACATCATCACCTGGAGAATTTATTGTTTTATTGGACTTTTCTGAAAATTACACATTTGAAATTCAAGATGCAATCCAATCACACCATCACATGTCCCACCGGGAAAATTCCTCTGGAAAATAACATATTTTCATCAGGTTTCTCCATACAAGCGGAAGGGACTAAACCTCATTCACCCCTTACATTTCTTCCGTCTCTGGTTTCGAAATACACGGGGGTGACACAAAAAGTAAGGGGGAAATGAGGTTTCTATGTGGTTTTCCAAACGAATTTCAAATTCCCTACACCGTCGCCTGCTAAAAGATACAGGATTTCCAACATTTTCTGCTAAAAGGAAGAGGTTTTCCAACACACAAAGAACCACCTTCTTACTTTCCCGGTGGGTTGACGTAATTAGTCATACTAAAATCCCCGCACAAATAGGGCCAAAGAGAATATAAACAGTAAGAGGTGTAACGCCCATACAACTGAATGTACGGCAATATTTATACCCGTTACTCGTAGAGTAAAAGGGTATATTGTATTCGTGCAAAAGTATGTAACAGGGAGAAAGAAGCGTTTCCGACCCTATAAAGTATATATATTCTTGATCAGGGTCTCGAGCCGAGTCGATATAGCCATGTCCGTCTGTCCGTCTGTCCGTCTGTCTGTCTGTCCGTCTGTCCGTATGAACGCTGAGATCTCGGAAACTATAAAAGCTAGAAGATTGGCATTTTGCATACAGATTCTAGGAGTTCCTACGCAGCGCAAGTTTGTTTCAAAAAGGTGCCACGCCCCCTCTAACGCCCACAATCGCTTATATACGATTTTAAAAATTTCAATATTTCGGAAAAGTAAAAATGCAGTTTTATTGTGTTTATCAATACCTATCGAAATGTAGAAGAAATTTTTCAAATCGGACCATTCGTTAAAAAGTTATGCGTGTTCAAAGTTTCTATCTCCATTTCCCTCGCACTCCCTTTACCTGAGTAACGGGTATCTGATTGTCGGGGCACCCGACTATAGCGTTCTCTCTTGTTTTGGTGTGGATTCAGAAAGTGGATTTATAATTTTCCTAGTGTGCGTTGTCCGTGTTAGATTCTTTGCTTGTGTTAGTGTGCAATTTCGTTTGCTCTGCTGCGAAATAGGCTCAATTTCGCATCTGACTGGCGCATCGTAATAAGGATCTGTGGGCTAGGGGTGTAGTCGCTCGACTGCGGATCGTGTCGGACCGAGTTCAACTCCGACTGAACGCAACCTTTTTTTTTAAGTATTTTTTTTTTTTAAACATTGTTTATTTAATATAAATTTTTAAAATTGAAAGAAAGGTAAAGACCATTAATGGATTGAATGATTTCGGTGTAAATCATTTCTTTCTAGGGATTGTGTGCTTGCTTTTTTGTTTAAATTGCATTTAAATTGCATTTAAATTGTATACTTCAATAAAAATTAAAAATTAAATAAAATTATAAAAGTAAACTCGGATGCGTATTTCATAAACTTTTAATTCAAATGTAATGAATTTTAAATATTTGCTCAAAATGCTTCTGCTTTTAGAACTTTACTTTTTTTTTACCAATTTTGTTCCAATTTTTTTGCTGATCATGATAAAGTACCAATAAGCTCAATATCCTTAGCCATAAATAAAAACAAAAATCTACAAAAAAAAATTAAAAACAAACAAAAAACCACAAAAAAACTTAAAAACAAACAAAAAACTAAAAAAAAACTTAAAAACAAACAAAAAACTACAACAAAAAATTAAAAAACAAACCAAAAAATTAAAAAAACAAAAAAAAAACAAAGTAAAATAAATAAAAAAAAAAATGAAGATAAAAATAAAACCACTTCGCCTCAGAGTGGACTCGAACCTCAAGCGCATTATTTGCGGGCCACAAACTAACGCAATGCGCCACAGCCCTTTTTGAAATGTTGCGCGCAATGTGCCTTTTAGGACGATTCCTTTTCGGCAACATAATTCAAGAATCAACAAATGAGACAAAAATTGAATTTTGACTTTTCTGCAGCGCGGAGTTTTGAGAGCGAGAGAGCAAGTGAGCGAGAGAGAGAGAAGTCAAGAAACGGCATTCTAAAAATAGACTGAATGCGTGTGAGTCGCATTTGACAAAAATGACGCTGCCTCCGTACATTTTCTTGCTCCTCGTTACACATCTTAGTGTTTATAATATCTTTGGTTATGCCCTCTCTATATAATGGATGCTCTTTGATATTACTTAGCCGAAGATGGGAAAAGGAAATACCTTAACTATGTGGTAATATCAGAAAATTTAAACCATGAAGCTCAAGCAGTTCATCTTTTCAATTCAACTATGGTAACATTTTTACAACAAAAATTTGGAAAAACTCAGGTCAACAAAATTTTGTATTTTTCGGATGGAGCTGGTAGCCAATACAAAAACAAATACAACTTTGTTAACTTGTATTACCATAAAAAGGACAATGATGTGGATGCGGAATGGAATTTTTTTGCAACTTTCCACGGGAAAGGTGCCTCCGATGGCTTGGGTGGAACAAAGATTAGCAAGAATGGCAAGCATGCAGCGAATTAACAAAGATTTTATTAACTCGCCAAAAACTCTTTATGACTGAGCAAAGAAGTCGATTCCGTCTATAACATTTACATTTTTTTCAATGAATAAACACATCCTACACGACACCAAGTTCAAGAAACGAAACGAAACAGCCATCTGCATTAAAAACACTAGACAATACCATCATTTTAGACCAACAGAGAATAACCAAATTATTTGTACATACTTCTCAGAACACGAGACACTGTTTTTTAATAAAATTATAAAATAAAACACCTCTAAAATTGTACAATGAATTACAAAAAAGTTATAACTTGCGTTTTTTCTATGGCAGCCATGTGATGGGATGGTTGTATAATTATAAGAATCACATATATTCATAATAGGAGTTAGTAACTGAATTGTGCAAAATTTCAGCATAAAAGAGTGAGGGCTTTACTTGCTGGAAAGAAAAATAGGGTTTTCCTTAAAAATAAATAGTTTTGAAAAATACTAAATATCTTGGTAATTACTGAGGGGTACAAAAAAGTGTCTTCGGTTCCGATAAGTTGGTTATGAGACAGACAATCTCAGATATTGTACTTATTTTTATAGACAGACAATCTCAGATATTGTACTTATTTTTATAGGATGAAGAAGACTTCCAAAACCGCAATTAAAAATTTTTGAAAAAAAAAATATTACCTTAAAATAAAAAAATTTGTTTTTAAAAATATTTTTGGAATGCCCCTAGATCACATCTACAGACGTGTAAAGTTGTACGTGATTCCTCCAAGCCGTTCCCGAGATATACTAATTTGAAGTTTCACAAAATTTTACAAGTTCCTTAATGAAAAAATTCATAGCGCCGTTAAGTAAGCCCCAAAAAATTTTAAAAAAATTACAGATGATAACGTAGGCAAACTCTACTAGATAACCAAGTCTGAAAAAAATCTATTTTTTCATATGCGCTGTTGAGAAATTCTTACCCACCTGCTATAGGATGAAGACTTTTGGAAAAGTTTTAGACCGATAGCTTTAAAACTGAGAGACTAGTTTGCGAAGAAACGGACGAACTTACGGACATGGCTAGATCGAGTCGTCTAGTGATGCTGATCAAGAATATATATGCTTTATGGGGTCGCACAGTGGGGCGAAAAAGCCAAAAGTCTGCCTTAAATCATCGGAGCGAAATAGCGTCTTTTGATGGGGTATTGTTAAAGGCAATTAAATATGTAAAAAAACACCATTAATGCATCTTTTTAGTAAAATTGTTTTTTGTAGGAAATTTTAAAAAAAAAAATTTTTTTTTTAACAAAAAAAATTATAAATAAATTACTTACAGGGTATTAAGTTTCCCAATATATTTTTTTATTTTACTTGATTTTTGAAACTATATCTCATAGCTGCCATATAAACGCTTATTACAAAGGGGAATGTCTCGGTTCTATTTCAATACTTGTTCATATAAATCGGAATTAAGTCATTATTTATCAATTTACCTCTATGTTTAGCATTTTTTTTAAATCGGTCAGTGATTTCTTATAGCTGGTCTTAGAATCGTTCAAGGCAATATTGCATATTTTTACTAAAAATTGCGTATAAATAAGGTTTTAGATCATATCTCGATAACCAATTAAGTTTATATTTATATTTTTCACAAAATAAAACAAAATTTAAATGATAATTTCAATTTTTTATTCATTCATCGTCTTCAAAGTAAGAAATAATGGGATCCGAGTTGATAAGCAATCTATTAAACACATCCTGGTTTGATTTTTCGCGACTGGTTTTTCTGGAATTGTATTCTCTGAAATGCTTAAAATCCTTATTCCGTGCTTCCTGTGCTTCCTCAGTTAATTGGCCAATAGGTAGCAAAGCATGTCTAATTATTTCCGGACCATGAATAAAAAATTTGTGCAGAGTTGGTGGCATATTATACCACGGATAGAGCTTTACAAAATGTCTAGCCGTTTTTATTGCGTATTATCTAAATTTTTCTATTTCAATCTCTTCATTGGATGAAACAACGATCAAAATAATATGAATTTCTTTCTGCAGACTGCTCAGCATTTTTAAAAAATCTTCGAGAAGTATTACCATCATTCGAACATCTAAAATTTAGATTCTAAATCCAGGCTTCGGGTCATCAACTAGTAAACCCAGTTTACTTTTAAATTCGTTTTGAATACTTTTTTATTACTGTCAACAATATCTTTGTCCTCGACCGACCTTGCTTGCCATCTTGTAATGGGTAGTTTATAAGAAACATGTATAAGGCATTCAAAAAAGCGTATCCATCCATGCAAGGTTGAAAGTCCGAACCTCAAATTTTCTGTTAACAACAACTTGTATTTATTTAAAAAAAATTCATTTCGAATTTCCTTAAGTTTTAGTAAAAAAAATTATAATATCAAGAAAAAGTTTCTTAATTCTATGGCGTTTTAACATTACGGACGATTTTCATGAATTCAGTGTAATTTTTTGTTGAGGGTATTGCTTCTAAAAATAATCCATATTTTATGTTGTAAGATAGTGTTTACTCCTGGAAACACAATGCTTCAAATTTATTTCATTTGTTTGGTAATAAAATTTTAGAAGTTTCTTTGGGACCATTGAAAGTATTTTGTGTGACTACTTTCTTTCTGGAGAAAATATGTTCATCTGTTACACAAAATGTAAACGTTTTCTCCCATTGTTGAGAACAATCAATTATATATCTTAGAGCAATTAAATGCATATTCACAACAGCCTTACAAAGTAATCCGACGCGTATGGCGGTTCGGGCATAAATCACTCATACGTCACGTGGTGCAGCGCGACAAAAAAAACTCGCAAACACGAAACCGTTTGTCGCACAACTTCAGCTGCTGCCACTTCAGCTGCTGTTGTCGTTGGAACAATAAATATTCCATAAAATGCAAAGGAGAAACCGCAAGAAAGAAACAAATGTCGCATCCGACATTGTTGCCAGCAATCCAGACATACAGGAAAAATCCCAAAAAGAATTCGAAATAAAAGAAAAGTGCAGTCAAAAGTGCCACAGAAATTTGCAGATGACTTCGCCTTATAGTTGTCAGCAGTTATTCCCCTGCAGTACTGGAGGTGGCAATTGGCCATGCACCCAAAAAAATTAAGAACGAATAATTTGAGGACAAACGATCTTAAAACAATATCGTACTTCAAATTTGGAAAACATTCGTTCTTAAATATAAATTTCCAGGGTGGTGCAGCTGTAAGACGTGTCAAGAGAATGAAATTTTGTACCAACTTTAAATTCTTGCTTTGTTTTATTATTCTAAAAACTATTTATAAATTGTGTTTTAAATATCAATAAATAAAATTAGTATGCCTGCCCTTTCGTCGAGAGTACTTGTGCCTTGTTGCTACAGGCCAGTGCTGCCATTTTGTCCTTTTTCCGGACAGATCTGTCCTTTTTATAATGGCTTTATCCGGAAAAAAAGTTGAAACATCCCCTGTCCGAAAATCTTTCCTTTTTTCAATAATAGGGTTTTGAGTGTTATTTTTGCTAGTAGTATTTGTATTAACCTGTTCTTATATGCTAAAACGCCTTTTAACCAACATTCCTACAGTTAGGCACTTAACTAATACCTATTTATACGAATTTTCAGAATGACGTGAATGGATTTTTTTTATGTTACGATGTTTTCTATAGCAAAATAAAAAAGGAAAACATTTTTATATATATATATATATATTGGGTTGGCAAGAAAGTCATGTCGTTTTTTTTAGTAATCGTTTTTAATTAAATTTATTTACGACTAATCGAGCACCAGGGTCACACTTTTTAGTATCGTTTTAAAGCTTATTGTCTTAGGTACCATCGATGAAAATATGGTAATTATTCGATAACATTTGTGGAAGCTATAGCAAATTAAACATGGAGGATCAAAGTGAGCATTTTCGGCAAATTTTGCTTTCTTATTTCCGAAAAGGAAAAAAAGCGGTCGAAGCTCGCGAAAAATTGTGTATGGTAAAGATGCCATGATTGATCGCCAATGTCAGCGCTAATTTGCCAAATTCAGGCTTTGCTGGATGAAAGCCGGCGTTATTCAACGCGGGAGATGTCAGAGAAGCTCAGTGTGTCGCATACAACGGTTGAAAACCATTTGAAGAAACTTGGCTACGTAAACAAGCTCGATGTTTGGGTTCCGCATAACTTAAAGGAAATTCACCTAACTAAGCGTATCAATATCTGCCATTATCTGCTGCAACGGATTAAAAACGATCCTTTTTTGAAGTGGATCATTTCTGGCGACGAAAAGTGGGTTGTTTACAATAATGTCCAACGAAAAAGATCATGGAGCAAGAAAGATGAGCCAGCCCAAGCCACATCAAAGGCCGATATCCATCAGAGAAAAGTTATGCTGTCTGTTTGGTGGAATTGGAAGGGTGTAGTGCACTTTGAGCTGCTGGGACGGAATGAAACCATCAATTCAGATGTGTACTGTCGCCAGCTATCCAATTTGGCGGAAAAAGTTAAAGAAAAGGAGCCGGCACTAGCTAATCGCAAGGGTATAGTCTTTCACCATGACAACGCTAGGCCCCACACATCTTTGGTCACTCGGCAAAAATTAACGGAGCTGAATCGGGAAGTGCTACCACATCCACCTTATAGTCCGGACTTAGCACCTTGAGATTACCATTTGTTTCGCTCTCTTCAAAACTCTTTGAATGGTAAAAACTTTGATTCAGATGAGGCTGTCGAAAACCACTTGTCTCGATTCTTTGCTGAAAAAGACCAAAAGTTCTTCGAGCGCGGAATTATTATTATATATTATATATTATATATTATATATTATATATTATATATTATATATTATATATATATAGGTATATATATACCTATAGGTATACCTATAGATGAATTCTGAGGTACGTGATCAACTACATATATATGTGTTAATATCATTTTAGTAAATTTTTAAAATTTTGTAGAGTGGAGCTAAAGACCAAATTTCGGAAAAACCTACAATATCATATCCGAAGTGTCGCCTCGCGGAAACGCCATCTTGCATAAAAGTTTGCAGTCCTTACTTAATGAAACTCAACAAGAAAGGAAGCTAGCTTCAGCCAGCCGAAGCTTATATACCCTTGCAGATCATTCCAATTAATTTACAAATCGCAAAAATGTTAAATTTCGTATTATTTCTCATTTATTTTCCAATCGTTCCTATGGCAGCTATATGATATAGTCGTCCGATTTTGATAAAATTTAATTCGAAATTCAGAATTAGATAAAAAATGGTATTTCCAAAAGTAGGATGTTATATGTTAAAGAACACCCAAGATATAATTTTTCTAAATTTTTTTCCCGATTATTCCTAGGGGAGCTGTATGATTTAGTTGTCCGATCCGGCTCGTTCCGACATATATACTACCTGCAAAAGAAAGGAGACTTTTGGGAAAGTTTTAGCCCAATAGCTTTAAAACTGAGAGACTATTTTGCCTAGAAACAGACGGACAGACGGACATGGCTAGATCGACTCGTCTAGTGATGCTGATCAAGAATATACATATTTACTTTATGGGGTCGGAAACGTCATTTTGGTTTTTTTACAATATATAATAAACAAATTTTTTGCATTTTTTCAGGAACTGGGTCACAAGTGGACGAGTTCTGTTAGTTCTAAGAATAACGTTTTCATTTTAAGTAATCAAATTGATTTAAAACAAGAAAGGAAGCTAGCTTCGGCAAGCCGAAGCTTATATACCCTTGCAGATCATTCTATTAATTTACAAATCTCAAAAATGTTAAATTTCCTATTATTTCACATTAATTTTTTGATCGTTTCTATGGCAGCTATATGATATAGTAGTTCGATCTTTTTAAAATTAAAATCGAAATTCGGAAATATTTAAAAATAGTCATATCCCAGAGTAGAAGGAAATGTAATAAAAATCGACAAAGCTATAATTTTTATACCCGTTACTCGTAGAGTAAAAGGGTATATTGTATTCGTGCAAAAGTATGTAACAGGGAGAAGGAAGCGTTTCCGACCCCATAAAGTATATATATTCTTGATCAGGATCACTAGCCGAGTCGATCTAGCCATGTCCGTCTGTCCGTCTGTCTCGTCTGTCTGTCCGTATGAACGCTGAGATCTCAGAAACTATAAAAGCTAGAAGATTGGTATTTGGCATGAATATTCTTGGAGTTCCTACGCAGCGCAAGTTTGTTTCAAAAAGGTGCCACGCCCCTCTAACGCCCACAATCGCTTATATACGATTTTGTATTGTGTTTATCAATACCTATCGAAATGTAGAAGATCTTACAAATCGGACCATTCGTTAAAAAGTTATGCGTGTTCAAAATTTCTATCTCCACCTCCCTCGCACTCCCTTTACCTGAGTAACGGGTATCTGATTGTCGGGGCACCCGACTATAGCGTTCTCTCTTGTTTTCTTATTAATTTCCATTTAATTTTTTGACCGCTCCTATGGCAGCTATATGATATAGTGATCCGATTTTTTAAATATTTAATTCGAAATTCAGAAATATTTGAAAAATAACATTCCTAAGAGAAGAAGGTAAAATGTCAAAAAACACCGAAGTTACAATTTTTTTCCCATTATTTTTTCCGAATATTCCTATGGGAGCTATAGGCTATAGTTGTCCGATCCGGTCGGTTCCGACTTATATTCTACAATAGAGTAGAAAGAAGACTGCAATAGAAAGAAGACTTTTGGGAAAGTTTCAACCCGATAGCTTCAAAACTGAGAGACTAGTTTGCGTAGAAACAGACGGACATGGCTAGATCGACTCGTCTAGTGATGCTGATCAAGAATATATATACTTTATGGGGTCGGAAACGTCTCCTTCACTGCGTTGCAAACTTCTGACTGAAATCATAATACCCTCTGCAAGGGTATAATAATTGAATACACTAGAACACAGTATAGATATTAGGGGGAACGTAGGTCACAGAGGGTATCTCTGCAACGGTATAAAGATTCTATAAACACTTTCATTCCTACGAGTAGAAGATAGGGTCTTGCAAAAAAAAAATCGATTGTAGATTAACATCTTAAGATTATATATGTCTATCGGACAAAAACTTAAGAAGTTATGCTAAAACTATTACCCTAACCTCAAAGACTTTAGGTACGCAAGTGCATCTTTAAGTGCGTTTTTCATCGGCATTTCTAAACGGTTCAACCGATCGTTTTCAAATTTGTCGCATATTTTTCTGCATAAAAAAACCCGCACCCTGGGAAGTTTTTTTTATTTTTTAATTTAAAATATTTTTTTTTAAGCCGAAAGTCAAATTTTTTAGGTGAAAAACGCATTTTTAACTTTGGAATATCAAACAAAATTCGCAAAAATAAAAAATTAAAAAGAAGGGCTTTCCTGGAAGCGTTTTTTTTTAATTCTTAAGCAAAATGGAAATGCGATAATTTTTAGCGCAGGTACAGTGAACACCGCAAAACGCTTTTTATACCCTTGCAGAGGGCATTATGATTTCAGTCAGAAGTTTGCAACGCAGTGAAGGAGACGCTTCCGACCCCATAAAGTATATATGTTATTGATCAGAATCACTAGACGAGTCGATCTAGGCATGTCCGTCTGTCTGTCTGTCCGTCTGTCCGTCCGTCTGTCCGCCTGTCCGTCTGTCTGTTTCTACGCAAACTAGTCTCTCAGTTTTTAAGCTATCGGGATGAAACTTTCCCAAAAGTCTTCTTACTATTACAGGTAGTATATAAGTCGGAACCGACCGGATCGGACAACTATATCCCATAGGAAGGATCGGAAAAAAACGGTAAACAAATTCTAGCTTCGGTGTTTTTTGAAGTATTACCTTCTAATCTTGGGAATATTAGTTTTTAATTATTTCTGAATTTTGAATAACATTTTATCAAATCAGACGACTATATCATATAGCTGCCATAGGAACGATCGGAAAATTAATGGGAATATAATAGGAAACAAATTATTGCTTCGTTGGTTTTTATTGTATTCTCTTCTACACCCAGAAAAATTGAGAACGAAAAAAATCAACATCGACCGATCTTGTTTTTAGTATTTGTATTCTCACTTTTTTCTTCTTGATATCAAAATGAAAGCAGTGTTGATTCTACACAGAGAAAAAAAAATACCAAACCTGGTCATCATTCGGGTATTTTTTCATATCAATTTCGGCCCATATGAGTCCATACCAAAATGATATTTTCGAACATACCAAATTGGTATTTTCGAACATATTAATAAGGTATTTTTCATACAAGATTGTTATGATCTCATATCAAATTTTGTTACAAAATTTTGTATTGTATTTTCTCTAACTCAGAATGCTTTTCTGCCACGAAAAAAAAAATGTGGGCATGGCTCAGAGGCCAAGGTGCTAGGTCCTGATATTATTTTGTGCTCGGGGGAACGAGGTTCAAATCCCGCTCACAACACAACACAACTTTTTATACCCGTTACTCGTAGAGTAAAAGGGTATATTGTATTCGTGCAAAAGTATGTAACAGCTAGAAGGAAGCGTTTCCGACCCCATAAAGTATATATATTCTTGATCAGGATCACTAGCCGAGTCGATCTAGCCATGTCCGTCTGTCCGTCTGTCCGTCTGTCTGTCTGTCTGTCTGTCCGTCTGTCCGTATGAACGCTGAGATCTCGGAAACTATAAAAGCTAGAAGATTGGCATTTTGCATACAGATTCTAGGAGTTCCTACGCAGCGCAAGTTTGTTTCAAAAAGGTGCCACGCCCCCTCTAACGCCCACAATTGCTTATATACGATTTTAAAAATTTCAATATTTCGGAAAAGTAAAAATGCAGTTTTATTGTGTTTATCAATACCTATCGAAATGTAGAAGAAATTTTTCAAATCGGACCATTCGTTAAAAAGTTATGCGTGTTCAAAGTTTCTATCTCGATCTCCCTCGCACTCCCTTTACCTGAGTAACGGGTATCTGATTGTCGGGGCACCCGACTATAGCGTTCTCTCTTGTTTTTTTTGTATTAGTAATCTTATCATATTAACTTTTTACCACAATTTTGTTCTTAATATTGTTAAGGAAATGTTAATTATGCGCCTTAAAAACTTTTACTTACTCTGCCTTAGCCGGTTTTGAACCGGGGTCCTCTCGCATTAGAGTCGGATGCGTTACCTATTGGGCCATCGCGACAAGTTACCCGCGAGTATATTAGCTAAACTTGAATGTAAAATTAGCTCGTTTAAGCATGCTCAACTTGTAAGTGTGACCACAGCATATGAAGCGTTATAATACCATTGTATACCAGAAATACAACAAAAATACAACTTTACAGCCATACTATTTTTTCAAAGACTTTTCGATGCCCCATTTGATATGAAAAACATATCAATCTTTGAAGTATTCATATTAATATGTTTCGGATTCATATCAACATGGGTAATTGTTATTATCATATTGGTATGAATTCGTATTACATTCATATGGAAAAATTGATATGTACAAATTGAGGAGACAATATCAATCTGGTATTGTTCCGTTTTTTTCTCTGTGTAGTATTCCCAGTCTAAATCAATCTCAGTTTTGATGTTGTTGAAGAGGGACGTGAGGGAAAGACATCGAAAAAATGAGAGGAAAAGGAGAGAGAGGCCGAATTCGTCTCTTGTAGTTATCGGGCAGTCATGGTTCTTGATATCGGTAGCCTAGGGGACTAAAGCGTACGGATTATGTTTCGTAAGCGTATAGTAGGAAGTGTGTGTTCAGTCCCACGTCGAGGCGGAAATTCTTTGCGTCTTTTTTTTTTTTTTACTCATTAATATTCGTATATAATACAAATTAGGATTTAGTTAATCTAACACACACGTAAATGGCTAAATAAGAGTAAAAACCAAGAACCAAAAAGAACAAAATGTGAATGTACAGCGCCTCACGTGATGCCTCCTTGGCGCAGCTAGTAGAGTGTTTGACTGCAAACTGTGAGGTAAGGGGTTCGATTCCCACGAGCGACCAAGGTGTTTTCCCCAAGATAATAAGTTATTTGATTTTTATATTTATCATTTGTTAATTATATAATAATTTCAGTTATTGTTTCAGTTAAAATTTGAAACTAAATGTGTTTATGTAGGAACATAGTGACGTCATCCATGTGTTTAAATAAAAGAGTGAAAAATAAGTTGAGAAACGGGGGAACCAACGACAACACCGACCGACAGGAGGGGGTGCAACAGGCATAATTCCCGATTCCTCAATTTTTTTTTCTTCTTATTCCATTTTAATCTTAAAATCGACATCGATTCGATGTTGAAACCGAGAAGACGTCATCTCGAGATCGACACATACTAAAAAACCATGCTCAAAACCGAGATGAGATCGATGTTGATTTTAGTATTTTTGATCTCGGCTAGGTTTTGTGATCGAAAATACTAAAATCAACATCGATGAGAACGGTTTTTTTTCTCGGTATACTCTGGGATGTGACTCTTTTTAAATATTTCCGAATTTCGATTTTAATTTTATCAAAATCGAACTACTATATCATATAGCTGCCATAGGAACGATCGAAACTAAGAGAAATAATAGGAAATTTAACATTTTTGCGATTTGTAAATTAATAGGAATGATCTGCAAGGGTATATAAGCTTCGGCTGGCCGAAGCTAGCTTCCCTTCTTGTTTTTAATAGTGTTCCAGCAATCGCTTTGCCACCAATACATTCGCGGATAGTATCGGCTATAAAAATTAGTGAATGTTATTTAAATGACACTTAATGAGGGGATTCCCTAAACTGTTGAATTGCTGAATTGTAGAATTTTGGTCAGCTGTTAATCAGCTGGTCCATACAAAGTCAACTTTCAGAAATTTCAGCTATTCAACAGCCTCGAGGCTGTTGAAAATTTTGTTGAATCGTTAAAAGCCAGAGCAGTCACCTTATTTTACTATAAGTCATGGCAATTCTGAAACATTTTACTGTTATAAGTTCGCATTATTTACCTTTAAATCAAATTAGCAATTCTATTAATAGTTTTTCTTACTTAGTAACAATTTAGTCAGTAAGAAACAATAAAAAATCGAATATTACATGTTTTAAGTTCCGTGAAACTTTTCAACAAATAACAGCTGTTTGAAATTCAACAGGAACCATTTTGGGTCGTTCCCTTAATTGCTGAAATTTTCTGTTGAATTTTTAACAATTCAGCAATTCAACAGTTTAGGGAATCTCCTCAATAATATACAACAGGTTTTAATTTTTATAGAAAAAATCGCAAAGTTTTTTTGGTGCCAAAAACCATACTATCGCGATAGTATCGAATTAAACAAATTTGGTAAAATAGAAAATGAAAAAGCTAAAATAATAAGGGCATTCTTTATAAATTCCAAAAAATGTTTAATATTTTTCCACTTAGTTCTTCTCAAACTTAATCATTTTAAAAGTAAAATTAAAATAAAAAGAATATTAAAAAAACATAAAAACGTTGCTTCGTTAGAGCGGTCCAGCCGCTAGACTTCAGATCAACCTTAAATTTAAGCGTTAAGTTCTGTAAGGAGCTGGTCAACTACGTTTGACTTGAGTGATGACCTGCGCTCGGAAATTATTTGGCCTGCCTTCGAAAACATCCTCTCAGGCCGCTGGGACACACAAAGCTTTTTTGGCCAACTTCGCCAAAACTGGCTGGTCACTTTCATTGCTCTCTAAAACAATAACATAATTTTTAAAAATTAGAAAAAATAACCCGAAAAATCGTTACTTACTCTCCAATACTCTAGTGGATTGCTGGAACTATCAGAGTTTATTCTTTCGAAATACTGCCTCATAACTATTATTGCGTCTACTTTCTTGGTTCTTTTTTTCTTCTCTATGTTTGAGGAAAGAAACTTAAGAAGAGGCTCTGCAGCGTTTGGTGTAACTACACACAAAAAAATAAACTATGTAAAATCAACATAGAAAAATAGTGGTTCTTCATGTATTTTGTTGTTTTATTTTTTTGGTCATTGAATTGTATTTAACAATTAAAATAGTAGAAAACTTATTTACGAAACTTTCATGTATTTTGTTGTTTTATTCATTTGGCAAATTAATAGGAACGTCTCAATAAATATCGTACCAAAACTATTTTATTTGTTCGCGTGTATTTTGTTGTTTTATTTTTTGAGGCATGAATAGTGACACCACAATTAATTTCGTAACACAACTATTTTTTTCCTTCATATATTTTGTTGCTTTAAAAATACAATTATAAATTGTAGGTCAACTATTTTTCTGGTTTTAGGGTGGTTAGAGTATCCGACTCATAACCTCTGGGTCGCGAGTTCAAATCCCGCTTTTGCAACTCATGTTTTTTTTTTTTTGTTAAATGTTAATTTTAAGTCTATAGATTTTCCTCTCCGAAAATCATTCTTCTGGGGCCTACTGGTTAGAGTGCTCGACTCCGATGTTTGCGGCCCCGGTTCGATTCCCAGCGGAGGCAAAAATCTGATTTGTAAGTTTAAGTATCTGTGAAATGTAAGTGTCTTTAAATGACTTCCATATAAATTAATAAAAGAAATGAAATTAAAAATTAAAATAACCAAAAAAAATAAATTAAAAAAACAACAATTTTTTTCGGGTAAAATACTATTTTGTAGGTAATCTACTATTTTTTGGGGCATTTTCTTTTTTTTATGGGTTGGGGCACTTTTCACTGTTAAATATTTGATTTTAGATAGTTTTTTTTTTGTGTGTAGTGGTTCTACAGCGGTTTCCTCAAGAGCTCCTACCTTAGCACCAGCAATCATGTTTGTTGCTAAGGAATACTCTAGCAAAACGGCGGCTTGTTCAGCATTAAACGGTGATCGAAAGCCTTCTTTTTTAAATCGTGGATTCATTATGGTGGCCAGTCTAGCTGTGGAGCTTTCATTAAACGGAAATAGCCGTGTTCGTGCTTTATCCTGCAAGCTGGCTGTTAACTATTGATATTATCGATAGTGCCATCGATAATTTGCCAGCTCTAGGGAGAAGGAAGCGTTTCAGACCCTATTCTGGATCTGGGTCACTAGCCGAGTCAATATAGCCATGTCAGTCTGTCCGTCTTTCTGTCTGTCTGTATGAACGCTGAGATCTCGGAAACTACAAAAGCTAGAAAGTTGGGATTACCCACACATAATCTCGGGCTTCCTACGCACCGCAAGTTTATTTCAGCCGAGCGCTACGCCACCTCTAACGCCCACAATCGCCCACAAACGATTTTAATATGTGTCTGGCGCCCACATTTTTAAAGATTTCGGAGAAGTATGAATGCTATTTTGTTGTGTTTATTTATATATATCCTATCGAAATGTAGAAGAAATTTTTCAAATCGGACCATTCGTTAAAAAGTTATGCCCGATCAAAGTTTTATAACTCCATCTCTCTCGCACTCCCTTTAGCTGAGTAACGGGTATCAGATAGTCGGGGCACCCGACTACGAGATACATAAAATTTATATACTTTTATACATCTTGGCTATGTTTCGGTACAATGCCGTCGAGTCAGGTATTATTTTATTAATGTCAAGGTAAGGTCCATATAGAGATCCAATATCCACAAATGAAGAAAATAATTTTTTAGCCCACTATCGGTAATGGTTCTAAATGATCTACAATTTTCCACAGTCCAGCAGTCCGATGGCTGCTTCGGTTATTCTCTTCTTGAATTCATTGTCCACTTCGACATGGTTAATGGTCAAATTCGAGCTTGCGCGAGTTATAGTATGCTCCTGTTGGATGTGGTCCGAGGGGGGCTTTCAAAGTATCCTTCCGTAATCATCTGGATTTAGACTTGACTTCCAAGATTTTTGTGTGGTTAAATTCAATACGATTTTAATAGAGACAAAAAACGTCTGCTGCGTTTGAAGTGAATTTCCAAAGTAACTTCATATATTGTTCAGCGGTGGCCGAGAAGCCGCCGCAATTAACTGTTCGTTACTGTCCTCCACAAATCCGAAAGTGGACGTTTATTGCGAATTTTAAATTCTCCCGCCTTCGAATTGTTTTGGGCCTCAGTTGAGCTGACCAGTTTTAAAAAAATTATTTTTTAATTTATATTTTATTTTATTTTAACAAAAACGTAACTTACGTTTTCCGAGGAAGCCAATTGAAATAGGAACATAACTTATAAGGTCGAATTTATTTAACACACTGAATAAGAATTTTAGAATTTTGTTCACTTACAAACGTTCTACTGACTTACAAGTCATAGAGTTCACTTTAACATTTCCAAGTGAACCGAGTGGACTAAGATAACTTGCAAGTGACACCATTCGGACTTGTTGTTTCAAGTCATAGAGTGATAGATCACTTTAAATCAGGGTTCGGGAAATAACACACACTGTAAAAAACATGTGTTATTAATATGTTAAATGACAAAGTGTTAAGTTAAAAAAATGTGTGTAAAAAATTGTAGCCTACATATGTTAGAACACACACAGTTCATTTGTGTTAACAATGTGTTTTTAACACAATGAGTTTTTGACATTAAAGTGTCAGAATTATATGTCGAACTGAAAAATTCACGGTTTTCTGGCGTATACGAATTAATATATGCTTTGAAATTGTTAAAACTAACAGTGTGTAAAAACACGTCGTGTTAATAACACGCTGTGTAAAAAACACAATTGAGCTGTGTGTGCCTTCAATTATTTTGCCCATTTGTATTTGACACACATATCAACAATTTTGCTGACACTGTAGAATACTATTTTTCATGTTTTAAACACGTGTGTCAATTTCCGAACCCTGCTTTAAATTCATAGACTTGGCTTGCTTCACTTGAACTTGTTTTTTCAAATTCCTCCAATAGTGCGGAAAAGAAGAAAAGTTTTAAGTTTAAGGCATAACAGTTTTATGATTTGTTAATAAGTCTACAATACTTGTGTTCTAACTGGAACACTTTTTAAAAATGCCAAATGCCAGATAATGTGGTAATTTTACCCCATAGTGTATCGGTGTGGCGATTTTACCCCATTATGTGGCGGCATTGCCCCACCATAATGGTTTTAGTTTTTAGTTTCTTATAAATCGCCAAGGTTTTTAAAGAAAAGCCTGGTGCTAACCGTATTCAACAAAACAAAAAAATATGATAATGTGGCACAAAAAGCTGCTGGCGAAATTGCCCCATTCTCTTCTAAATCTTCTTTTAGACATTGTATCTTTAATATGATGCTAATTTAAATAGAATTATTATGCTTATTATATTTATTTATTTAAATTTATTTAATACTAACTAAATTACCTAATTATTTTAGAACAAGTATTTCTGACTCGATACTGCTGAGACCTTTGTTAAGGACTAAACCTTAAGTTTGGAATGAATTTGAGTGGAGTGTGTTGTAAAGAGTTTTTGTACAAGCTCATTTTTTAATTAAAAACGTTGGTTCCTCTTCATTCACCAGCCATCCTAATCGACGAGCCTCCGTGCGTGTCAGCATCTCTCAGCCACAATTGGGTTATCCGACAAATGGAAGTGGCAATGGAAGCGGCGCTGTTGGAACGACGGACGGTGAAGGCGGTGGCAATGGCTCATCAGCTGCTACAACGAGCTGCTCAAATCCTGGGGGCACCGGCATGATGAAAATCGCCACCATTCAGGGACCGACACTCAGCCAGAGTCAAGGAGCTGGAGGCAATCACTTGCTGGAGCAGGTAAGGCCCACGGCTTCGAAACCTGACGAACGACAGCGCCAAAAAATGCGGCCCTTTAAGTTTGCTTTAAACCGCGTCGCCACGCCCGCTCTCAATTTACGGTGAGTAATGATGAAATATATAATTACATTCTCCAATAAGCTGAAAAATAAATTACAAATGGTAAATTGCTGTCATTTCAGCCACGTATAAACACAAGTGTATTTTTAACGTTCAAACAAAAAACACCTCTTAACGAGGTAAAAAAATAGCGAAGTTCTGATATCAACTTTTGCGACGAAAAATGATTTTAGATGCGACTAATAAATACAATAGTTTGGAAACGTATAGCCTTATCATCATTACTTGTAACCCTTTTTTTGTTTGTGGTTCTCCATTTGTTTTATCAACCTTTCTTTGAAAGTTATTGGTACGTTTTTGATTAGAACGCAAGGTTTTATTTTTAGGTTTAAGGAATTATTGTAAAATATTTAGTTTGTCTTGTTTTTTTGTTTTTATTTTTATTTGCTTTTCTACGTTTTCCATATTATTTCCATATTTATTTTTGGTATTTAAAAATACCTCCATACGGTACTACCTGGACCGATGAGCAATGAGTAAAATTGTATCTAAAAAGTACAATTTTGCTCATTCATTAGAGCTACTATAAAATGGGGCAAATAATAAAAATTGATTTGATGCATTTTGGTTGAATTGTCAAACCTTTTGCGACTAATTAGGTGCTATAAACAAATAAGAAAAAAAATGTATTTTAAAGGCCTAATTACTCAGTTGCCAACTAAAAATTACGCCAATATTTCTAAATAAATTTCTAAAAATGTATATAAAATTGCATTTCAAAAAATTAATGCCGGATATGATGAAATTAAAAACAATTACCTGTGTACTTTGAACAGCCCAAAACATTTTAAAAACGTGGTAAAAATGTCCGATTTCATGGCAATACACACTATTAATTTTACAGCATTCAAAATTAATGATTTAACCAGTTAAAGTTTATTTTAATTATAAAGTTTACATTTAATGTCTAAATTCTAAGTGACCATGCCATCTTATCCAAACAAATCTCAGTACATGTTTGTCCCTTTCTAAGCCCCTAATGAATGCTCTGATGAATGAGCCGAACAATGACAAAGTCATGTCGTTTTTTTAGTAATCGTTTTTAATCTTATTTATTTACGACTA